>VWZE01000360.1:452147-477954 GCA_013396675.1 Eubucco bourcierii | reverse complement strand
GGGCTGCATGTGCACACTGCAGGCTCATGTTGAGCTTTTCATCAACCCAGACTCCAAGGTCCTTTTCCTCAGGGCTGCTCTCCAGCCATTCACCACTCGGCCTGGATTTGTGCTTGGGATTGTGCCTACCCAGGTGCAGGACCTTACACTTGGCCTTGTTGAATTTCATGGCCAAGTGTGCTTTCACTGGACAAACAGTCAGTAAATTGATAAAGGCTGGATTCTAGTGGTTGATTTTTGCAACTTGAATGAAAAGACAGCAATGCATGGCAGGAAAGGTCCAGGCTGATATAGGGAGAAAGTGTACTACTATGAGGATGGGCAGGCAGTGGAGCAAGCTGCTCAGAGAGATTCTGCCATCTCCATCCTGAAAGATTTCAGAATGTAACTGGACAAAGTAGTGTGCACCTTAGTCTGATCTCATGGCTGACCCCGCTTTGAGCAGGAGGTTGGAGCCCTCCCATGGTAGCTTCCAACTTGGATTATCCCATGATTCCATGGCCCTCAGGGGAATTCCTTTTAACTGGTCATTTTGATGATATTTCCGTTTTCAACAGCACGATTAAACATGCAGACATATACTGTTTGTTTGGTTTGCTTTGCTTTGCTTTAACAAGGATCACACTAGTACAAGCCTTTCAGCTGCTTGGTGTATTGGCTGCTCTAATCACAAACATAGATCTAGTGCTGAATCATTTCTTACAGTAATCATAATGGTAGTATATTGTCTGACAACTACAGACCGGAATTGAATCTGAGTTAGTGCACTGTTGGTGCCTGGTGCCACTTTTCATGCCCAGTTTGCATATTTTACCCAAAGATATAAATGGTATTTCATGCAGGTTGAATAATGGCAATTCATAGAATCATAGAACAGCTTGAGTTGGAAGGGATCTTAAAGATCATCTATTTTCAACCCCCATGACAGTTCCTAACTAGACCAGGTTGCTCTAGTAGGATTAAAACACATAAATAGAAATCACCAATTTAACATGTCCCAGCATTCCCTGAAAATTCTGGTAATTTGCTGCAAGCAAGCACAAGCACTAAGTAAGTAGGTGCAATTTTCAGTAGATTTTCTTTCTTTGACAGGAGTCCTGCATTGCCTGTGCTTGCATGCAGAATTATTGCTAAGCTGATGTGTTTACTACAAATGCATGTTAGCGAAGTCATAATTAAATGCAGACCGTACACAGTTGTTGTGTATGTGGCCTCTCTGGGAGGGCACTTATCAATAGGTGTTTTCATCCCAGTCCTGAGGTTATTCTAGTGCAATGGAAGACACCCAGATCAAAATTGTGGCTCTGAGCCATGCCAACCCACAAGAGAATTTTTTGAACCTGTCTGTGTAGTCTATGACAAGTGAGTAGTGGCAGGCAGAAAGGTTACCAGAGTTCACCAAAGACCTGCAGAAAGCATGGATTACTCAATTCTCATACAGCTTTTGCTGCCAAATGAGCAGGAGAATATTAAAGGATAAATAGCTGTTATCTGTGTTTAAAGGATGCTTTCCAAGTGAGACGGAAGGTGTTCTGCCTTACAGGATTATCTGGGTGTTCATGCTGTCATGTGAAACAGCCATCATCTGGTTGTTATAAAACATGGGCTGTCAACACAAAGGCCACAGGATAGTTTCATAAAGTGACAGGCACCTTTTCTGCAGCTCTGCAGAAGAAGGTCTTATCCAGAACCTTTTCTTATTTAGGTTCATGTATTATTTAGGTTCACTAATATATGAGTTGTTTTCAAGGAAATTAAAGGCTTCTGATACTAAACAAATACAATTTGCAAGGTTGTACAGAGAATTTCTGTTGCTTTCTCCTCTGAAACTTTTTTTTTTTTCTATTTATGGTAAGAATGATCACAAAGACTAAGATTCTAACATGGTTTCTCTCCTCTTCTTGAGCCTATCCTAATGCAAGCAATGTCTGACAGATGTTCCTGGGGAAAAATGACGCTAGAGCCAACCTGATAGGAAGTAACAGTTTACCAAAGCTGATGTCAAATATTTGACTTGCAACTCAGATGTTAATTTCATGTATACTTGGATAGCTTCTTTGGTCCTTCACGGTTTCATTACTAATATTTGTGGAGGTGGAGCATGACAGATGTTGCAGAGAAGATAATGATGAAACTATGGCAGCCACAAAAGCATCACCATGACTCATCCACCTATCTTTATCTGTAGCTATTGTCTATATCTACTTCAGAATATACCTTCCCTGGCCTTTATTTTCATCCTCCATATTACCCTGTCCTATACCAACCTTGCTATTCTCTTGTAAATACATCTGTGGTTAAGAGGTCTGCAGAAAATAAGGAGTTGTCTCAAGTTTAACTTCTCGGTTGGATGAAAAATGCATATTCCATAGGTGAGGTTTTGTGATAAGTCACACCAGCATGACTTTAAGTAAAGCTTTGTTATTGACTTAGTCTGAGTCAGAAATGGCATAAAACTTCTTTGCTCTGTTTCTGTAATTTACCACCTCAGTAACTAACGCTTGACAGATTGCTCTGCTTACTGTTGTACAGGGTCACCACATGTCCTTTCACAGGCCACACTATGCAACCCTGCAAACCCTGCTGCTTTCCATCAAGTGAAGGAGAATATTTCCTTGTTCTTCTGCTTGCCTGTCCTAATGCCTTCCACATGTACCATGCTGCTATAAAACTGGCATGTACTGCTGTTAGAGCTAAAGAAAGCCCTCTGTCTAATTACCACCCATTTGTACTGCTCTGTTGACTTTAAAAGGCAGATTAACTCAAGAGTAACTTGGGCCAGTTTCTCCACCCATTGTTACACATTCTGGTTTACTTTCTTGATGGCCCTTGCTCTGAACAGGAGGATGGACTCCAGAGTTCCTAAAGTCCATTCCAACTTGAATTATTCTGTTATTCTGCGATTAAGTGATGTTGACTGAAAGATGTCATTACACTTCACATACAGAATCACACACAGAATTAACCAGGATGGAAAAGAACTTTGAGATCATCAAGTCCAACCTATTACCCAACACCATCTAATCAGCTAAACCATAGTATTAAGCACTACATCTGCTAGGTTTTTTAAATGCCTAAAGGGACAGTGACTCCACCATCTCCCTGGCTAGTCCACATCAATGGCCAAACACTCTTTCTGTGAAGAACTTCTTGTAACATGCAGCCTAAACCTCCCTTGGTGCAGCTTGAAACTGTGTTCTCTTGTTCTGTCACTGGTTGCCTGGGAAAAGAGACCAACCTCCACCTGCATAATCCTCGTTTTGTGCTCACTATAGAATAGAATATAATCACTAACATAAGTTAAAGAGGAAAATGGCAAACTTGGAATTCAGTTTGCACTGAACTGAATTAACAAACAGTGCCACGTGTTGCTCCTTTGGTGTTATTGTGGAGTGGGAGTTTTGTTGTTTGGTTTGGGGTTGCTTTGGTTTTGGTCTTGTTTTTTGGGGGATTGTTTATTTGTTTTCAATGTAAACTGTTCTGTGTTTTCAGTGGTATTATATCTACACATTTCTTGGGGAAGTGTTTAGTGCTTCCTGGCAGCTCTAATCCTGATACTACTTGATACTAGCAGATTGACAGGCTCTTACTGCCTTTGAAGCTCTGCATTAGCCTAGGCAGAATATATCTTTCCCCAGTCTTTGCCAATGGTGTAATCAGTGGGAGCTGAAGTGTGTTTAATGTCGTGGCACAAATGGTTTTTATTTTTAGACATTAAATAATTTAAATTTTTTAAGAACTATATTCCCTCCTTAATTATAGGCATTAATAGAATCATAGATGTATTTTAGTTGAACGACATCTCTAAGACCATCAAGTACAGCCATTGACCTAACACCACTATGGCCATTAGACTATGTCTCAAATTGTCATGTTTGTGCTTGGGGCACCTTGTGGAACCTATTCCAATGCCTGACCACTCTTTCAGTAAAGAATTTTTTTCTAATATTCGGTTGATACTTCCCCACAAAGTAACTTGAGGCCATTTCGTTTTGTTCTATCACTTGATACAAGGAAGAGACCAACACTCATCTCACTACAACCTCCTTTCAGGTAGTTGTAGAGAGCAATGAGGTCTCCCCTCAGCCTCCTCTCCGCTAGGCAAAGCAATTCCAATTCTTTCAGCTGCTTTACACTTGTTCTCCAGACCCTTCACCAACTTCATTGCCCTCCTCTGGACACACTCCAGCAACTCAACATCATTCTTGTATTGACAGGCCCAAAACTGAACACAGTGTTCAAGGTGTGGCCTCACCAGTGCCAAGTACAGCGACATGATCATTTCCTTATTTCTGCTGGCCACACTATTCCTGATACAAGCCAGGATGCTCTTGGCCTTCTTGGCCACCTCAGCACATGCTGGCTCATGTTCAGCTGGCTGTGAACCAGCACTCCCAGGTCCTTTTCTGCTGGGCACCTTTCTAGCCATTTTTCCCCAGAAATGTGGTGCCACATAGGGTTGTTGTGACCCAAGTGCAAGACCTGGCACTTTGCCTTCTTAAACCTAACACATCTGATTCCAGCCCAGGGCCCAGATCCCTCTGCAAAGCTGTCCTACCTTCAAGCATATCAACACTCCCACTCAATTTGGTGTTGCCTACAAACTTGCTGAGAGCGCAGTCAACCACCTCATCCAGATAATTGATAAAGATACTAAAACAGAACTGGATCCAGCACTGAGTTGTGGGGAACACCGCCTGTAACAGGCCACCAACCCAATTTTATCTGTTCTTCATCACTCTTGGGGCCCAACCATCAAGCCATTTTTTTTAACCAGCAGTGTCCACCAATCTGAGCCATGTGCAGCCAGTTTCTTCAGGAGGATGTTGTGGGAGACAGTGTCAAAGGTTTTACTAAAGTCCACAAGGTAAACAACATCCACAGCCTTTCCCTAATTCACTAAGCAGGGTGCCTTGTCATAGGAGCATATCAAGTTTGTCAAGCAGGACCTGCCCTTCGTGAACCCATGCCAACTGGGCCCTGCATTTTCTGCATAATAGCACTCAAGACGACCTGTTCCATAGCCTTCCCTAGCACTGAGGTCAGACTGATATGTCTGTAGTTCTCCAAGTCCTCCTTCCAGCCTTCATCGTAGATGAACATCATGTTTGCCAGTCTTCAGTCAGCTGGGAGCACCTTGGTTAGTCAAATTTGGTGGTAAGTGATGGAAAGTGGCTTGGCGAGCACTTCCACCAGCTCTCTCAGTACCCTCAGGTGTATGCTGTCCGGTCCCATAGGCTTGTCAAGTGATGCACACACACCTAATGTCTTTTAGAAGACAGAATAAAATCCTGAGACTAATCAAGGGTGCTCATGAGGCTCTTACATGAAATCACTGATGTAATCTACAAATGCGTATAATGTCTGACTCATGTTGCTTGCATTAAAAAAGAAAACTTTCAATCAATTTTATGCAAATTATTAAATCTAAAATCAAGAATACAGTTCTTCAGATTATACTGCTTTTGATAATACTTATTTAAGATTAAACTAGTACAACTACTTAATGAAACTGAAGTCAGCAGGTTAACACCAGCACTGCCTTGGAATAAAAATTCTTTCCAGCATTAAACTATTCTATGAACACAGCATATCAATCTGTATAAATCCCAGGAAGGAATTCAAGGAAGAGTCCAGTGACTCCTAAATAATGACTACAGTATTTTACCAAAGGCATTCCATTTAAAAGTTTAAATAAAGGAGGCCAAATAAATGTTGTGTCTGAGCTGCAGCATTGGAGGGGATGCAAAGCCTCCTCACAAGCTGTCTGATCTCACTGTATTGGTTTAAGCTGACTGGCCTCATTACTGGGGCCAAGGGACAGGAGGATAGGGATGCCCTCCTCATAACAGCACAAAGTAGGCTGGATTGTATATTCTATGCCATGCTGAATGTCATGCATGACAGGAAAGGGTTTGGCCAGGGTTTGTGGAACTTGTAATATATTCCATAGCTTGTAAAGTTTCCTGGTTTGGGTTTTCTGTCTTTCTTTCCCAGTTTCCAGGCAAGGGCTTGGCCTTTTGTTTCCAGTTTCAGTTTTGTGAGGTTTCTTTCTTCCCCAGTTTCTAGGCATGGGCTTGGCCTTTTGTTTCCAGTTTCAGTTTTGTGGAGTTTCGCAGGGTTCATAGCCAGGATTCCATCCAGAGGTTTTGTTCTCTCCTTCCTGTTTTCTTTTGTGTANTAGAAAATATGCTTTATTAGGTATATATAAAAGGCTGTTTAGGACTGTAGAGGTTCTTTTGTAGAGTTTCTTCTCCCTGCAGATTTTTTTATACTAATTAGATGTCCATAGGACAAATTATATTTTTATACCTCTTATGCCTCCACTGGGAAATTAAAAACTTAAAGAGACTTAGGAGGAGACCATGCCCAAGACCCTCCATGGCAACAATTTGGCCCAGTTATCGTAAGTAATTTTCAGTTTGGCAATGTCAGCATCACTGCACACAATAAAGCCTCCACTCATTGCTCAATCTGCACCTTAAAACTACAGAAGTCAGCTTTCTGAGAAAGCACTCTCCCTCTCCTCTAGCTTCCTCATGGCTGCATCCTGCCTGACATGTTACTGGCTTGTGGAAATCTCATACACTAAGCAGCAGAAGTAAGAGACTGCGAAGATCCAGCTGCTTGGTAATCAGCTTTCAAAATGCAGAAGCAAAGTAAACATCTTACAGGCAGACAGCACAATTCTCTCACAGAAGAGGAACTGGCTCTACACTTGAGTGATTCAGTACTGCTCGACATTACGCCTTGTTTGCAACCTGCTTTTTGTCCTTCTCCAGGTGTAACGAGGCAGGCTAATTCTTTGATGCTGTGCTTTCCTGTTTATGAGATGCTGTGAAAGTCTGGAAATGCTAGCCATTCAAGTCCCTGTCCTTGATTTTCATGGCCTCTGCCTTGTATAGCATAACCTTCAGTGATGCTCCAGCTGTCCATTGCAGCAGGCTGACCCATCACAGGTCATTTTCAACTCAGAAGAGCCAACACATAAATCCACAACCTTCTCTCCTTCCTCACTGTGAATGTTTAAGTACTAAATAAATCTGCTTTTTTGAGAAAGCAGTGTGAACTCGTTCTCTTTGGCAATAGACCATTTTGTAGGCGCTTACACAAGTTAATCAGCTCATCTTGAGAGTTTCATCCCAGTAGAAGAGGATGGACAGTGTGCTGGTTTGAGGCTAATTGGAATATTTTAATAGAGAAAATTACACTATAGGCTGTGAAAAGAAAACATGGTGATGTCTACTTCACTCATAGACTTACTGAGATGTTTAAGAGAAGAAACCAAAACATTAGATAAGTCAGTCTGTCTCTCTCTGAGGGCACAGCATCTTGGGCAATCTAGCTTCTGGTTCCTCTTTGCTGATTAATCTTCACTAACCACTTTTCTTCTAACCCGCCTGGCCAATCGTCCAAGCTTACCTTGCACGTAAAGCAAACCATGGGGTAAGGTATAGGGGTGGGGAGAAGGTGGAAGGGTGGTTGGGACCCCCTCCTGGGGTCTCTGATTTCTGGAAGGGGTGCTGTGTTTCTGTATTACCTTTAACAGGTATGTTTCCGTAAATATTCCCATATATAGTGTAAATATCTGCTTGTACATTGTGTTGAGCTGTAATTAGAGCTTCAGTCCTTAACTTCCACCTGGCTGAATTCTAGTCTGGGTCATTTTACAAAGTGTGGGGGGGTGGGAAACTCCCAAACCATCACAGATAGCCAGGGGTTTAGTATTAGCTGGATTTTCTTAGGAAATCAGACTTAAAATATGGGAAGTTCAAGTCCTGCATTATCCTGCACATTTTTTTTTTTTAAATCTCCTATCATTCTGCACAGCTCCAGGATTGCAGAAAGGTCAGCATATGCTGATTCACAAATTCCAAATACTTCTTCTCATGAATTCATAGATCCATAGAATGGTTTGGATTGGAAGGAATCTTAAACATCATCTGTATTGCAAACCCCTCTAGCATTGGCAGGAATGCCTCCCACTAGACCAGGCTGCTCAATGCCTCATCCAGCTTGGCCTTGAACACCTCCAGGGAGGGGGTATCCATGACCTCTATGGGAAACCTGTTCTAGTGTCTCACCACCCTTACTGTAAGCAATATCTTCTAATATCTGTTCTGAATCTGCCTTCCTCAAGTTTCAATTCATTCCCTCTCATCCTATCACAACAAGCCCTTGTAAAAAATAATTGTCTCATAGTAATCAGAAAACTGGGGTTACCATTTATCTGTAGCAGTCCAGGCAGGAAATGAAATACCTGTCTTACAGGAAGAATAGCCCCCAGAAAGGCTATGAGAAGGTGGCATTGTCACCTTACTGGCACTGGGTCACATTTGTGGCCTATGGTAAAGGTGCAGGAAGTAGAAGTCTTTTGTTTGGGCAGCCTCAGGTGGTCTGTGTAGTGTCAGAGAATGCAGTGCCAAGGAACAGCCCATATAAAGGATTCTCTTGCAGAATGGACAGAGAAATACAACTATCTTGGACAGTTCTCCTGTGGTAGTCTATGGGGTTTGGCTTTCTTTGCAGACACAGGAAGTCTACAAAGAGAGACTGAGAAACCTGAAGCCGTTTAGTCTAGAGAAGAGGAGACTGAGAGGAGATCTTATCAATGTATACAAACATTTGAGGGGGGGGTGTCAAGTGGACCAGGCCAGTCTCTTCGGTGGTCAGCAGCAATAAGACAAGGAGCAATGGCTACAAACTGGAATATGGAAGGTTTCACCTCAAGATGAGGAGAAACTTCTTTGCAGTGGGGGTGATGGAGCACTGGAACAAGCTGCCCAGAGAGGTTGTGGAGCCTCCCTCTCTGGAGACTTTCAAAACCCACCTGGATGCATTCCTGTGCAAACTCCCCTGGGTGATCCTGCCTTGGCAGGGAGGTTGGACTCAGTGTTCTCTGGAGGTCCCTTCCAACCTCTAAAGTTCTGTGATTCTGTGAAAAATATGCACTGAATTTGTTTCAATCTTTGTTTCTGTATTTTCAGTATCACATTAGGAAAAGGTTTATTTCATAAACCTAACTGACTAAACATCGGTTCATCATGCTGAGAAGTCTGTGAGAGCCCAACTTTCTTTTGTTTCAGACAACATGTAGCAACACCTGGCCAGCCCCCAATGGCTCTCAACAACCTGGAGCAAATGACTAGAACTGTTATTAGCAGATGGTTTAACAATGGGAAGAGACAGGTTCTGCAGAGGTGGAATTATTTCTTTTCTTGCTTTAAAACACTGCAGTTGTGCCATGGAAACACCTGTAATATGCACTTCACTGCAGGGGCTTCATGCAACTCAGCACAGCCTCCCTCTGTGAATTGAGGAGGGCACCCCAGGCCTGAAGGGTTGCAACCTTTTCGGCCCACATGGTTGTGCCTACCAGAGAAGCTCTTGCTGGCTGTGCACCCACCACTGAAGAACATGGACTAATAGTGTGATGACATCATTGGATCCAAGGGTGGTGATATCTTTCTTTTCTTATCTTTTTCTTTCTTTACTCTTTTTCTTCTGATTTTCCTCTCCTCTCATCTAACCAAGTGTCTTTAAGGTGCAAGTAACCAAGAACTTTTACATTTGACCCAATGCTCCTTGGATCAAATTAAGAGAATTCATTAGCTGTTTGGTGTCATTTCAGCTTCATTTACTCCAAGAGAATTTTTGAATATAGCACAACTTCCCCACTGCCCAGAGCTGGCTTGGGAAACTGGGTCATGACAGAATTCAGAGATGTTCTTTCTCTATTTCTTTCCAGTTTGAGATTCAAATAGGGAAATGCAGATCAAAATGAAAACAGACACTCCCTTAGTACCCTTGGTAAATGTAAATTGAAATTCAGATTGTAATTACGTAAGGAGTGTAAGATATTAAAGTGGTAACAAATCAGAGAATCCATAGAAAAGACTGCATGTTGACTACCTAGATGGAGAAACTGCACTCTAGAGCAGAACACAGATATTTTTGAAAACTTCTGGAAGCAATTAACAGCCAGCACAGTTCTAGCACTAACCTAAAGGTCAATTGCACCCTGAGAAATTCCATTAGATAGGGATGAAAGTTGGAATAAAAATTGAATGAGAATAGCCAGGGTGAACATCACTGTCTTGTTAATTATCTTGTGACAAGTTTATCAGAGATTCTGGAGTCACACATTTATCTTAGCCCTTTCACTTCCGAGGTTCCCTGCAAGGGGGCAACACAGCCCTTGTTATACTTACGTAAGTCTCAAACACTTGGAAAAAAAACGCCCGTAGGAAGCAGAAGATTGAGAAGTGCTGGAAGTCAGGGGGTATTCCAGTAACTTTTGCTCCTAAGAGGCTTAGGTCTTTTAAAAGCTTTTATTCTTTGGACTAGCAAGGGTAAGCAAGGACAGATTAACTGCTTGTGCTTGTACATGCCGAATTGAGGTGGTTTTCTGAGAGGGTATAATAGTGTGAACATAGGATGCTGCTCCATTTAGATCCTATTCCTTGAGTAAAAATAATTAGTTCCAGAAGAAGCAGGGCTTGTAAAGTCTGATTTCTTTGGATGTGCTTCTTATAGTCACTTGATATTTTAACAGTTAATCAAACCTGCCTTGTCAACTCCTTATTAAACAGCAGTAAACAGACTGCAGGGTGAGGTTTTCAGGTCAGTTAAGTATGGCTCTGACTAGAGCTTTCCAGTGGTTGTAGAACCAGTAACATCTTTGTCCCATGTGTGTTCTCTGCTGTTTATCAGAGCTGTTTATCAGCCTTTCCCTTAGCAAGCAGGCCGGTAGAGTCACTCTGCTGCCCATTTACCTATTTCCCTAAAATGTGAAGGAATTCTCTATCTTTGTGACTGCTTTCTGTGTCACATTTGATTGCCATTGGACTTTGGGTTCAGACGTCCTTGACGGCAGTAGACACACCTGGAGCATATGAGTACTGAAACTAGGTTTCCCATAGGACACACTCAGAGCAGCATGCTTTACATTTGGGCACACTTCTCTCTTCAGTCCAGGACTTCACTGGCTTTCCAAGGCTCCAGATCCATGCCATGATCTGTCCTGGTAATCTCAGCAATAGATTTCAGTGCTGTTGAGTTTCACCTGTCCTTTCCCCACCAACCTGCACACCTGTCTGCAGTCTCACAATTTTGCTGATGGTTCTATAACGAAAACTTTATGGAGTTCTTGGTATCTATGTGTATATAAGATACGTAGAGATAAACTAAAGACAACAACAAAGTATGTGGGAGTATTGATCTGCTTGAAGGTAGGAAGGCTCTGCAGAGGGACCTGGACAGGCAGGCTGGCTGGGCTGAGGCCAGTGATATGAAGTTCAACAAGTCTAAGTGCCAGGTCCCTCACTCAGGTCACAACAAACCCATGCAACACTGCAGGAATGGGGAAGGATAGCAGGAAAGATGTCTAGCAGAAAAAGACCTGGGGATGCTGGTTGACAGCCAGCTGGATATGAGCCAGCAGTGTGCTCAGGCAGCCAAGAAGGCAAATGGCATCCTGCTCTGTAACAGGAATAGTGTAGCCAGCAGAAGTAGGGAAATGACTGTGCCCCCATACCTGGCAGTGATGAGGCCACACCTAGGATACTGTGTCCAGATTTGGGCCCTGATTATGAGAAAAACATCAAGCCGCTGTCCAGAGGAGGACAATGAAACTGGTGAAGGGTCTGGAGAAAAGGTCTTGTTAGGAGTGCCTGAGGGAACTGGAATTGTTTAGTCTAGGGAAGCGGAGGTGGAGGGGAGATCTCATTGCTCTCTATAACTACCTGAAAGGAGGTTGTGGTGATGGGGGTATTGGTGACAGAACAAGAAGAAATGGCCTCAAGTTGTGCCAGGGAATGTTTAGTTTGGGTATCAGGAAAAAAAAAAAAAAATTCTCTACTGAAAGAGTACTCAGGCATTGGANGCAGCCTCCTTGTGAATATAAGAAAAGGGAAGGACATCTTCAATGTATTTGGTTGTAATAAAATTCCATCTAATTTTTTTAAATGGAAGATACTTCTTTAGCACACATATAAATTAATATTTACATCCACAAAACATGATTAAATTCTTCATTAATTTCCTAGTTCAGATGGAATAGGTAACACAGTTGGGAGAAAGCTGAGAGAAGATGTTGAGAAAAGATCTACTGGCCTATTTTATACTGCCAGTAGCTGCCAGAAACTTCTTAACAGTGTTTATAAAGCTCACCATTCCTGTCTCCTGCTCCACATAAACATGGATAATAATAGGTATAACACATATCTCATCAAGATTCCTATTAAGAGCAATTAAAACTTTGAAGATGTAAATGTTTAACATTGTTTATAGTTCAGCTAGAAGCAGGAAATGCCAGAAATTACATAAGCTATCCAGACATGAATAAGCTCCATGCAAGCATCTCTTCTGCTTCTCTTCTTGGTTATTTGTTTGTTGGTACCTGACATAATTCTGAGTGGGAATCAATGGGGGGAGTCCCTGATTATAAACTACATTAAACAATAATTGGAACTGTTGGCATCTGTTGCATATTTCATAGCCAGGCTTGTAGTTCCCCTTCTTCTTGGAGCTGCCCTCACAGTATGGAAACAGAAGGACTCTTACTCCAGAGATTACATTTGTTATGTCCTTATTTTATCTTCTAAGAAAAACATAAATATCATCCAGACAAATACACATTCTGTGTCAAGGCAGAATGTCAAAAGGCAATGGCAAAATAAGCATTTTGTTGTGGTACTCATAACAAGGGAAAAGATATATGGCAGTGTTTGTCTGCTAGAGCACTGTCACAGGGAGATGCATTCAAAAGAAATCATATAAAAACTGCAGGAATGGGTGAGTGTTTTCCAGGACTAGATGACATTCGTCTGAAAGTTCCTAAGGAACCAAGAAATAAAATAGTTACACTGGTGACAAAAATTATGCTCTTCATCATTCAGAACATCTGCTGGGGTGGAGAATTCCCTGTCTTATACTACTCTTCTCAGAAACACTGTTAGAAGGAAATATTCTGAAGTAAATTACTAGAGATAGAATTACATAGCATTGTAATGTGAACAGAAAGGGGCTGATAAGGTCCTGCCTTTATAAATCATGCTTCTGAAGTAACTTTCTTCAGAAGACTAGTGGCAGATTCTTGGCTGCTAGATTCCCAACCAATATAAACCATCAAGTCCTCTGGTGCAAGGCTTAGGTACATATGCTAAGGGAGGATGAAAAAAACTACTCATAAGGAAGTGAAACTTTCTTTCTTTTTTTTTTACCTTTTTTTTTTTTTTCAATGCTTTATTAGTGGTTGTTAAGAAAGGCTGGACTGTGGAAGCTTTGAGAAAGAATAAAAATTGGTTGCTATTTAGAAAACAAAATGTCTTTCTCATTAAAGCAGCAGAACCTGCTGAGAACATAACCAAGACTAGCGGAGAGTAACAAAGTTCTATAAAGTCTAGGCAATAACATAACATAACATAACGTAACATAACATAACATAACATAACATAACATAACATAACAAAACACAGCATAGCATAGCATAGCATAGCATAACATAACATAACATAGCATGAGACATTACAGTATGCTATACTACATTATTATATTATATTACACTGTATTACATTATACTATACTATATTATATAACATTGAGTCATAGAATGGTCTGGGTTGGAAATGACCTACAAAGATCACCTAGTCCAATTCCCCCCAGCAATAAGCAGGGGCATCCTCAACTAAATCAGGTTGCTCAGAGCCCTGTCGAGCCTTACCCTAACTACCTCTAGGAAAGCAGCCCCAACCACTAGTGTTCTACCACCCTCAAGGTAAAGAACATGTTCCTAACATCCAATCTAGAACCATTCTTCTCTAGTTTGAAGCCATTGCCCCTTTTCCTATCATTGCAGGATTTTGTAAACAATCTNGACAAAACCACTCAGCTTGGTGTCATCTGCACACTTGCTGATGGTGCTCTCAATCCCACTGTCTATAGCACTGATAAAAATACTAAACAGCACAGGTCCCAGTATGGATCCCCAAGGCACACCACTTGCCACTGCTTCACTTCCCTTTACTATCTTTCCTCTTCCTTCTGCTGACTGAACACTCCTGCAATTGTCCCCTGTGCTGACACAGGCAGCCATACAGACTTTATGAACTGACTTGGTGTTTTATAAAAAGAGAAAACTACTCCAGCAGCAAATCCCAAATATAAATGGAGCGGACAAGCTCTGACTAACACTGGAAGGAAAGTGACCACAAGCATCACTGAAGGCAACCTACTCATTACATCTAGTGCAAGCAAATATGGGACAGTTCTCTGAAGAGCATAAGGTGAGAGCAGAGTGACACAAAGAATCCTCTTCAAGAGTCACATCTGCAGATATAAATTATTCCACAACCTACCTGCCTGAGATCTGCCAATTTGTAGCACATGGGACTATGCTTTGGATTTGTGCTGGGAAAAGTTGATAACACAGGAGTGTGTTCATTACAGAGTGGGGGACAGGCAGGATAGCCAGCCCCAGATGACCAAAGGAATATTCTGCACCACATCATACCATGCTCAGCAAATAAAAGCTGAGGGAAGAAGAAGGAAGGGCAGATGCTCAGAGCTGTGTTTGTGTTCCTACATAACCATTACATGATGGAGCCCTGCTTTGCTTGAGATGGCTGAACATCTGTCAGCTAACAGGAAGTGATGGATTAATTCCTTGTTTTGCTTTGCTTGCCTGTGTGGTTTTTGTTTTAACTATTAAACTGCCTTTATCTCAACCCATGAGTTTTTTCACTCGTACTCTTTCATTTCTCTCCCCCCATCCCACACTGAGGGGAGTGATTGTGCTGTTTTGAGGTTAATTGGAATATTTTAATGGAGAAAATCATACTACAGGCTGTGAAAAGAAAATAGTGGTGATGTCTACTTCACTCATAGGCTTGCTGAGATGTTTAAGAATAAGAAAACAAAACAAAGATAAGGCACTTGGGCTCAGACACTCTCAGGCTGTCTAGCTTCTGGCTTTCTCCTCTCTGCTGAGTAACTCACTAACCACTTTCCTTCTAACCCCCCTGGCCGATCCTCCAAACTCACCTTGCGTGTAAGGCAAACCTTGGGATAAGGTATAGGAGTGAGGAGAAGGTGGAAGGGTGGTTGGAAGCCCCTCCTGGGGTCTCTGATTTCTGGGAGGGGTGTTGTGTTTCTGTATTGCCTTTAACGTGTATATTTCTGTAAATATTCCTGTCTGTAGTGTATATCTCTGCTTGTACATTGTGCTGAGCTGTAAACAGAGCTTCATCTCTTAACTTCCAGCCGATTGAGTCTAGCCTGGGTCGTTTTACAAAGTGTGGGAGGTGGGGAACTCCCAAACCATCACAGTGATCAAGTAGCTGTATGGTGTTTAGTTATCAGCTAGGGTTAAAACACAATACCACAGTAATCAGGAACCCTCATAGGTACACAGCTGTGACCACACAACTCCCAAATGTCCCAAACAATTGAGGAAAGTCACACTTACATTTTAAACAAAGACTTTATAACACACTTCTGCAAGTTTGCATGGAGCTCTTGACACTGATTTTTTAATACAAATTACTGGATGGAAAATGGATGTTTATGTTCAAAGTAAGACTAACCCAGACCTGTTTGTTAATCAGCAATTAGGCAAGGAACAAGTATCGCTCCTGGTCATTTCATCTGTGCAATGGGAATTTTGCACTGAAGCAGGAAGAGTGTTAAGGCAGTTTCTAAAGACAATATTGATCTAAAAAAGCAAGTGGTACAGGATGAATGCTACAGCCTCTCCTAGACAATGAACGATTATCCAGTAGCCAACAAGGAAGCAGAACATCTTCTTCTGTACTGTTGGCTTTTATTGTGGCTCATGTCTTGAATCATCCTGTTCAGAACAAAATAATTGACAGACAAAAGAGATGCCTTCTTTCTGGTGTTGTTCCACCCTATCGGAATTCCAAGCCCTTTCATTATAATTAATATGTTGTTCAAAATCTCAGTTCTTTTACTTTAATTAAACACTCTCTGACAAAAAAAAAAAAAAAAAGGCATCAAACTCATTTGCATATATTTCAAGGAACACATAATTTTTTTGCATTTTCCTGAAAAAATAAGAGTTAACATCACTTAATCTGAACAAAAGAAAATGGAATTAATGATCAATTCAAAATAAATTGAGTTTAGAAAAAATCCACAGCAATAGCTTCTCTGTTTGGTTTCTTTCACTTTCTTAGCTTTACTATTCTTTCTTCCTCATACATAAGCAACAATGACCACAACTGCAGTGTCCAGGAGCTGAAGCTGCAAAAATTAACAGAAGTGGTCTGATTTCCATATGCTGACTATGTAGATTACCCAAGGAGGTTAGTAGCAGCTATATGTGATCCATCATCTCTGGAAACCTGTCCTACATTCAGAGTTTTAAAAACTTACTTTATATTTACACTATATTTGTGTCTTTAAACACACCAATCAGATACATTCATGCAACCTTCGAGGCTCTGAATACAGTATTTGAGTCAGTAGCATCTGAACTTAATGGTGCATCCAGCTAAAATCGTGTCCCCTTCCTGCTCCTCCCCTCCAATAAAACATTTCCCAAAGTCCTGAATTAGGAACATGAGCAATTTCTGTGAATATGTTTCCTGTTTGAAATGTCTTATGCTTACAAATTATAATAATAACAAAAAAAGATGAGCTACCTAAAAGCTCTTTAGAGCATTTGAAAATTTGGACAGTCATCTCATGTAATAGTTTTGTATAAGAAAGAGAGAAAGCATGGCAGGTGGGTTTGCTCAGACTTTGGTTTGGGCATTAATGTAAATTCAATGTGAACAGAGTCAGCCACATCCTGGATTAAAGAAGACTCTTGTGTACAGGAGACTGGACTAATCTTTTCTTCCAACACTTGCACAGCCAAAGAACAGATGAGAGTCCTGGCAGTTGTAAACATTGTTTCCCACTGAAAGGCAGATGATTGAAGGTATGAAAGGGAATTACTGAGATGATAAATATTTGTTCCTTGCTTTAATTATTTTGGTCTTTTATAGAGGCTTCATTGTAAAGACATGGATCCAACGCCGAAAGTAACTAAGGGAGCACCCACATCAAAGTGTGGGTTTAGTCTCACAGTTTAGCTCACAGTAAAGAGATTGTTTAGTCTCCCAGTTTAGCTGAGGGGATGACAGCCACTTCCTGTTAAGACAGGTCTTGGAGAGAGGAAGTGTTCCTAGCAAAAGGCTGTAGACACACATCAGTAGCTTCCAACACCTCTTACAATAATAATCTTTCAATACGCTTCATGTGTTCTCAAAACACAGGTCACAAAGATAGGCCACCGCATTGGTGACTGCTCTGGAGAGTAAGAACAGCCAGCTAAACCCATTGGAACATGAGACAAAAAGTGGGCAATGCCTTTATTTGTAAAGCTGTGTCTTGCACTAGATGCAGATTTACATGGCTTAGCGCATCTCCATATGAATGTTTGCCAGTGCAGTGTGTGTCCTAACACCACACATGATGCTGCATCTCCCCTAAATCCTGATGGCAATTTGTTTAAATTTCATTAGATTAATTAATGGAAGTCCATTGCAGGCTAGTAAGCGTGAAGGTGAGGATGTAGTTTCTTCCTAAACCTCAAGCCATTGAAAGATTACAGTCTATCAACAACAACATTTCTTTATAATTGTTCTATTCTTGTTATTTTTTCCCAAAGCCTTATCTTAGGATATTGCCTTGAGACAAGATGCTGGATGAACAGTCATTTGGTCTGATAAATCTCATATTTGTAGCTGCACTTGGAAGTTCATACATGACAGAGTCAAACTGATGTTGATATCTCACCTAATATCCAATTTCACCTTCATGTAAACACGATTTTTAAAAAAAACTGTTATAACCACTAAACTCCACTCCAAGGAATACTTAATCTCCTTAATGCTAAAACTGTACTTCACAAATCCCCAAAGAGGACTTAGTTCCTTCTGTAGGAGCTGAAGTAGATTGGTAGGAATTGTATGGAGAGTCTATGCTACCAGTAGTACAGTCCTCACCAGGTTTCAACCTCAGCCATCATTCCAGGGAGGATCTTTTGGGTTTAGAGTATTACTTTAAAACTTTTTTTTCTTTAGTTTATAGAATCATAGAATGGTAAGGTTGGAAGGGACCTCAAGGATCATCTAGTTCCAACCCCCTGCCATAGGCAGGGACACCTCCCACTAGTACAGGTTACTCAAGGCCTCATCCAATCTGGCCTTGAACACATCCAGGGAGGGAGCATCCACAACCTCCCTGGGCAACCTGTTCCAGTGCCTCACCACCCTTACTGTAAAGAACTTCCTCCTAACATCCAGTCTAAATCTCCCCTCTGCCAGTTTAAGCCCATTGCCCCTTGTCCTGTCATTGCAGGACCTTGTAAATAATCCTTCCCCAGCCTTCCTGTAGGCCCCCTTCAGATACTGGAAGGCTACTATCAGGTCCCCTCGAAGCCTTCTCTTCTCCAGGCTGAAGAGCCCCAACTCTCTCAGCCTGTCCTCATAGGAGAGCTGCTCCAGCCCTCTGATCATCTTTGTGGCCCTCCTCTGGACCCGCTCCAACACTTCCATGTCCTTCCTGTGCTGAGGGTTCCAGAACTGCACACAGTACTCCAGGTGGGGTCTGACAAGAGCAGAATAAAGTGGCAGAATCACCTCCCTTGCCCTGCTGGCCACGCTTCTCTTGATGCAGCCCAGGACTCGGTTGCTGTCTGGGCTGCATGTGCACACTGCAGACTCATGTTGAGCTTTTCATCAACCCAGACTCCAAGGTCCTTTTCCTCAGGGCTGCTCTCCAGCCATTCACCACCCAGCCTGTATTTGTGCTCGGGATTGTGCCTACCCAGGTGCAGGACCTTACACTTGGCCTTGTTGAATTTCATGAGGTTGGCCTGGGCCCACCTCTCCAGCCTGTCCAGGTCCCTCTGGATGCCATTCTTGCCCTCTAGCAAGTCGACTGTGCCACACAGTTTGGTGTCATCTGCAAACTTGCTGAGGGTGCACTCCATTCCTCTGTCCATGTCGCTGACAAAGATGTCAAACAGCACTGGTCAGTTTTGCTTTGTTTTGTTTTGTTTTTAAAAAACCCAAACCTTAAAGAAGCCCTGATATTCCTGAGTTTTAGGTCACTGGAGACCAAGTGCTTATGCAAGGGAAGTGGCACTATATGCTTGCCCTCTTTTTATAGTCATCCCCAGAGGCCTGCTATTGCCATCTTAACACTGAGGAAGACAGAGCTCTAATCTGACAGGTGCAACCATCCTGATGTGCTTCTGTTAGCACACAGACTTGGAGACATTCAAAGTTCAGATCTGAAAGTTACAGCACAATGGTAAATTGCCAGTTACATTTTACTTTATTTGTCACTGGAATAAACCATCTTCTGACTAGACTAATACACTGAGCTAAAGCTAGTAGGACTTGACTAATACGCTAAGCTAAAGCTAGTGGGATTATGTATATATATATATTTTTTTTTTAATTTTTTTTTTATATATACATATAAAGACCTTGATGCAGCTGTGGTTTGCATCTCAGTATTTACCTTAATAAGTGTGGAAATACCATACTGAGAGAAGAGCTACTATTAAGAAATGGCCTTTGTATCAGTTACTGTTTTCACTGTGCTGCAGCAAACAAGCCTCAGTGTGAAAATGGAGAGCAATTTCCTTTTCTATTTCCCTACACGAGACTGTCTTAAGACTTGATATTGTCTTATCCTGGATACTATTCAAGTGTTCTGATACTTTCACTTCCTCTTTAAGTGCTACAGCACAAAACATTGTTCAGACTTCCACTGACTTTATTACAAAAGCATTTGAAGTTACTGCTCAAGTTCAGTACTAAGATAAGCTTGATGAAGTCAGCTGATATTGGGAAGAGTTCTTGGCTGTATATCATGGATGATGTGTCCAGTTCCTGGCATTCAGCTCGATACAGTTGTGTCAACAGCTACTGGGGACTTCAGACCAAGGGGATCACATGCACACTGCATAAGTACTTGGTGCAGTGAAGCCCTGTGGGCATGAGGCAGATATTGTTTTCTATGGTTATTAATGGTTTTCCAGCCTAGCAGCATAGTGATATTTTAGCATGAAACTGGAATCATAGGTTGCACACCTATGGCTGTAGCATGAGGGCATATATGTTTTATTTTTTTCAGTAGTGCAAAACTTCTGGGATACGACTATATGGCAGACCTAATGCTGTTTTATCCAGACTGCCTTTTGACTACAATGAGCTACCTCCAAAATTATGCTCTGTTCTTCTATAATAAGGAATTAGTTTGCTACCTCCAGGGGGGTTAAACAAAACAAAACAACACAATCCAAAAACCCAACAACAAACCAAAGGAAAAATCCCAACAAAACAAAGCCCACAGACCACAGGGGACTACATAAACTAAGATATGAGGAAAGGCTAAGAGAATTGGGTTTGTTCAGCCTTGTGAAGAGGGTTTAGGGGAGACCTTATTACCACATAACAATACATAAAGGGTGGCTACATGGATTATGTAAACTCCCACTTTTCAAAGAATCATAGAATAATAGAATGGTAAGGTTGGAAGGGACCCCAAGGATCATCTAGTTCCAACCCCCTGCCATAGGCAGGGACACCTCCCACTAGTACAGCACACTCAAGGCCTCATCCAATCTGGCCTTGAACACATCCAGGGAGGGAGCAGCCACAACCTCCCTGGGCAACCTGTTCCAGTGCCTCACCACCCTCACTGGANTTCAGATACTGGAAGGCTACTATCAGGTCTCCTCGAAGCCTTCTCTTCTCCAGGCTGAAGAGCCTCAACTCTTGTAGCCTGTCCTCGTAGGAGAGCTGCTCCAGCACTCTGAGCATCTTCATGGCCCTCCTCTTCACCCGCTCCAACACTTCCATGTCCTTCCTGTGCTGGGGGCTCCAGAACTGCACACAGTACTCCAGGTGGGGTCTGACAAGAGCAGAGTAAAGTGGCAGAATCACCTCCCTTGCCCTGCTGGTCTCACTTCTCTTGATGCAGCCCAGGACTCAGTTGCTGTCTGGGCTGCATGTGCACACTGCTGGCTCATGTTGAGCTTTGCATCAACCCAGACTCCAAGGTCCTTTTCCTCAGGGTTGCTCTCCAGCCATTCACCACCCAGCCTGGATTTGTGCTTGGGATTGTGCCTACCCAGGTGCAGGACCTTAAACTTTTCAAGGTGCCACATGGAAAAGATAAAGGGTTACAGGTACAAGTCACTCCTTAGGAGTCTCCAAGTGGAATCCAGAAGAATATTTTTGACAGCAAGAACAGTAAGGCACTGGCATAATCTCCTGAGTGAAGTTGTGGATTCCTCTACATTGGTCATTTTTAAGACTCAACTTGACAGGGTGCTGGGCCATCTAATTTAAACTACACCACCACTTAGAAATGCTGGAATAGATGATCCTTGGGGTCCCCTCCAACCTGGCATTCTGTGGTTCTGTGATTTAGTTAATGGTGACATCAGGGAACTTGGATAAGGACTAGATTAAGGAGGCAGTTAATTCAGTGTAGACGTGTACCATCACAGAGATATTCCAGACATCTTTGTGGAAAGAGAAAACACGGAAACAGTTAATAGATGAGCAGACTTTCCCAGGAAATGATTTATAGATGGAAAATTATTGCAGTCTCGTTAATGTAAGGTTGAAGGCAAAGGTAACACAACCTGTTGACAGCGTAAGACACACCACTTTTCATGAGGTGAAAAACCAGAAGTCACACATCACACATCATGGAGGATCAAGGAGGCAGGGTTTTCCAGGTTTGTCCACAGGAAGGAGGTAATAATGATCACCAGTGTCCAACTATGCCATTACAGGTGGAGTTAGAACAGGTTAGCCTATGGACCTTACGGCAATCCAAGACACACTGACATGTCTTGGTTTTTTTCATCCTTTGTGTGAGGGCCTAGATAACTATCAGACCCTACTTGTGCAAATCTGCAGCATAAGAGGTGCACCTAGAATGTGCAGTTTGTTCAAGGACTTACATTAGTTACCCCTTGCTTAGAGCCTTCATCAGTAGAGGGGGTTCAGGTTTTCTCATTCTTATCATATAATTCAGTAAAATTAGCTCAACTTTTTAAATGGTATCTGTAGAAATAATCAAACTTACAGTTTTAACAAAATTACCTTCTCAAGACAGACTCATTCCAGTGAAAAGTTTGAGATGGAATAAAAACTTGTAAGAGAACAAAGAGACATGGATGTAGTATATCTTGGGGAAACACTTGAGCTTTTTGTTGTTGTGTTTTGTTTTGGTGGTTTGTTTTTTGTTGTGGGTTTTTTTTTTTTTTTTAGTAGCAATTTCATGGATCACTTGCAGAGTCCTTTATCTTTTACATGTAAACACAAAGTGAATACTGAGATGATCATACTTAGTAAAATAAATTAATCAGCTGATTAAACATAATTGCATGTCCCTGTCAGTATGTGATTGCCTCTTAACAGGGCTGGTCAAATAATTCTGTGGAAAACTCTGTCCTGAAAAAAAAATAATAAAAAAAATTAGCAAACCAAAAAACTCCTGGCAGAATATGTCCACTTCTGTACTACATTTAGTTCTTTCAGAAATCTCCAGTTATTTGTGGGTTAAATTTTTTTATTGTCTCCAGATAATTTTACTCATCTAAAGTTTACTGTTTGCTATTGGTGCATTCATTATCAGTTTTTAATTTAGAGATACTAAAGAAGGTTGAATATGCAGTACTTCTAAGACTGGAAAAGTGGAATAGTTAACAGGCAGAGTAAAATGCAAAGAAGGAGGCAGTGTTTGTACTGATCTGTGTCAAACAAAAGACAGCTGCTACACTTTGGCATACATATATATGCCATATATAGCAAACTATATGTTTGCTTTTCAGAGACAGAACAAAATCTCCTTAGGTAGTGAGTTAAAGAGTGAAAGTCATGACAGGAATATTAATAACTAATAGCCAAAAAGCAAAGCTTAACAGGAAAGACTGTTCCTAACTAAGTTTTATCTCTATTGGTAATCTTTTCCTCATAGGCATCAATTTTGTAAATAAAAAGAACCCTCTCCAGTCCAGAACATCACATAATGTTTTACCTGTAATAATTAATGTAGGAATACCAACACTAACCCACCTATATAGAACATGGGATTTTGTGAAAGTTGGTTTGTTTGTGTTTTTGTTTGTTTGTTTGTTTGTTTGCTCTTTTTTTCCTAAAGATGTAGTAAAAATTTCAGCAGACTGGATTGTTGCTTTACATGTTCTGCAGAGCATAACATGTTCTGCAGAGCAGTATGCCAAGTGTCCACATGTTGAGTGTTTACAGACTTAATGTTCAGGATTCAGGATGTGAATCCCTCCTCAGCTGTAATCCTGCACCAAAACCACTATAGACCTTTCCTGGCATTCATGGTACTATAATAAATTTCTAGTTATTCTCTTTAAAATCATTCCATCAGTCAGTAGTTACCACTCATGGTCACTCTGAAGTTTTCTGTCTGGGCAACCAACATGGCAAGTCCCTGATTTTCAGAGGCTGGAGCAGACATCACATCTCTATCAAATTCTGCATGGTTTTACAAGTCTGAGTGTTAGTGTAGTGCCATGTTCTGACACATAGTACTTCTGCAGATGACCTGAGTCCAAGGGCTTGGGACTCATTATAAGTGTCCTGTCTGCTTGATGGATGGGGGTTGGAGTAGCTCTTAAGAGAAAGGTCTTCAGACTCTTCCTTCCATGGAGACTGAATCTTCTTTGAAATATAATCAGTGTGGGCATGGTACTTTGCCATGTTATGGGATTGCTTTTACTTTCCATAGGTGACTGAGAGTGCTCCTCCTAATGCATCCTGTGGTCTCATAAGCTTCACCTGGCAGCTGAGGCAAGTTTTGTAACCTTGAAGGCCCATAACACAGTAGTGCCATTGCTAGTTACATGTCACTGGTTTTGTACAGTGCTTGCAAGGCCTCAGAACAGAAGCTTGTTAGGCTTGCTTTGCTGGAAACTTTCTTGACCTTATTAGAGTTTTGGTTTTCCTTCACTTACTTGTAACAGCAATATTTCTGTAGCAAACACACATGGCTGCATTTGTTTTGGTTTTACCATTATGTGGTACAACCATGGTTTCAGTATTGGTAGCACTAGCAAATATCTGTTCTGTGCAAAGCAAGATATAATTTTAACACATTGATATGGTCTAAAAGAATAATAGACCTGGTATGCTAGCAGGAGCCTTGAGAAGACTTACAAAAGATGCAGTGTGGAGGTGTATGGGCACAGAATGGTAAGAGCTGAGATATGGGCTGCTTCTGAAGGTCCCACTAGTTAAAGAAATGCAGACTTGCAGTTAGGTAGAGCTCTTTGCAGGAGCAGCAAACAAAAAAAACTTACCAGTACTCCACATACATAAAACCTAAATGTATAATAAACTCAGATGTAATATGGAGTTGTAAACCAGTGGTTAAAGAACACAGTGTGAAAGTATAACAGAAAACATGTACGTGAAGAAAAGGAGGGGAAAAAAAAGAAGAATAGAAAGAAGAAATAAAAATTGTATGCTTTTCTCTTTATAGCAACATCCTTCGTGTTTGTTTTTAGGTATGGGGTTTTTTTTTAATAATAATTACACCTGGAATGGTAATAATTCCTCAATTAATTTACTAAGATTTCATGTATACTATTCATAAATCTTTACCTTTACTTATAAGGTGTATTTACTCTTCTTCATTTAATGTATTGAGCATAGCATGGCCTAGAGATAGCTCTTTGTGACCTAAACTATGTGGCAAAGAAAAAGCCATGCAGAGGCTCCCTGTGCATGGAACTCCAAAACTTATTTATTAGTTGCAGGGGAAAGATCTTTGATTTGTTGATGGCTGACATAGGCAACTTTGAAAGGCTTGTGCAACAACAGAGGTGGCAATTTTATATTGGTTCAAAATTGTAGTGATACAACCACTCATATGACTGTGCCTAATTTCCACTATAGCTTTTTTCCCTATAAAGCATTATGCAGCAGGACTTCCAGTGACACATGAAGTATCAGTGAGAGTGTCTCTTTGCACAGGCTCTACTTAACTCAGTTCTCCATTTAGTTGCCAGTGAATTCTTCAACTGTCATCCCAGTGCTACATGTTTCTGCACAAGTTTTTGAGGCATCATGGATTTAGTCCTTAGATTTCCATTGTTATATTGCATGAAAAATACAAAACAAAGTGAAAATGTCTGTTATGCTAAGCATTACATTTACTTATTTTTTTTTTAATAACATGTATTTATACACAGCTAGAAGAACACAGAATAGTACTGTTTTGGTTTTTTTAATGGGTTACTAACAAGATAGAGAGGCTTTTAATACTTGTGGTCTACCTTAATGGTACATGTTTCTGTAGAACATCTGAAAAAAAGTTGGTCTTCATGGTATTTCCAGTATGAGATGCTAATGAAAAACAATAAAACCATTTCCACAGAACTTGGGAAATAAGTGTCTGTACAATATATATATTCCTGTTGGACCCAGAAGCCCATTAAATCAAGACCTCCTGGTGCTGGCTGCTGTAAAGAAGAGTAAGAGAGTCTTGCTCCTTCTAAGTGACTTGGACATCAAAGATATGTGTGAGGAAAGGTAAGGCAGTGAAGTGATACCCATGGAGGTTCTCAAGATGTGCATTAACTTTAGAGAGCCCCACATTCCTGTATTTTTCCTCCTGAAAACTTTTATTTTGCTCTTTAGCCAAGGCAAAGGAAAACTCCAAGAATTTATCTTCAAAGTCTAAGGAAAACTAATTTTCAACACATTTGCAGCCTTTCTTTTTTTTTTTTTTT
>VWZE01000360.1:382736-442766 GCA_013396675.1 Eubucco bourcierii | reverse complement strand
CGTGGAGACGTTTCGAAGAGAGCGGAGATCGGGGGGTGAACGACACTGGCTCCTTTGTGCTACGTGACCGGTCCATTCGGTACAGCTGTCCTCCCACCCCAAGCCCTGCCTGTGTTCTGCCTCTCTTCGTGAGCCCCAGCAGCGCGGCTTAGCCCCAAGAGCTCCCGCATTTCCTGCCCCACCGAGCGGGGCATCCTCCCCCACACACCCGGTGCAGTCGCAGGCTGAGGAAGCACTCCCGCGCATGCGCCAGGCACCTCCGCGTCTCCCGAGGGCGCTGACACGGAGTTGCTCTTCACCTACTTGGCGGCGGCTCGGCGCGGCGAGGTAACTGTCGGTCAGGCGGCGGCACTCGGCGCGCCTGCGCGAGCTCTGCAGCTCTTTACCCTCGTCCAGCCGGCGGGCGACGCCGGCGCATTGGGCCCGGTCTCCGAGTTCAAACCATTCCCCGAATAAATGCACCCCCACCCCTATGACCCGACTAGTGGCTGGCTGGTCAGCCTTTCCCGGGGAAGGGAAAATAATGGGAGAGACAAGCCGGGCAGGTGCTAGTGGGGTGCGTATCCTCGGCTGCCGCGAAAGTCGGGGTGTGCTATATTTATCGCTTAGGCTCCCCCTCCCTTTCCACCACCGCTTATTTTGCAGCCGAAAGGTTATGCGCTTGCGAGGGCTTACACTGTAGATAGCCCAGTACTTGTTCATCCAGAGCACTGGCAAGGAACGAGCGTGTTTTCGCTTCGAGCCGAGGGTGGCTGTGCGCGGGGTTACTGCCGGTCACTGCTGCAGGGCGTGCACACGCGGCGCCGCTTGCTTTCCATTCCTTTAGAGGAAAATGTGGGGCTTTTCTGTGCCTCCAATCGTTTAAACTAGACTTCTGGTTTCCCTATTAACGCTGCCGCAAACCCATACTGCTCCACGGTTGCTCTACAGAGCAATTTCCAGCAGACCAGGCGGTAAGCTGCGTGAATGACTCTTATGTTGCACGCAGAGCTTACACCGATAGTGATTTCGGTGTGAAAGTAAGTGAAATTCTCACTTACTTCTAGTGAGAATTTTGATCTTGGATCAAGAATAAATCCTCAAAAGACTTGTGAAAGGCCTAGACCAACACCAAATCATTCTTTCAGAGCTGATGATATGTGATGGAAAACAGAGTTTAAAATAAATAAGTAATTATGTATTCATTTCTAGGAGTAAATTGAAATGCCTGCTCACTCTGGGAAAGGATATCTCTAGAGTGTTAAAAGGAGTGGTGAAGTGTGCATGGCAATCTTCAAAAAGGCTAAAATAAGGATGTTGTATTTGGGGAGAACCTGAATCCCAGCATCTGACTTGAATTTTGCATTTGGAGAAGCTAAATGCATACTTATTGTGGGTATAATCTACCCTGTCTCAGTTTGGCATTTTATCTTGTGGTCGTTAGTCAGGGAAAATCAGGTGAGGAATTTGTCCTTTTGTGCCGTGTGTAGCTGTGGCACTGCCATTCCTATGTTTCAAGGACACAGCTGTAAAAGGTGGTGAGGATGACCCTAACTGGCCTATGAACTGAAGGCTTGGGTTATCCTTGGTTTTATTTTAGCTCAGTGTCAGGAACGTTTGTAGATCGTTCTGACACTGTAATCACTTCTTTTTTCTTTTTTCTTTTTTCTTTTTTCTTTTTTTTTTCTCTTTTTTCTTTTTTCTTTTTTCTTTTTTCTTTTTTCTTTTTTCTTTTTTCTTTTTTCTTTTTTTCTTTTTTTCTTTTTTTTTTTTCTTTTAACGGCAGGATAGGCTGTCAAAGCACAACGCAGCAGGCTTTCCCTGGTCTAGAAGCCAAAATGGGAGGAAATTTAACGCTCTAAGAATTTGTAACATAATAGACATTCACATGTTTTGTGTATCACTCTATAAAAGCAACTTATCTACAGTTTAACTCTCATTAAATAGCTACAAAAGAGATTAACGGTTCTTTTGTTCTTTCACGAGCTACAGACTGTACCTATTTAAGTGTCACATACACTCAGACATACTAAACAATATTGCACAGCAAGTGAAATTAAGCAGTAAAGAATTTAGGGAGAATGTTTCTTTACCCATAGAACCAGCTTTGCTATTTGCTGTAGTGTTAAATGCTTCTATTGTTTTCTCTCCCTCATGTGTTGGGATTTTTGTGTGTTTGTTTTTGGATGGAGTCCCACCCCTTGTCCCCTTGCATACTTTCTTCATTTCTAAAGCACTGATTAATCTCTGCTTTAGCAGTCTGTTGTTACCAGGCTCCTGAGTAAAGTTGGTTACTGGTCATCCCTGTGCTGTACAAAGGCACAAGTAAATGGAGGGCAAATACTTAGGTTTGCTATGGAAAATGGGAGGTGGTTATAGAAAACTAACCATTTTATTACTTTTACAGCTTTTGAAGTTATTTTCCATTGCCTCCCAGCTGCATTCCCCACACCTGTTGATGTGGATTTTCCACCTGCATTTGTTATCTTTCACTTCAGGAGTATTTAAGGAAACTGCACAATTGCTGTTTACTAAGTACTAAACTGCCTGGGGGCCCATTATCTATGCCACTAAATCTTCTGGCTTCCTCATGAAGCTAGCAAAGTTTACCAAAACTATCGTTTTTGTTTTTCTAGTGGGGTAATAATATCTTACCTACATTTATTCACACAGTTCTGTTATCTCTTAGATTTAGTGATAGCTGCAGACTTGCATGCATAGCAGTGAAGAAACCATTTTTATGCTTTAAAGAATTGTCAGCATGCTTGGGAGGACAGAGTTAGAGCTAGAATCGGTCTAGATAAAACAGTGTTTTGAAAACTAGCATACCAGTGTCAGTATTGCAGTCCCTTCTAAAAGATCCTGCCTTCCCTGGAGGTGTTCTTGTCAGTGCTTTCACTTTCTATACTTACTTTCCTTTAGTCCTTGTCCTCTGTGACAGCTGTGACCTAGACAGGTGGTCTGTGTGGTGGGTGAGGAACTGGCTGACACCCAGAAGGATGGTAATAAATAGCTCATTCTCATACTGGCAACCTGTCACTAGTGGGGTCCCCCAGAGATCAATAGTGGGCCCAGTGCTGTTTAGTATCTTTGTTAACGATTTAGATGTTGGAATGAAGAGCATCCTGATGAGGTTTGCTGATGAAACAAAAATAAGTAGGAAAGCTGACACCCCAGAGGGAGAGCCAACCTCCAGGAAGATCTTGACAGGCTGTAGAGTGGACAAGAAGGAACTGTATGAAGTTTAATGGGGCCAAGTATAGGGCCTTGCACATGGCCATGTGCAACATGTACCCCAGGAATGCAGCTCAGATTGGAAGCCACCTGCCTTAAGAGTATCACTGTGGAGAGGGACCTGGAGGTCTTGGTGGACAAAAGGCTCAACATGAGTGAATAGTGTGCTGTGGTGTCAAAGAAAGTGAACAGGATGCTGAGTTACATTAATAAGGTGTCACAAGCAGGGATAAAGATGTTATTCTCCCACTCCACTCATTCCTGGTCAGGCTGCACCTTGAGTACTGTGTAGTTTTGCTCCTTGCTGTACAGGAAGGATACAAACAGGCTTAAAGGGGTCCTGAGAAGGTCCACAAGAATGATCAGAAGGCTGGAAGACCTGGGTTTGTTCAGCCTTGAGCAGAGGGTAGGGGAAGGGAGACCTGATAACCGTGCACAAGTACATAAAGAGAAGCTATCATGGGAAGGGACAATCCCTCTTTACAAAGAATCACATGGTAAAGACAAGGGGTAAAGGGCACAAGTTGCTGCTGTTGAGATTCGGATTGGATGCCTGAAAACTTTTTTCACAATCTGTACTATTAAACATTGGAATAAGCTCCCCAAGGAGGTGGTGGATTTGCCTCTGTTAGACAGTTTCAAGGCTCACATTGACAGGGTGCTGGGACATCTCATCTGAGCTATATTCTTACCATGACAGATGGACTAGGTGATCCTTGAGGCCCCTTCCAACTTGGTGTTCTATGAATCATCTGTCCTTACTCTACAGGCCTTTTCTGTCCTTCTGTTAGTTTGGTGATGACTCAGATTTGTGGTCAGAAATCTCGGACTGCAGCAGTGGAAAACGTGCTTCAAGCAAGAGCGTTTCTCCTCATCCATCTCACTGTGATAGTGTTTGAAGAGCAGATAGACAGCCATTTCAAGCAGCATCCCTGGCCTTCTGTATTTTAAGAAGATTTTACATTCTGACCTGAACAGCTTAAACCGTAAAAAAAAAAAAAAAAAAAAAAAGTTCTTGAAAAAGATGTTTTCTGCCAAATGGTAGAAAACTCATGCTTCTACAGTATTGCTAACATGATTGAACATGTCCCCCTAGCTTAGAACATAAGCCAGTTGAGCTGGAATTTTATTGTGAACTGGATTCTGTTTAAAAATAGCACAGATTTCCAATTCAGTTTCCTTGGAAGTGTAATTGAAGCCCTTTTTTAATGGATCATTTGTTACCTGGCTTGCAAAGGCAAGAACTCCAGTTATACCTCATGCTGGGACATTCTCCCAAGTCCTGTATGGTAAAGACATCAGTTAGGATCTTCAAGTGTTAATTTTCAGCTTCTTATTTAAAAGTAGGGATTTGGAATTAGAAATTAGAATGATGGTCTCGTACCTCAAATATGAGAGGGTTTTTAATGATTTTTTTTTTAACCCCATTAGCAGCAATATTACTGTCTCTTTAGGCTTAGGTTAAGACTTTAATTGTGTAACTGGGATTTCATAAACAGATTTCTGAAATAATTTTGTGAAATCGTATGTGTGACAAATGAGGCCAAGTACACAACTAAAGGGACTTAATGAGAGGTTCACAGTCTCCAAATACAGGTACATGAAAAATGTTTGTATGCTGCAATAACTGTCTCCATATTTGGTGTTTACACAGTAGCTGATTTACACAGTAGCTGATTACTGGCTGCGAGTCTTGTGCATTGCTGCAGTATAAACAGTAAAACGTGTGATGGTAATTATGCATAATAAATGATAATGATAATAAAAGCTTTTGCATCAGACTGGAGGTAAAATCACAAAGCAAAAGATGAACAATGGAAAGTAAAAACCAGGGTAAATAGAAGTTAATTGTTGTACCATAAGCTTTCCTGTCTGAAAAAAAACAAGTTCTCAGTTTCTTTGTTTTCGAATGGCTGCCTGACATATGATTAGACCAAGTCATGAATGTTTCTCTGTGTATGTGAAAAATCTGTTAATTTTTCTCAACTGAGCTCCCTTTAAATGCTCTGACTGTGTCCCATGGTGTACACACAGGTCCTGTAGGCTGAAAGAATGACAAGGTGCACACCCCCTTGCATTCAATTGCAAGAGCAGAGCTTTCCTAACGATTTTTTTTAGGTCATGCCTAGCTACTGTTCAGAGTTTGTCAGAAGAGTGACTGGCACTGTACAGGTCTGAAATAACAGTGAACTGAGGAGTTCTACATTTTTAATGGTTCTATTAATAGTGGGAAGCTTTTCTTTTTAATGTCAAAATAGTAACATACACTGATGAGCACAATGAACAAGCTAAATTCTCTGGCACTTTCTGTTCCGTATAGCTTACAGATCTACACTGTGTCTGAACAGTCTTGAGCTCTGAACAAAAGCCTTATTATTGGAGAAGTAACTCCTTTTGACTTGACTGCAGTTAATAATTTCTTTCTGCTCTATGGCTGAGGAATTGACAGGTTTAGTACTGGAAAACAAACAAACAAGCAATAAAACAATCCCTGCATCACAGCAAATTAAAAATCATAATTAATTCAATATTAACTGTGGAACCCAATGCTCTAGCTGCAGAAGCAAGCATTGTCATCTTTGTTACAGTAAGAGCAGGATAATTACTTTTTACATCACGTGCTGGTTATTTGATTTTCCCCTTCATAGCCTGTAGCATGCTCTGGGCACTCTGTAAATAACCATTCTTTCTGTGTAAAAGAAGTGCTGGTTCATTGGTTGTTGTTTTAATATGTAATTACCTGTTAAGAATAATTTTAAGCTTCTGCCTGGGTCTGAGATGGCTTTACACTACTAGCTTGTTGAAGAGATTAGTACACAGACAACAGTTGCAGCTATCTAGAAGTTAAGAACACTTGAGATATGCTTGGCAATTTCTTTTCCTGTGAAGATAATACTGTCTTGATAATTCTTCTGATTGCTGTTAAAAGTTACAAATTGGTCATTTTAGTGTCAAACCAAATAAAACTCTACATCATATGGTAGAATCCCCATTGTTTGAATTCATTCTGGTATCTGCAATACAGTATAGATTGAATTGAGCCTTCCTTTAGTTTCCCTGATTTCAGTCCTATTGGCACTGGCATGAAGTTGCCATGGCTTGTTGTGTTTTACCAGGGATTGTATTAACTCATCTCCTCCTAAAGGAAATACTGGATAAGTGAAATGGAAGTGGAATGCCCATGTCACAGAAACACCATTTGAAATTTTAGGACATATGGATTTCACTACTCTTCCTCTTTTATCATTTGTCATGGGGAAAGGGACCATGCATTCTTCCTGCTTTTACATTATCTCATTATACAGCATGTGAATGAAATGGTTCAACATGGTGCTTGAAATGGTTCAGATGAAGCACGTAGGTCTTGGGTAGGATGACTGCTTTATAGGTTTATGTCAGTGCCATTAAAAAAAAGGTGCAATATATACATTTTTTACTGACCCAATATTAACAATAAGGAAGATACGAATCCCAAGGCAAATAAATGGCAGAAGTCTGTTAGGCTGCTGAACTGCACACACCTATGATCTTACTTAATGAACAACATAGAGATGCTCTAAAAATGAGTAATTTTTGTAATTCTTGACTTATTACCTAAGCAATTCTCTGAGCTGGCCTCTGACATGCTAAGAGCTACTATGGTAAAGTACACAAGCAGCCTTCACAACTGTGTTCCCCTCGGAGTCACCTTTAGGTTTGCAGAATGCAAGGCAAAAATCTTTCTCCTGAAAAGATGCAAAAGGAGAAGAGTTTTATAGAGGACTTGTCTCACCTGAACTCTCCTGAAGAGGAAACTGATACTTTTTCTGTGAATCATGCATATAAAGTAGGATATTGACTTCTGTTTGGAGATACAGATGATACTGGTTACAAAAGTTGTCTGTTCTCCTTATTTCTTCACTGCCAGAATGTTTTATTTATAGAAGCTCTGCACACTTTGAAAGAGAAGTTCTGTCCACTTTCAAGCCATACAGGCATCTTGAATTAAGGGATGGCTAAACCTTTGGTGGCAGTTACGTCTTTGCATTTTTTGTTCCATACAAACACCAAACTAAAGTAACTCAGCTTTGCTTTGCAGGTCTCTGCTCATCCTTAGAAAACATTAAGCTCACTTCTGCTCAAGCACTGTAAGAACAACAACAACAACAACAAAAAAACCCTGTTAAAAATATTTTAAAAATCCTACCCAAGAGCAGCAGGATCCAAAACATCTTCAACTTTGCATGCCATGGTGAATGAAGTCTCTTCTGCACTCTAGGTACTTGTGATGGTTTGGGAGTTCCCCGCCCCCCACACTTTGTAAAATGACCCAGACTAGAACTCAGCTGACTGGAAGTTAAAGAATGAAGCTATATTTACAATGTACATGCAGATATGTACACTATATACAGGAATATTTACAGAAATATACAAGTTAAAGGTAATACAGAAACACAACACCCCTCCCAGAAATCAGAGACCCAGGAGGGGCTCCCAGCCACCCTTCCACCTTCTCCCCACCCCTGTACCTTACCCCAACGTTTGCCCCACACGAAAGGTGAGTTTGGAGGATCGGCCAGGGAGGTTAGGAGAAAAAGTGGTTAGTGAAGATTAATCAGCAGAGAAGCCAGAGCCAGAAGCTGCTAGACCACCCAGCACCCTGTTCCCCCAGAGAGAGACAGACTGCAACTGGCTTACTTATGTTTTGGTTTCTTTTCCCAAAACAATCTCAACAAGCCTATGAGTAAAATAGACATCATGATGTTTTCCTTTCACAGCCTATAGTGTAATGTTCTCTATTAAAATATTCCAATTAGCCTCAAACCAGCACAGTACTATAGTGCATCAGTACATGAAATTTCTATCAGATGGTGACAATGACCTACAAATCAAAAATCCCAACTGCATCTCCTCCACCTTCAAAACCTCCTCCACTTTGGCAAAGGCTTTAAAGTGCATATGCAAGTTAAGTGAAGGGACATACATACTTTCATTTCTTCCTCTGTTTTGAGATTTCTGTTCACATTGGTTTAAAATTTTCCTGTTTAGCTTGGGCAAAGTGTTTTTTTGTTAGGAGTAAGTGGAGTGGAGTGAGGGTCTTTCTAAAGGAGAGACCTAAACATACCTTCTTTTGCATAGTGTTGAATGATCTCCATAATCTCACCTGTACTAGTGGGAGGTGTCTTTGCCTATGGCAGGGGGTTGGAACTAGATGATCCTTGAGGTCCCTTCCAACCTTACTATTCTATGATTATGTGATTGTATTCTCTGATAATGCATGAAACTGAACCTGTATGTAGCTTTCCTGGATGAAGAAGTTAGGTTCTTCTATCTTCTTGCATATCCATGCATGTGAAAATCCCAGAATCACTGAGCCTCAGTGTGGGACTCTTAAGAATTTGTAGTGGTCAGAGTCTAGTGTAGGCAAGGAGGTTCAATCTCTACTTTTTGTTAGATACAAATCCATTAGAAAGTCAGCCCCATGTGTGATGTGTTTATGAGTCTATGTGCTCTAAGTATGTTGATTGTCCTCATAGATCCATTCCTGTTTTAAAAAGTAATAACTGATGCCCATATATTCTAAGTAAAATAAAATAGAATTAACGTACCCAGAAGTAGTGTTTCTCTGTTTCAGTTTGGCTATCTCAGTGGAGTAACAGGGTGATTCAACTTGTGTGTGTGTGTGATACAATGTGAGCGTTTGCCCAGGCTTCTTTGGAGTTAACCTTCCAGCAGTTAACCTAGCATCTGTTTGGAAAACTACAAAGACATATAAAGAATGGATTACTCTGGGTAATAACCATAACTTTGAAGGAAAGCTATGGTTTTCCTCTGTGTTCCACCTCCCCCCTCCCCGCCTTAATCACTGATTCTAACTGCATATTTTGGTATATTCATCATATTTGTCTTCACTGGGTGGTATAAGGCTGATTTGTGTTGCACTGGATAGTCTTCAAGAAACATTCTTGAGCAAATATTCACTCAAAGTTTGACTAAACAGTAGTTTACTTTATGCATACTGAATGTGTCCACAGAAGAATAGTGCTCAGCTGTAAATTCACTTTCTTCTTTTCTAAGAAGTATCTTCCTTGTGTAGACAAGCTCTAAGTCAATTTCTGTTTAAACGAGCAATATGATAGTCTGTGGAGATGGAAGAATGCCTTCCAGGAATTAGACATATATACAGTGTGTCTCAGCAATCCAGCGATTTGCTGACTTGAAAAATCTAACTCCCTGTGTGCATGAACCAGGTTTTCATACTGATCTACAATGGAGGAAAGTGGCTAAGGGAATTGGATGCACTCTGGTTGATCCTGTCAGAGCGTCTGGTTCCATGGGCTGCTATTAAGTAGGCAGGGATGTTTGTACAAGCTGGGGATATGGAGAAATATATCAAGTCTTTTTTTTTTGTAGGGAAGAAGGTAGGAAGGAGAAAAGTAGAAGGAAGTATGAGGTCTAGCAGACGCTAAATCATGTTAGTTATTCTATGAAGATAATTCTATCTGTCCAGCATGGAAGCTTGTTGAAACTTGCTTTGTACTAGATTTTTCCTCAGGATCAATATGGATTAGATGGTTTAGAAACTGGTCTCATCAAAGAGAAAAGACATAAACCAGTGTACTCTAAATAGATTCTCACCCATGTATAATTTGCATAGTTGCATTGACGCCACCAGATGAGGATTCATCCATTTATTTAAACTTCATTAAACACATAATTCATTGAGCTGTAAGAATTTGAAAAGCAGAAGTTTTGCTATGAGCAACTCTTTTAACCATTGGATATAATTTTTATGCCACAAAATGAAGTTTTTCAGGTAGGTTGATTTGACAGAAGAGTTTGAAAAGTTTTTTTCTTTTAATGCATATATGTGAGGCCCAAGTTCTCTAATGCAGTTCTATATAAATCAGCAGTATTACTATAGCAAACGAAACAGTAATCTCTAATTAGATTATAAAATTTTATAGTATGAAATATGCCCATCTTGATCCATGTGAATATATGAAAGGCTGAAATGAACTTTACCAACTGTGTACCAACTGGACTTGAATTGATTTTGTAGGAAAGATAAGGACTGATTTTGTCCAAGACTAGAGACTCTTTTTTGTTTTGTGTTTATATGGAACTGAGCACAGCTCATCTTTGGCTGCGGCTGGTCTTTCACTCTTATAAAATAATCAGACCTGTGATACAGAGCATCAGGGAGGAACTTCACTCAAAGATGAGTGACAGTGGATTGTGAAAGTGTCAGAAGTTGAGTAATGTTTCATGGCTTCACCGCCTCTCTCTTTTACCTTTATTTGTACTCTTGCATTCATTCTGTTTCACAGCCATGCATGATTTCCAGTCAGCTGGCACACATTAAAGAAAGGAGAAAGGCCTGCCGTCTGCTCTGTGCTGCTGCTGCTGCCAAAACTCCACACAATACTACCGGCAAGACAAAACTTAGCTGCCAGCAGTTTCCCTCTAGGAAGTGGAGTGCAAGTGAAAAGGTGGAAATACAAAGCATGACTGTCTGTGAATCAGTCACAGGAACAAAAAGCTGAAAGAGCTAGGGTTTTGAGGAAAGTAGAGGTAAGAGAAATACATGTGAGTTTTGTATGCAGTTGTGATAACTCATAGTGTGTAAAGAAATATCCTGGTTTTGCTGGGGCAGAATCATAGAACAGCTACCTTTAGCAGTTTCAGGTCAGCCAGAGCAGCTGACCCAAGCTGCCTCACAGGTGTATCCTACACTATAATCATCGTGCTCATTATAAAGGGGGAAGTTTGCTGAGGATGGAAGCTCTCTGTCTCCCAACCTACCATCCCTGGAAGGGCTTTTTCATGATTCTGCTTCTAAGGCCTGCTTTCCTGTTTGCTGTGACCACTTTATGTTCTCACTGGGACAGGTATAACTCCATGTACTTTATATTGGTATTAACATTAGTTTTGTTGTTATGTTAAATTCGTTTTCATTTTGATCCACAAATCTTTTCTACATTTCACAATTCCCCTTCTCTGCTGGGGAGGGGTCCTCTGGTGAGCAAACAACTGCTATAGTTTAGCCTTGAATGTAAGCTAAACATAAAGAATCTGTAGTTAAGTGTAAAATATATTGATATTTGAAGACACAAGTCAAAACTAGAGTTTAGTTAATGTTTTACATAAAATCAGTCTTGCTTTTTTATAATTGTCTTCATTAGAATTTTCATCAGCAAATGATTTAGATATGCAGACTCACACATTCTCATTTCTTACACACATGCTAGAAAATTGGTCAGTGAAGATGTTTTCTAAAATTGCAATATAAGCATCAGAGGGGTGTGTTTGACATCTGTTGCTTCATAATGCCAAGCAGATAAATTCTGTACATCAAATATTTTTTTCTCTGAGTGCATGGCAAGTAAACTACCAAACAACCAGAGCTTCTGTGAACAGCAGTGAGTCATTCAAGTCTTTAGAATCAGCTCCACTTGGTAGAGGAGCCAATAACTCTGTGCTGTGAAAGATTTTGAAACCTGAAACGTGGAGGCTTGCATAAAGCTCTGATAGCTTTGGCAGTGTTGGCAGTAGATTTGCACTGACATTCCCAAGGTAGCTGATACTGTGTGAAGGGAGGAGGTGCCCCAAAACTCCTGAGTGCTGGTCCTCTTAAGAAATTACAGCATAGTGAGATTTTTTTTTCCCTGTATATTTTCCTGTGAAAACAGAGTTTCTAGCCATAGTAATTTAGTTGGTTTAACACCTCCTCTGACAATGGCAATATGTGTGGCTGAGCGTGTTTGTGATACAACGGTATGCAACAACAGTTTCTAGTTGCATTCTGTTCCTTTGTAGGAAGAGTAACAGGGAGAATCAGGCCGAGAAGATCTCTTAAGAATAATTTCTCCATTATGTTTTTCCAAAGTAACTAAACTTTTCTGAACACAATAGCTGGCCAGATTTCCTCAGAGCACTGGCTAAAAAACTGCCACGGGTTCACACAGTGAGGGGATTAAAGATAGATCAACATGAAGATAATAGTGTAAGTCAAGACAGATTCCTAGTTCTTGTTCTCATTCAGTAGTAGATTGCAGACAGCTTTTCAGTGGCAGTATGTAGAAGGGTTGTATTCTTGATACAGCCTTCAGGGGCATGCTAAGCTGCTTAACATATAGAGGATGCTTAGTTCTCTTTGAAAAATGATCCAAAGAAACTCCTGAGAGAAAGAGCATTTCTGTTTTTCTCGGGAAGGAGTTTGTTCTTATGTGGGCAGGATCGGAATACACTCACCAATCACTCTTGGTTCTGTTTGTCCAAGTGAAACAAGCCAATCAGAGCCAATAAAAACATTGATAATTACTCTCCGAAAGCTCTGACTTGTGGTTGATACAGAACTGAAAAGTTTGTATTTCCTGTCTGCTTGCTTACATGTCTGTCCACTTCTTCCAAGCTTTTTCTGTTTGGTTGGTTTTTCATTTGGTTTTGTTTTCTCACTTCTTGTTGTTTTTTGTTTTTTTGTTGTTTTTTTTTTAACTTCCACTGAAAGAGTGGCAGCAAGGACAACAGAGATAAAAAAAAAGAACTAAGAAGGTGGAGTTCTTTTATATGTCACTTTAGGGTAAGATTTTTAAATTTTTTTTTTTTTAAATATTATATATAGACATTTTTGTCATTCTTACTTTGCCAGGAAACCCATCTTGCACTTTGAAAGGCTACTTCTGGGGACAGAATAGTTACAGTGAATTTCCCACTTAGCTCTACAACCTTGGTTCCATCTGTGCAGTCTGAGATTTCCCAGCTGTAATACCCTACAGCTCACGTTGCTACATGCGATCTTGTATGCAGGAATCTGTTCAGGGCACAATATTACTTTATTTACGCAATGTTACCTGCTTATATGTCTAAACTGTAATTGCACAGGGAGGAATTTTGCATAAACTTTCTACCATCAGAGATTTATTTATCATAAATACTGGAGCATGTATAAACAGATCATTACTGCTACACTTAAACAGCACCTAATCATTGTACGTGGTATCTAGAAGCAGAGAGGAAAACAGATGGGACATTGTAGTTTCGGAGCTATCACTACAGAGTGTCCCAAAGATCCCTTTGAAGATACTTGTCTATAAGAGGTTGGCTTGATTGTTTATTGAAAACGAAAGCAGTCTAGGAAAATTAGACTCAAATGCTCAAATTAAAAAAATTCAAAAGGAGTCTTGGAGAGCAAGAGTGAAATTCAGAACCTGTTGCTTTGACTGGATTCTTTACAGTGGCATAAACTGTGACAAACCCTTCAAATTTAATTGAAGACTAAAATCACTGAGCAGCTTTTAAAATGTAGCCTTAATTTCCTTTTCAGAGTCAGTGAATTGGTTTACCTTGAGGCGCTAAAGGGACTGCAAAACATGCAGATGGGCCTCGCAGAATCTCAGTCCCTGAGAGAAACACACTAAGATCAGTAGCAGGCTGAATCTGAAGAGGAAATAACTTCAAATTTCCAGAAGAAATTTGTGGTTTATAGACCTCTATTGTAAACAAGATCCCTTCTGTATGTTAATAGGCATTTGTGTTGTTTTTTAAGACCGAAAATTGGCAGTGGGATGTGCCACACACCTCTGGTTCAGCATGAAATATGTTCTGTGAGGAAACTCTGAATCTGAAATTGAGCTGCTGAAGTAACACTTGGTTAACCACCCTAGTGTGTGTTTAGGATGAAGATATTGCCTGCAGGAATGGGCAAGACTCAAAGCCCATCTAATTCATCCCTAAAAGTTACCATAACTAGCTGTGTTACAAAATGGCACATGATCACTGAAACATCTCTCCAAAGCTATGTTAGCTCCTAACTCCCTGGAATAAGCACAACATGTGATGTATAACTACTAAAAGCGCTAATAACATCTTGTGTCTAATCTTTAGGAGATAGCATAGGAATGAAATTTGTCTTGCCTCTCTCTGTATGGTGTGCATCCCATTTGCTTAGTGTTATACAACCATCAGTTTTCTCCTGTCTTCTGTTTCTTTATATAGCTCATTTGGAAACTAATAGGTTTAGACCGATTGCTAGGACTTATTTTCCCTGTAGGTGTCTTTCTAGTAGGCTACAATGATTCAGCATCCCACACATCACCAAAGAGGAGTTCTGGAAATCTTAGTCAAAAAAACTTGTCCATGATCATTGCTTCCATTAGGAGGATACAAAAGTCAATGCTGATGAGCATCTTAGGATGGAAGTCTGGACAGAGATCACAGGGTACATCAATTTAAATAAAATTCTTTCCTGCATGCACAGTAGGGAAGCACACAAGTTTTTACAGCTATCAGCTCAATACAAACAGATAACTCATTGTTCGTTTTATAACTATCAAGAAAAACAACACAGACAGATATCTCATTGCTCTGAAATTCTTATGAGGCTAATGCTGAAGAGCTTGCTTTTCTCAAGACAAAAAAAAAATAAACTGGGGAGAAACAAAGAACGAAACTTCAAGCTGAAGATAAACAGAAAGAAGCTTTTCCAAAGGAGAGGAAGGATCTGAGTATGAGGACATTGAGTTTTGATGCTGGACAATAAAGAGACAGCATTTCACACTAGGGCACACCATGTAGGGATAAAGAGGAAAACTGGCCAAGAATGATAAGAAAGAATGTAACTTAGATACCGGAGCCTCTGTGGGAACGTACATTAGATTGTGAGTCCATTGTATCCCCAGGAAGATTGTTGATATCCTGACCAGCATTGGAGGCAAGTTAGAGAAAAGACAGTGTTTGTAGCAACAGGATTATTTCTCCAACTACCTGATGAGATCACACAGTAATAGATGGGAAGGATGGAGGGACGCTGGGTAAGCTTAAGTTTTCCTATGTCATCTTGCTGCAAATGCTAGGGAGATAATAACAGGCACAGGGAGATACCTGCTCTTCAGATTAAGACAAAATGAGCAGAAGCAGGAACTGGGCTGTTTTGAAGCCAAGAAGGGGATTGCATGTGCAGAGCAAGCTGGCAACACCCTAGATCCAGTCCCGGATGCCTGTGAGTACTAAAGAATGTAGAGGTCAAACTTGCTGCCTTGGTTAAAATGCTGGGAACTTTCAGAAGATGAAGCCATTTCAACAAGGCAAAATGTAACAGCTAGCAGAACTCAAAAGCAGTGGGTTTTGGGGGTTTTGGGGTTTGTTTGTTTTTTTTTTTTTTTTTTGCTTGTTTGTTTGTTTAATGTAGAATCACAATGCAAAGGAAACTCCAAACTGAATAACACGGTGAGAGGAAAACAAATTCAGCCATACAGAGCAGACTGCATTCTGTCAGTGTGGAAGTAAGCTGGCAATTATGAAAAGCAATGGAAAGATTTGTGTTTGAAAAGCAGTTCTTCACTCTGCAATATGCATTTGTCTTAATGTCTAGGGAAACTCAGGCTTTTAAGAGAAACCTTTAAAGCTCACTTGCAGAAAGTTCTCCAGGTATATAAAGGAGAACAAAAGTAAAATGCAGTCTCAGTCCACAGTACAGTCCTTACTGGAAAAGGAAGTGTAAAAGAGGTATTTCCTGCTACCTGGAAAGAAAGTCCTTGTAGAATGGCATGGACTTGCAAAATCTCAGTAATGTGGAGTACTCATGAGCTCAGAAGAGGGCAGGGGTGCAAAAAGAGAAGTAAATGGTTCTGACAACAAAAACGTGTGACTGCCTCTCTTTAAGGGCATTGTAGTTCATGGCAGATGAGAAGTCTGCATTCTCCCTTCCCATATATGTGGAGATGCTGTGAGGAGGACTGAGGCACACTTTAAGCTCCACACTGGAGGTTTAATGCATACAGAGTGAACTGGAGGCAGCTGTTAGGAGACTGCAGAGCCTTTAAAGCACACCTTTGATTGGGTGGAAGCCAAGGGACTCACCTGTATTGCAGTGAAGCCTGGTAAGTAAAACTTTCCGGAACACAAAGATAGCTTGCTCTGAGTAACTCATTCATTAAGATTAGAGGTGAGGGAGAGGGTACGTTCCACTATGGCCTTTGGTCATACTGATGCTGAAGCAGGCCATATAGTTGTGGAGCAGTCCCCACCTCTCATTCCTTCTGGTTCACAGGCTGCTTTTGAACACTCGATGGTCCATTTCCTTCCCTTCTTCAATGTCATTATGTAGTGAAGGAAAACCGTCATTTCCGAAAACAGATCCACTTGACAGTAGGATTTACACTGACTTCTGTTTCTAGAACTGTGGATGAAAGAAGGTTTGTTAATCAGTGAGTTATTTACAGTTAAAATTTAGAGGGGGCACTGCCAGTGTTTGTAGCCGAATTCCTAGGCACACATCGCAGCAGACTTAATGAACCTACTTAAATACATGCTCTCAGTGCAAATGGCTGAAGTTTTTGTAGTAATGAGCCCAAAGTAAGTGTTCTTATTCAGTCAAAATTTACACTGAGTTACACGAGGACTGACTGAGCAATGATCTAAAAGGGTTAAAATTTGATCTACCTTAAATAACTGTTTAGGAAAACAGGCTTCACTTCTGTGAGGAATTCTTGCTTCCTTTCTACATGCACTGGGAGCTACTGGCACAAACTTCTATCATGGGAGATGAAATGCAGAATTTTTGGAACATGGGCTTTGTCCAGTTTGGCATAGTTATCCATCCATTGCTTAGACAGAAACCCTGCCTTGTTAAGGCCAGTCTAGCCCTATAGAAGCTGTCCAGCAATGTGTGTGTAAAGTACACTGAAATATTTCTGCAGGAGTCTTGGTTGGGGTTAATTTTTAAGACATAGACAATTCCACAGAGAAAGGTTGAAATGATAAAATACATTCGTGATGCATGTCATTATGATGTACACCTGTGGGGAAAGTGAGAAAGGAAAACATTTAATATACAATTAAAATTGCTAACTTACTTAAGATTCCAATATTTTTGCTGGCACCTCTGCATATTGTCTTTGCTCTTCAAACTGCAGGTTAGATCCATGGTAGGGAAAACCATCTTGCTTCTGGATAAGTGAAAGAATTTTGACCACCTAAATATTTGGCTGCATGTATGTTTTGCATCCAAAATGTAGTCATGTTGTTAATGGTGACCTTCACAGTACTGTGTTATTTATAGATAACTGCAGATGCAGTTTTACCTGTATTTGATGTTACATGTTTGTGAGAACTTTCAAGGCTGAGCTTGTGACAACAGACTCTCTTCAGCAGTTATTTGACAACTACCCCTTACCAAAAAATGGCTTTTAAGTCACCCTTCCTAAACAAGATAAATGTTACATTAAGAAACATTACCCATAATTGCTTAAATTGTGCCTTGCTCATACCCGAGCTTAAATATATTAGTATTTTATTTGAGGACTTACTAGCATCTTGTTAATGATTGCAGCCAGTTTGAAGCCTTTGTTTGTGCTGAGAGACTAAAGATGACAGCAAGCACTTCTGCCCTCAACGGGCACTGGGCCAGGCCTGCAATGTCCTTTGATCCAAGGGCAGTATCTTCCGAGATTCACTTCTTCACATGGCACAGATAAGCACTTCAAAGCTGCCCCACTGCAGGTTACAGTGGAGGATGTACAGGTGTATAAATCTTAGCCAGTGCTTCTGTTTCTCTCTAGGTGGAACAAGTAAGCAGCAACTCTGTTTTTCTGTAAATAGAAGAATGTGAAGAAAAGTGAGCATGGCAGGTTGCAGTAAACAGCGTGATGTAGTCACTTGTACTCCCTGGGCTGTAAACCAAGCTAGAGTGACTAACTCCCAGGCTGGCAAAAATAAATGATGTTAGGATGCGCATTGAGAGCTTGTGTTGCTGTAAGTCATAACTATGCAAATATTTCTCACTAAAAGTTACGAAGCTCCTTCCAGGAAGACGTTGGAAGCTATCCCTGTCTTCCAACTCAGATATTACAAGTCAAGGGAGAGTAAATCAAGACAGAGCATTAGGGTTAAAATGCAGATCAGCCTTCAACGTATACCCCAAGATACAATAGTGAGAAATAGTGAACCTATGTTTGTGCTACAAACCTCCCAAGTAATTAAAAAAAGGTGTTCAAAGCACTTGGGAAAGTAATTTTCTGATTAGAAATATTATTAAAGTGCTACCTTTCCTGCTTCCTGAACTTAGTCCAAACTAGGTTATCTAATGCTAAAAAGAGCTGGGATTTCACATGAAGTATCTCAGCGACTGGCTGCCAAAGGTGTATGAAAGTGTGGCTTCCTTGCTCTATTGCTGAAATCTGTCTCAGATCTTTTCAGTTTACACCAAGGCTTGACTTGCTTGACTAAGCCCCACAGTATTCTCTAGCATCCTGATATTAGAAGCCATCAATGTTGGCAGGCTCAAAAGTGGTGTGTTTTGCCTTGTGGAAGTCAGAAGTATGAAGACACAGCTTCCTCCTTAGCAAGAACACATCATGTTTCCTATTTTCAGCTCCGCTCCTTCATTCCACTATATAATACCTTTTCCATGAACAGTGATTTACATTTCTGCTGACCTCTCAGCTGGCATGGTTGCAGTCCCTTTGCAGCTCTGTAGCTCTTGCCTTGCACCCTAGTGCTAGTTCATACTAGCAAAAGGACATTGTAAAGAGTGAGTAGGCTGATGGAGAAGTCTAGTCTCTGGAAAAGAAAAAAGGATCAAGCTTGATATGAATGTGTATATCATGGAAACTGTATTTGGCATAACTGGCAGGGCAAGCTATTAGTAGCAGGGAGGTGCAAGGGAGGAAAGCATGAACTGCTCCATGCTAGTCACAACTGCTTTCAGCCAGCTTTAAAACAGCCCACTATGTCAAAACCTCAACTAATGGGAGCAGCACGTGGCATCTTTGCTGGAACAATTTTAAGAGTGAGCAGCAGCCTCTAGGGCAGAAGACAGTGGAAGAGTGTGAGGAGATGTAGCAGGAGGAAATAGAGAAGACACAATCTTGGAAGAAGGAACTCCATGCCACAGGATGGTTGCCTTGGAAGGAATGAAGGACCCCCTGCGAAACAAAGGCACAGTAAGAGGCAAGGACTGATGAAGGAAAATTACTAAGAAGCAAGGAACAGCAGATAAAGAAGGTGACATGCTGACTGCAAATGTTCAGGTTGCCCAGTGTGCCACAGAAAAACATGGGAGGAACTGAGAATGGGACCCTTTGGAAACAAAAGGCAGGAGGGAAGCATAGGTGCTTAACGGGGCTTGTCTTTGGGAAGGAAGAGAACAGGTCTTTCCTTGAGTGTTTATGTATCCNTTTGGGTTAATTTGAAATTGACTAAATTAAGTGGAATTCCTTGAGTGAGACTTCTTTGCATGCAAAGACCTGTCACACCTTGCACAGGAATTGAACATAATATTTGTTGTGGATTTAAGACCTGGGAGGTGTGAATTTCTCTAAGAAATCTATAGGTGTGGCATATGTTCATCCACTTGGAAAACTCAAGCCACTTAAATATAAGTATAGTCAGTGTTAAAGTAGTCACAACTTGGTTATTGATTTTGTGTTTGCACAGCCTAGTCATTGGACCTAGCGGTGCCCCCTTCCCATATGATGCTTCTTGTACCATTTGTCAGCTCTTGTCTCTGCTGCCACTATTGCACAACCAGGGGAATGCAAAAACAAAGAAATGCTGTCCAGTGGTTAACAAAGATTTTCCCACATCCTACAGGTATTTTAAGAGAGCACATGAAATTAATTTCTCCACTTGCATTTCATGAACAACTTCATATTATTTTTTTTATTGGAAAATATTGTCCAACTGCTTCAACATCTGACACAGATGTAAATTTCCAGAACAAAAAAATTCCAGCCTTCTGATGATATCAAAAAAGCCCCACAGTTTCCTTTCAGGAATTTGGTTTAAGGAGACACCAGCAGCAGGGCAATTTTCATCTCTTTGATGTGGAGGTAGCACTGTTCCAAATGATCTCAGGACGGTAATTAATCTGAAAACCCTATCCAGTATATCCCACTCTCTTTCAGGTGCTTTACTCTGTGGGATGAGACATTAACAGTCTGCTGGCAATAGACTAAATGTGCTTATTCTCCCTGTGTTCTGAGTAAATACGTTGAAATTGTTTAAGATTTGAAGTTACAGTTCAGTTAATGTTTATAACTCTGTGAAGGTGGACAGCTCTAATATATGGTAAAAAGCATATGGTAAAAAGCACACAGGTCCATGTGTGCAGTAAAGACACAATTTTTATTTCAGTTTCACAACCAGATAAATGTATGGAGTGAATCCATTAAAGTCAGTGAAGTTATTGTAGGTACTACACTGAGGAAATTAAGATCAGGACCTGGAGCTTTTTCGTTTTATCTGTCTCTGAACCCCTCTGTGAGCTGATGACTGTGGCAAGGAGCTTGGGTCACTGCTGAAATGAACCTGTCAGGTTTTGTTTTGTTTTTTCAGTGCAGAGAGACATTTGTGTTGTGAATTTGAATGTCTGCTGCTGTGTGTGAGGCTCCAGTGTGTGCTGGTTTGAGGCTAATTGGAATATTTTAATAGAGAAAATTATATTACAGGCTGTGAAAAGGAAACAGTGGTGATGTCTACTTCACTCATAGGCTTGCTGAGATGTTTAAGAATAAGTACTCAAAACATAGATAAGTGAGTCTCTGGGGCACAGCGTCTCAGTCTAGCAGCTTCTGGCTTTTTCTTCTACCTGCTGAGTAACCTCACTAAACACTTTTCTTCTACCTCCCCTGGCTGATCCTCCAAACTCACCTTGCACATAAGGCAAACCTTGGGGTAAGGTAGAGGGGTGGGGAGAAGGTGGAAGAGTGGTTGGGAGCCCCTCCTGCGGTCTCTGATTTCTGGGAGGGGAGTTGTGTTGCTATATTACCTTTAACTTGTGTATTTCTATAAATATTCCTGTCTATAGTGTGTATCTCTGCTTGTACATTGTGCTGAGCTGTGAATAGAGCTTCATTCCTTAACTTCCAGCCAGCTGACTTCTAGTCTGGGTCATTTCACAAAGTGTGGGGGGGCGGGGAACTCCCAAACCGTCACACAGTGCATAGTATCATCCTGGTGAATCTTAGTTCTCTGGTGTTTGCTTTCAGGTATTTGTATTTCTGTGCCACTCAAAGAAATAAATACAACAATGGTAGGCTGAGAATCAAAATACAAATCAGGAAACTCAAAGATACAGTTCCCTCAGTTACCATGCATCATCCAGATTGCTCTTAATAAGGCAGGGCATTAGGAGTATGAAGGCACTGGCAGTGTGTTATGTCTGTAGAAGGAACCATAATGTAGAGTTGTCTGCCTTTTGTGCATTACTTGTTTTCATTCACAAAGAATTTTATGCACTGGAAATGCACTGCTGTGCTTTCATGGATTACACTGCAATGTTTTCTAAGTGTTCCTCCCATGTAATGAGCTAAAAACTTGGAAGACGTTGCATGATGTGTGATCTTTCTAAGGGAGGAGCCCATTTGTGAGAACAAGGCACTGTGACACTCTAAGCTGTTTGAGAATACTAAAATCGATACCACAGGCTATTTCTCAGGTAGCTAAAAACATGACATCATTTATGGATTTTGTGTTTGGGGCATGCCAGATTTGAATCATAGAATCATAGCATGGTAAGGTTGGAAGGGACCTCAAGGATCATCTAGTTCCAACCCCCTGCCATAGGCAGGGACACCTCCCACTAGTACAGCTCACTCAAGGCCTCATCCAATCTGGCCTTGAACACATCCAGGGAGGGAGCATCCACAACCTCCCTGGGCAACCTGTTCCAGTGCCTCACCACCCTTACTGTAAAGAACTTCCTCCTAACATCTAGTCTAAATCTCCCCTCTGCCAGTTTAAGCCCATTGCCCCTTGTCCTGTCATTACAAGACCTTGTCAATAGTCCCTCCCCAGCCTTCCTGTAGGCCCCCTTCAGATACTGGAAGGCTACTATCAGGTCCCCTCGAAGCCTTCTCTTCTCCAGGTTGAAGAGCCCCAACTCCCTCAGCCTGTCCTCATAGGAGAGCTGCTCCAGCCCTCTGATCATCTTTGTGGCCCTCCTCTGGACCCGCTCCAACACTTCCATGTCCTTCCTGTGCTGAGGGTTCCAGAACTGCACACAGTACTCCAGGTGGGGTCTGACGAGAGCAGAGTAAAGGGGCAGAATCACCTCCCTTGCTCTGCTGGCCACGCTTCTCTTGATGCAGCCTAGGACTCGGTTGCTGTCTGGGCTGCATGTGCACACTGCAGACTCATGTTGAGCTTTTCATCAACCCAGACTCCAAGGTCCTTTTCCTCAGGGCTGCTCTCCAGCCATTCACCACCCAGCCTGTATTTGTGCTTGGGATTGTGCCTACCCAGGTGCAGGACCTTACACTTGGCCTTATTGAATTTCATCAGGTTGGCCTGGGCCCAACTCTCCAGCCTGTCCAGGTCCCTCTGGATGGCATCCCTGCCCTCTAGCAAGTCGACTGTGCCACACAGCTTGGTGTCATCTGCAAACTTGCTGAGGGTGCACTCCATTCCTCTGTCCATGTCACTGACAAAGATGTTGAGCATCGTGGACCTTTATTTTTAAAGTTTGTGAGTACCTGTCATTTTCAACAAGGACTGACACGTTCCTTATTTGTAGGTAAGTATCAAGGTGTTAGTTTTCATAGTTCTTTCCCTTTTACTTGTCATACGGGACAGGGAGAACAAATTCTGGTCCTGGCGAAGTTGGTTATTATGGATTGATCCTGCTGCACCAGCACTGTTGGTATACTGTGTAGCCAGACAGGTAAGGATGCATCTGTGCCCTGCTCGTACCGGCTCAGTTCTGAAAATGCTGGAGCGGAGCAGGCATGGAGCTGAAGGCGGTGGGACCGTGGTGAGCTCGCAGGTAACTCAGTGCCCGGGTTTCTGCTCCTTTTGTCCGTAGAAAGGGGCCGGCGAGCTGCAGGAGCGGAAAGAAGAGCGCGGCGTTCCGCAAAAAAAACAAAGCAGGTTGCTCCGAGAGGAGAGGGCCGGGGCTGACACACACAGCCTCACAGTTTGTTTTTGGCTGCAATGTTCACGCCCACATGCAAATCGCCGCGTCCTCACTAGTAGCCCTCTCCACCCCTCAATACTAGCTGCAGAGGGAAAAGGAAGGAAAAAAAAGAAAATAAGAAAAGACGAGAGAAAAGAGGAGAGAAGAGAAGAAAGAAGAAAAAGAAGGTAAAGAGGAAGTCGAGGAGGGAAGACAGCAGAGGAAAGGGAAAAGGGGAAAGCACACTCCTGGGCGGCACCGGCCGTGGAAGGGGCGGTCGCCCCGGCCTCAGGCAGTTCCGTGCCGTCCTATAAGAGGCGCTGCAGGACCCGGACCCCGGGCAGCGGAGCGGGGCAGGGAGTCGAGCAGGCAGCGCGGAGGTGGGCAGCGGCTCGGCTCAGCTCAGCTCAGCTCAGCTCGGCTCGGCTCAGCTCGGCTCCCCGCGGGACCGACGGCGGTTGCCGGCCGGGGAGGTAGGCGGCAGCAGGGTGGACGCGCCACGGGCAGCTGTCTGGGGAACCTTTTCCTGTTCCCGCTCCGCTTGAAGCAAGCGGCAGGAAGCGAGAGCACAAAACCAAGCAAATAACTGAAGGGGTTTGTTTTTGTTTTCGGCTTGGTGCCGCTCTCAGTGCCCAGCGTGTTAGGAATGTGTCGTGAAAGACGGCTTAAACGTTAGCGCGGGATCGGGAAGGGGCCAACAATGATTTGGGTGGTTTTCTAACGTGTGTGCTTATTTCTTTAGTAATAATTCTATCTTATGTTTTCCTGAGCGAGGCAGCTCTGCTGTAGCAGCGCTCGCGTAGGGCGGCTCACCTTACCGCTGCCTTTTCCAGCCCTGGTGGGCGCTAGAAGACAGCGGCAGAGTTCTCAGCCCTGTCGCTCTTAGGTGAATCCTGTAAGGGCTTTGAAGTCGTGTGGAAAGAGGGGAGGGCCTTGGGATCAAGCAGGAGTGTAAAAATAAAAGATTGATTAGGGCCGTTTTGTCATGGATAGAGGAGGTTCGGTTGTGCGCAAGTAACCCTCCGTCTTCGTGCAGACTGCTATTAGGTCTGGGCTACTCCACTGCAGCCTGTTGGCAAGCCCCTAAAAAAACCACTGGTGCTTGATTCTTGGAAATGCATGACTGCCCAGGTGCTTAAAAAGTATCAGGAAAGATACTGTAAAAGTTCATAGTCAACAGGGTTGGTTTTTTGTTTTTTTTTTTTTTTTTGCCTGCGTTAAACATAAACCAGGGTGCTCCCCTCCTCTTCCCACAGCTGTTTGCCCTGGAGATGTTACAGTTGTTGCAAATAACTTACTTAGAACGAAGCCAGTCTTAAGTGTGTTGGAACAGACATTACTGAAGCCACAGGGGTGTCAACATGTTTGTAAACATGTGCTAAACTGAAGCCTAAAGATGAGTTGGACATTCTTGAAAATTACTGATATGGATTAACGCATTAAAACTCATTTCGGCGTTGCCTTTGAAAATGAGTTGGTGCTTGCACTGCGGCGTACAGCCATATCTTGGGGATGTTCCAGTAACAACAGATGGCCGAGTTTGCTGGTGAAAGGCTTTTGTAATGGAGCGGTCTTGCTCAGTTTTGAAAGAGGGTCATGGTAGTAAACATTCAATGTAAATGCTTTTTGTGCTTGGACCTTGTGACACAGCTCTCTGCCTTGCGAAGTGGGAACGGCTGTGTGTGTTGAGACTTTCCGTAACACAGATGAAGTGTGTGACTCTAGGATGCCTCTGTAGGCTGTTAAAGTAAAATGGGCACTAGCTGGCACTCCGCGGTGTGTTATACATACAAATGCTGTTGATGGCTCTTCACAGTGCATTGTGGAGATTTCAATCTTGATATATGTAATAAATTTATAATGTGAAATAAAATGTATGTGGTATGATATTGAGAAGTAAGGGCGCAGGGATCTGATGCCTTAACTCATCACATGGAGCACCTTGTTTCTCATATTACTGTAATTTGGTGGGGCCGATTATGGTAAGAATTAGAACTTCTAGTTTAGTAGTGTGGAACGGAAGAACTGTATGGTAGGATTGAAACTGAACTTCCTAAATTGAGAATGCCTAGCATTTAAAAAATAATAAAGCGATATACTTTTTTAATGCTCACTGTAGGTGTTCCAAGGGGATACCTGCTCGGCTCTACATTGCAGGAGGTCACAGTTGTCATCATGTGAGATTAGACTATAATAATCAAGCAGGTAGTCGGAACTGGTTACAATAAATTTCTGCCAGAGTACAATTAGCTGTATGATATTTCAGTTAAACTTGTCAAGTACACCTATATGTAATATTTTGGTGTTTGTAGGACTCACAGCAATCATTTGGCTGTCAGTTCCAAACTTCCTCTGAATACAGCTGCACAGCAGAATAAGCAGGTACTTTGAAAATTGCTTGATCGCGTCTTCACCCTGTAAGAGTGAGACGCACTTATAAATCGGTTTGCCACAGGCAGCTGCTGGCAAGTCTTTTGTCATGCTAAATTTGTTTTCAAACACAAGTTTAGCTTAGTGCTGTTGGTGTCAGCAGAGACTTGATGTGGCACCAAATTCAACACCTATCATCGTGGTATACTTCGGAGTGGTGCATGTTTAAAAGGCTAACTACAGAAGGTGAAATACCACGAGTCTAAGGAAATAAAAAAAAAAAAAAACCCAAAACCAAAACCCAAAAAAACCCCAACCAAAAAACCCAAAAAGGGGTGCGTGCGTCAGCTGTATTTTGGCCTCTCTTCAAGGAATGGCCTTTTTTTTTCTATCATTCCTTAGGCTGAACTTCACCCGGTGAGACGGTAAAACGGCTATGATTCAGGAGTAAGGCTCAGTGACTTGAGGAAAGCAGCAATGGACTACAGAATCTCCGACAGGAGCGTTTTCATGCGCTAATCAAGTGTAAGACGTGCAATTCAGCAAGCAGAGTTTTCCTTGCTTTCATCTCTCTCAGCTTGCTGTCCACCAATGAGCGCACCTAACAGAGACCCACAAAGAGCAGGACGATCAGTACTGAACTCTTCCATCTGTGGCCAGGGATGATCAGCTCTAGTAGTGTTTATCACACAGGTTGCACCATGAAGGCACAGCGTTTCTTAGGGTGTGGTTTCTTCAGAACTTTAATCCAGAGTAATTGAAGGCTACTAGTGAGCTGGTAATGGTCCTGCTTCATTCCCTTCCCTGAAATGCCCGTTCTCTTTTTCCTCCCCGTCTATTTTATCCTCCCTGCCGGGGTTGTCGTTCACCATTTCAGGGTGANCACCCTTGGTGTTTATATAGGTCTTCTAGGCTGGGCAGCACACCAAATACTGAAACAAGTCCAGAGGCCATGGCTGACCAAACACCAGCATGATTTTATTAGGCTGGATATTCTTGATGACTCTTGCTGTGAGAGGGACTAGTGTCAGAATGTAATGTTTCAAAAACATATATATGGGACAGATTTTCCTTGTTCATCTGAGGCAGGCAGGGACTCCACCCACTTTCTCCAGGTTTGTCATGGTAGAAATTTGCTCTCTCTTGTCTTATACTAGCTGAGGATTTGTGTTTTCTGTGTAGTTAATAAGCACACACATCTGCAGTTAGTAAGTACAGGTTAAAAATACCATGGTAAGACTGTATGAATGATGATCACTGCGAAAAAGCTAAGCTTTTGTATTCTGTAGCTTGTATGTCACAAATTTCCATTTGCTGTGCAAAAGTCATACAGAACAACTCAGAACTACCATGATTTGAAGTTCTTATTGGAATATACTAATCTCTAATTTTTTTTTCCCTTGTCTGTTTCTTCAAAATAGGTGGCCATAAAGCTAGTGTCTTTTTTAGCAGTTGTCACTGTAGGGGAGGAAAGCATCTGAGCTTGCCTCTAGGACTGAGAGCAAGACTGAGTGGGAAGCAAAACTGTTGATGCAGCTTTCTTGACACAACGGGCTAATATTGTAGGAAAAATTCAGATCTTTATTCATTGGATTCTTAGTGAAAAAGCTTGATCATGGATAATAAGAATGCACATCAGTTTGAACGGCATAAATATCCACATACAAGCTGACCTTTTCCCTCTTTGTTGTTTTCTGGAGGAGTGTTGCTTAGCACAGCTTTGTCTAATGCAATGAGATCGGCTTGCATTGTCCTAACTTTGTAGGGAACAGTTGGTATTAGATGGAAAATGGAGAGCTAAAGAGCGTTTCCAAGACCATTCTGGTTTGGGCTAGATAACAAGGTCATTCTCTGGGAAAGAACAAACAAAGTCAGAGCCTCTGACCACAGTTCAGAGATCATTCTGGAGGTGTGGTTTCCTTTTTAGCAAATAGCACACAGGACTATTTGGAAGATGAGGTGGCCAAAACCTGTTACCACCTTACTTACTTGGCTCTCTGAAATAATCTGCAGTTTTACTAGCCCATTTCTAAATGAACTGTTGCTAACAGGAGCAGGAAAGCAAGCCGTGCAACTAATACTCTGTAGGGATCTTTGTTGGTTGCTTAGTAAAAGCCAAAATTAAGCCGTGTGGAAGGTGTCAGAGCAGCAGCAGATGTGGTGTAGGAGAAAAGAACAGAATTAGGGACCAAGAGAATCTGATTCCCAGCACTTGAGCCCATCTCGTGATGGCTCGCCCATTTCTTCCTAGCTGCTTTCACCAATGTTACAGCAATGACATGAGGAAGGTTTGCATTCTTCATAGTAGAAGTGAAATCATGTTTCTTCTCACCTGCAGGAGGCAACCTGTCTTTTTCAAGGTTGTAGTCTGTGTTGCTAATGTCGGCAACCTGGGTTTGATTCCTAGGTTTTCAGTTGTAACATCTGCTTTTCCATCTGTCTTTTTTTTTTTTTTTTTTTTTTGAAAAAAGAGACAGTGCAAATATGTTTCACGCAGACTAAACATGNAAACTGTGTGTGTGCCTGAAAAAAAAAAAATTCTTCTGTTTGAGAGCTATATTTGTGTAGAATACATCAGTATGTCTTTTTTTCTTCTTCCCCGTGTTCTAATGATGTTTAACAAGAGTTTGGTTATGATTGCAGACAAAAGCAGAGTTAGGACCAAAGCTGAATGGTTGTAAAAACCAAAACCTCTCCTCATGCAAAAAGTAAAGCAGCACCAACTTTTTCAGAGTACAGGNGGTAGCAGTACAGGAGTCAAAGTTCAAAATCTGCTCCTCTAATTGAAATATTTGTACTACAAACCATAAGTTGATAATGCATTCATATATTGGTCCACCAGTGGACAATGTACTTTTAATCTAATTTCTTTGTTTTAAAGTATTTTAGATCCATCATTTTTTATTAAATCAGAGGAGTATTTCCTACTGCTTCCCCCAACCCAGCACTCCCAGACTTACATTTAAATATTCAACCTAAAGTAAGCGGCAGGTTTTCTGCTGTGTTTGAGGAGATAGAGACTTGCTTTGTTCTTCTAGAAAACTGATACCATTACCTGTATACCATCCGTTTTCAGATTTCTTCAGGTCTTTTTTTTTTTCCTTTCTTTCTTTCTCCCCAGGTTACTTTTTTGTTCTCCTGATTGCCATGCTTTCCAGAGCTTCATTCCTAGTTCTTGTGACATGTTTCTAATATTCTGTTAATACTGCATCTATCTTACCAATTGTATTTGTATACGAAACTAGATGTAACTGCAGCCAGCTGGATTGTCTTGGGGAGTATACACTGACTCTGGGGAAACTTTCTCAGCACCATTAAGGATATCCGAAGCTCAACAAAAAATGCATATTATGGATCCTGTATGCATTAAAAACTTACAGAGTTTTGTTTTCATTTCTCTCTTGCAAGCTTATTGCTTTTCTTTCTCCATTTCATGCCGCTTTTGCACTCACCTAAAGTGTTTTCTGTTCCAAGTCATTTGGCTGGAGTAGACCACAACTCTTCAACTCTCTGCTTGAAGCTATTGCAACAAATCAGTGGAGCTCTGTCCTGAGCCCTGCATTACAAGATGTAGCTTAAGACGTGAACAAATTCTGCCATCTCTCTCAGTTATGTCTGTATGTGCATGATGGTGGAATAGGCATACATTAGCTTTGCCATGTCTGTTCACTGTCATGCTGACCCTCAGGGTTAAAGCTTCAGCAGAAGGGCTACAGGGTTGTGCTGCTGGAGCTGAAGATTACCAAGTATGTGGAAAACAGTTTCCACTGTGGATCAGACGAAACAGAGAAGATTGGCACGTGGTTTCTGGCAGTGCTCCCAGATAGCTGCCCTGTGCCACACCTGTCAGAGCAGGCACGCGAGCTTCCTTCTTATCATGTGTGGCAATTATTTTTATATTCTCCTATGAATAAGTTCAGAGATAATGTGGGTATTGAACTCTGTATCAGTTGGCAAAATCGATCAGAAATCCACTCCTCTTGATGGCCAACACTCCCTGCTTTCTAAAGTACTTGGACATCTGTTTATCACTTTAGTGAATTACTGGCTTCCAAATTCATACAGGTAGATGGTAGCCCTGATCTTGTTGAGGGCCTGTTGTAGGCTTCAAAGCATCCAACTATACTCAAGCTGACAATGGCTGCTAAATGCTGCCTTTGTCAGTCCGTTGTTTTTTTTTTTCCAAAGATGTAGGTTTCTTTCATTGTGCTAGAGGCTTTTTCGCGACGTGCTTTTGTGCATAGTGCAGGATATTTTGGTTTTTTCTGCTGTTATTTTGCCTGTGTAATGTATGTTGGTGCAGTTGCACAGGTATCAAACTTAATAGTCAGCTTGTTCTTTATGCCAGTGAATCTCAAAGGCACCACTTGGACGTTCCCCACAGTAAAAACCATGTTGTCTTTTGCGTTGTTACTGAATACACATACTGCTTTTTTATGGCAGTCCCAAATGGCAATGATGATGTTACAGGGCAGCCATACACCTCAAACTGCAGTTTAATCTTGTACTGGGCACAGTTTGTGTCCATGTTTTCTCCCAAGATGAAGAGCAATTTACAAAAGCAAGATGAAGGAGGCACTCCATTAAACAAAAGAAAAACAATGAAATAAAAAACAACCCCAAAATACCCAAACCAAAACCCCACAAATAAACAGAAACACACAAAAAAACAAACACAAAAAAACCCAAACAAAAAACACACACACAAAAAAACCAAACAAACCCAAAAAAACCCCAACAACAAAACCCAACCAAAACCTTAAAAAAACCCAGCTTATGAATGTGATGCCAAAGCTTGCAGGGCTTGGTAACTTCACTGGGTAGAAGATAGAAGCATGCCAGTGATGCTCCAGCTACTCTGCAGGAGAATTGTGCCACATCTTTCAGCGTTAGATTTTGTTAAACCAGATGTACAGCTGCTTTGTCTAAAGTAATTCAGTGATCAGGATGTGCTGTGGAAGGGTTGGTGGTAAAGGATTTTCTGTCCTAACACCCTCTGAGCTTCTGGCTTTCTTTTCCTCGGAGCTGATGAGGCTGATGGCTTTCTTGGGAGAACCCTGTATTCTTTGTCCCCTTCAGCTTGCTCCCAAGCAGAAAAGTATCTTACAGTGTGACATTCTCAACTTCATTTTTTTTCCCCCTAGTTTGAGAGATACTGTCCTTACACAAGATGCATCATCAGCTGGAAAAAGTGACTGAGGCTGTGTAATGCAGCTTTTTGCAAACTTTGTACTGACGGTACTACAGTTACTCAAGAGATCACAGCATAATGACACGAATCGAGCTCAAATGTTGCAGTTTTATTTTGGCAGTATGTTCTATTATTTCTAGATTCCAGTACAGAATAACTCATTCTTTGAGAGCGCCAAAAAAAGAAAAAAAAAAATCTGCTAATATGGACTATGGAGTCTTGGACATTGGCCGTGATAAAGCAAATCAGCTTTTGTGTTTGTTTTTGACAAAGAATGGACTAGATTTTGGCTGCTCTTTTTTTTTTTTTCTTTTTTTTTTTTTCCTTTTTTTGACTGGGTGAAGTAGAGGACGTTCAGTGTCCTGTTGAAATGCTTTCTGTATTTCGCAATCTTCCAGTGGAAGTTGGATTTTTGTGAAATAGATGACTACGTTTCATATTAAGTGTTACACTTGACATTTAGGCAATTCCTCTTTCCTAAGCATATGGCACAGCCACTTGCACGTGCTTTTCTTTGGCTTGGTTCAGCCGTGGTGCATGCAAACTCGACATCTTTCACCGCCTCGGAACTGTGCTGGTTTTCACCTATGAGCTTTTTGAGCATGCTGGAAGTAATGAGAAGTGGTCATAATCGTAAGCGGGCACTGTTGCCTTGCGACCTGGGACAGATTTTCAAAACAGCTTGGCATGCTGTGTCACTAGGCAAGCTTTTAAAACACCAGCCATTGCTTAAAATCTGTCTTTCTGTATGCATCTGAGGAGGCACTTTGGAGAGCTTCAGAAAACAAAGGTGAATTTGTATTGTGGAGTACTTCGAAAGCTGTTGCTTGACTCTTTGGGAAAGTGTACCCTGTAATTTATCTGTGACTGGTAGGAATGGGCCCACTTGTGGCCCGGAAATACCTTTTAGGAGTTTGGCTTTGACAAAGAATGGAAGATGCATACTCTGAACAGCTTAGGGCCCGGGTATTTCATTCCTCATAGCATTAATTCTGGGATAGATCTTTCAGAATGATCATCTGCTCAACTGTTCATAGTGGAGCATTCAGAAAGCCTCAACATGTAACATGTAATACACTGACTTTTGAAAAATCCATTTGCCCTGTCCTAGAGCCAAGACTGAATACCTTTAGATATCCCTTGCCATTTTGCCTAAATAAATACTTTGGAAGTCAGATTTCTACCCCTATCACATCATTGTAGTAGGCTAAACTCTTGCCAGAGCCAGATCTAGGCTCCATTCTCTCTGTAGTGTACTTAGCCCAACCTAGCATTGGGCTTGGGTTATGTCACTAGGAGTTTTAGTAGCAGCAGTTAAAGCAAGTCATGAATAGGTATTTTATCAGCCTGTGCTAAAGGAAGAAGCCCTTTCCCACTGATTGTCTGCAGACCTCTGTGTGGTTTTACTCCCTTAAGTAACAAAGGAAAGTAATTTATTCAGGATTTTGTAGCTATATTCATGCTACCCAGACAATGCTGTGGATGAGTGAGATGTTATGTGTGTCTTGCTTTTTTTCTGGGCCAGAGGTGCCAGTTAGCTGGACAGATTCCATGAGACACTTTCATCATCTCTGACATTTTGGCACTATCCTTTGATATTATTTTTGCGAAACTTGGTGTTCCTCTCAACTCAAATGAGTTAAGCTAGTTGTAGGTTATCATGAAGGTGGCTCTTAAAGTGTGTCTCTTGTAAAAATCAGGGGGATGAAGGTGGATGGCTGTGTTGAAAGCAGTGTACTAGTTGCATTCTCTATTAGTAAGCACTCTAGTAGAGGATCTCGCCAAGAATTGTCACCGAAATATTATTGTTTGTGGTCCTAATGAAATTTTTGTCTGCTGACTGAAAAGCTCTCCAATCACGTTGTTAACAAGGACTTGATGTAAACCCTGTGATGTGCCCCGGATCATTTTTAAGAGGAAAACATTTCTCACTGAATGACTTTAGATAGAATGGGAAACTCAGTGTCCGAGACAAATTTGGCAAATAGGAAAGAAATGTCCTCTGTGGGAAGGTTATGAAAGACCTGCTTTTAGTGTCTGTGTGGTTATACTGATAACAATTCTGCAGACCACAGGTTCAAAGCTCACACATCTACTGCTGATCCTGCATTGCTTGTGACTGCTGCAGAGTCTAACGGTGCTTAAACGAGGAGACAAACGTGTGGGGTCTGGTGGTCACAATCTCATTTTTGTCTTTACTTTGCTTGTGGCATCGGGTGAGTTGTTTGAATTCTTGTTGCTGCTAGTGCTTCTCCTTTTTGTAACTTAGTTCAGGCTTGTTGTGTTAAAAGATCACTTTAAAAGAGCAATATTACTCTTGCAAAATCCTGTAAAGTTCTTATTGTTTGAGTTCCAGTTTCTTTTCTTTTCCTAGAACTCCAGTAGATGTTGTAAGCTTTTTTGATTACTTGAAAGCTTCAGAGAGGGAAATGTTGAATTTACTTCTACAAGTTCTGCAAGCTTTATGTGAGTTGTTTTGACAACGGAATTGACATTAATTCAGATTCTTCAGGCATTGACTCTTTCTACTGTGGACACTAGCTCCAACTGGACCACTAGAGGTGTTATAAAAACTTGTTGCATTTGTCCACAGCTGCTTTATATCTAGCCTGATCTCAGCAGAGTCGGGACTAACGCTAGTTTTCCTTCTCCTTTAGCCTCATTGGAATTTGCATAGTTGGAAAATGCTTTATGGAAATTGTAGAAGTTATGACGAAGATGTCCTCCAAATACGTGTGCCATGAGACCTCCTTATGGCCTTACACTGTAATAGGTTGTACAAAGTGGATGTAGTTGTGCAAAAGTCAATATTTTGCTTGTGGCGTCTTTGGTGTGAGAATTGAAATCCTGATGCTCTGCAGAGAAGTGACCAAGATGCGAGACCTTTGATTTGGGAGATGTGGATTTAATTTGTGGCTCTTGGCTTAATCTACACTTCTGTTATCCAAATGCCCATCAGGCCACTAGTTGTTTGATAATTTGCCTTGCTTGAGACAAACTATCAGTTTGGCATGAGGCAGGCCTTTCTGTCCTTCTTCAGCATTCATTGTTGGGACCTGCTCTCAGGTGATGTCGTATGGAGCACTGGGGGACTTTGGCCTTGGATCTGGGCTTTGCGGGGTTGTCATCGATCTTGATATTGCTTGCTCTGCAAAATGAAGCCTGAAGTTGCCTAAAGAAAATGAAATGTTAAGATACTTCTCAGTGTTCCTAAAGAAGAATATTTCTGCTGGAATCTGGTGTTTGTGCTTTAGTTGCCCCTTTTCTTCCAAAGTGGGTCTCCTGTGGCTTGATACATATATAGGCAAAAGCTACTGGAATTAAGCACAACTTTTGTCTGAGGCAGAAAGCGCAAAGTGTGCTGTACTGCTTATTTGGGGGAGGAACAGAATTACAAGAGTAGCTCAGAACCCTTCTGTGTCCAGCAGACAATGCCTTTTTTGCCTTCATAAATGCATAATCTCTAATTATTACATTGGTAGTCTTCATGGCCACTTGATCTGTGGAGAGCTGCCAATGGTAGTAGCTTTTGTGATGTGAAAATCTGGTGGAGAGAACAGGGCAGGGGCTGCTAAGTGAAGGCCACTGAATTGTCATCAACTATTAAAAGCTTTTAGCTTTGCTGACCTGAACTGGATTTAAGTCACTGCTGGAGATATAAAAGGTCTATAGCCCCTTGGTAGAATCCTTAGATATTCCAGTCTCATAAGGTTTTGATAAGTTCACTTTGTTCCCTGTCGATTTCTTCTCTAGGGGAAAGGTGTGGTGGTTTGGGGGCTTTCTTTTTTTGGGGTGGTGATGTCTCTTAAAACAAACAAACAAACAAACAAAAAAAAGCCCCTCACTCCCACCCCCCAAGGAAAGCAAACAGCTGCATTGTTTGCATAAAGCTGCTTTTGAAGGCTGTTTTATGTTTACTTAGTACAGACACCAGGCAAGGGGGTAGGGAATTTTATCTGTGCCACTTGAGCTTTTTACATTTTTAAATCTACAGCTGTAAAAAGTACATTGCTATGTGTTCAAGATGAATTGAGTCTGGAAACTCTTGGCACATCAACTAATGGACTTTTCAACAGCCATTCTACTTCCAAGTACTGGGTAGCACTGATCTAGAAAGAAGAGGTTGGTCCAAGTATGTGACTCACTATCAGTGTTTTCAGAGATTACCCTGTAGCCTAAGTTTTGTTTGAGTAGTTTTCCAAATCGCACAGCAAAATGACCTGGCAGCCATGTAGGTGTAGAGGCTGTGCAGAGTTTCTGCAGCAGAGGGGAATGTCATGTGAAGGGAATCTTCTGCAAAGGCAGATCACTTCATCAGCATGTGGACCGTATGCATTAATTCTGCTGGAGGGCGTTGTGGATGTTTGTCTTAGTGAACAGAAAAGGCACCTATCAGGTGTTAGAACTTTGCTAAGATCATAGCAAGAGCCCCAAGCTGAATCAGAAGATGTATGGAGATTGCTCGGCGCCTCCTGCCCATCCTCTCTTATCCACGGATTCTGCAAACTGAACAAGCTCTTTTGTAATTGTGGGGTTGAGCTCTTCCCTAGGAAGAGGCTGGGGGAATCTCTATGAGTAATCTGGGGAGGTATTTCTGGTTATTTTATGTGATCTCTCCTGTTCTTTATGTTAGGAAAGAACGTTAACTCAATGAATGGGAAAACTTAAGACACCTGTGATACAGCTTGTTGAGTGGGCACAAGTCTGAATGTCCTATTGGTAGAGCACAAAATGGCCTCTGGATACTGGATCTCCACCATTTATTTGCTGGCTAAATACAAATGCTTAATCCTTACTTTTGCTTGGCTGACTGGTTAGCTGAATGCTTGTTTTCCTACATGTTAGATAGAGCTGGATTCAGGATCTTATTCCAAGCATGCATTACTCGTTTTGGTTATCAGGCAGCCTTTTCTGATGGTATCTGTTTATTTTTTGATAAGATGTCAGTTTGAGTTTGTGCCCCAGTTACTAGAGAGTTGCCTGGTGTACCTCAAAGTTGTAGACTATTTCAGTCTCCCCTGGCGTATTCCAAGTAATCCAGGTTTTGCAGTTGTCTTGTATGTATTGGTGGAGAAATGCTGAAGCAGAGCTAGACAAAAATAGATTTGTGGATGATGAAGAAACATTGATGCCTCTAGGCTTAAAATGGCTGTATATTGACATCTGTCTCTAGTGGAGAACTTGCAGTATTCACATAACATGAAAACTGGGTATGAAAATTGTCTTACACAAAGACCTTTGTGCAACTGAACTGCACTGTTTCTTGGAGTTGAGAGATTTCTTCCTACTTTATGAAAGCAAGAAATTGCACTTTAAAAGGGTGGGTCCAGTACTGGCAGCTATAAATCCCCATTCTCTTCAGCAGAGCTGTTGTACTTTACATCACAGAAGACTTAAGCTAAGGTGGTTAATTCACACAGCTTTCCTTGGTTTAGTCAAAAACTACTGCTGCTTTAGCTTTGGACAGTTCTGGGTAAATGTCAGAAGTCATCACTTGGTACCTGTTGTTGGTTCAAAGCTTTGCTGAAATGAAACTGCTGGTATTTGTATTGTTGCACTGCAGTGCTAAATAGCACAATGGATTTCAGTTTCCCAGCTATGAATTTACCAGACAAGTCTGAAGTGGAGTTACAGACTCAGCTCCAACTGAGCAGGGAGTGTTTGGTCTATCAGTTCTCTGCATCCCTGGCTTACAGTTCTTGCCTGCTGTCAGCTGGGAGAACATCTGAAAGGATGCTAACTCAGTTTTCCTCCGGCATTCTCAGTTTGCAGAGCGTTTTCAATGTATTAGTAATGCAGGTGGATCTAGTTAACTTGTATCAGCAGTGAACCAAATATGTCAGCTTCTGTGGATCAAAATCAAAGACAGCTCTAGGCGTCAACAAACCCGTATTACCCGGTCTGTACAGATGCTGGGGCACAGCATGTCTTTGAAGCTGTCACCACAGCGTGGCTGGAAGAACAACTAGTCATACTTCAGTTTCAAGTTTTGTGATCTTGGTAACTAGTCTAGTATCAAGCCCTGTCCACTAATTGAATGTAGGGGCTTAGCTCGTCCTGCCTCCACCTGGAACGGATTTTGCAGTGTTCAGGTACATCCATACAAATGAGTATATTTGCTTCAGTTGAAACTAGTATCCAGGCAAAGTGGCCTTACAGAACATTTACTTTGTTCCAGTGGACTACAGCTGAACCCCAGAAAGTTGGAGTCCAAGCAGACGGCCATGGCTGAGTTCCTGTCTGCACAGGCTTCTGCTGATACCTGGAATGTGTTAAATGGTCGCATGTGCCCTTATCTCACTAGAGTTTTCTAGTGCAATGAGGACCCTACAACCTCCATAAAGCAATACTTGTCTTCTGAATCTTGCAGATTGACTGCAACTTTAAAGGACCAATGTCTGGAATTTCACTGATGTGTATCAAAAGAGCTACCCCATCATAACCTCAAATATCCCACAGACTGCTTCATTTTCTTTCCCTGTTCTGAGCAGGATATTAAGGCACTGGCTGTATTTCCATTGAAAAGAATGCCAAAGGTCTCTGTAGCTTTTCATAGAATCCTCCTGCTCTCTTTCCGTGACATTTCATACTTGTGGATTTTTGTATTTAGGTGTAATGGCTGGAAAGCATTGGAAAGTAGTTTGTTACAGAGAATTGACAGTGTTGTAGAGAGGCTAATGAGAAGTGGTTACTGTGAACACTCTTCTGAAGACAAGATTTGTTGCATAACTATCAGTGATTGTAAAAATTTGTGCAGTCCCTTCCTATCCTCTATTTTTGTATGCTGAACTTTTGTCTAGTGGCTGCAGGGTTGGACTCTGGGAGAAAGCACGCTGGAGAGCACAGCAAAGCAAGTAGAAGGCTGTGACCTGCAGAACAAGTAGTCTTACGTAAAAATGCTTCCAAAAAGCAGTTATTGTAGTGTTCTGTGAAAGATTCTGCACAAAGTTAGTGGTCGTGGACCACTATGGACATGGTCATGGATGCAGCCTGTGTGCTGCATCAGTAGGAATCCAGGTTGCTTAGTAGGGTGAGTAAAAGTGTGGTTGCCTGAATCTTGAACAGAAATGTGTCAGTGGAAGGGGTTACAAGGGAGGGCTGATAATATTCCCTACTTAGTTTTATCTCTGGGTTACATTAATTGCAACTCTAAACATGTAATGTTGACAAGCACAGGAGGTGTCGCAAAGCACCTCATATCAACGCCTGTAAGCAAAGCTATCTTTCGGGTCCGTGAGCGTGTGTGTGCAGTCCTCAGCAACCAGGGCTCTGTCCTCAGAGAGGGCAGGTTTTTTACCCTGCTGTGGATATGCAGTTAGCCTGTGAAGTGCCTCACTCTGAGGGTGTTTGGGAATTCACTCTCTACTAATCAGATGTGTATGCAGCAGGAAGCACTGGACAGGGGTGGGAAGACTCTCGTCAGGTCTGTTGGGCATTCCTCTGTAAAGGAGCATCTGTAGACACTGTGAGAGTGAATTATGTCAGTACCTAGCAGAAGTTAATGAGCCCATGCAGACTTTACACTCAGCTGCCTGTGTGCTGACATGAGGTTCTGTTTGTAGGGTTTTGTAGGCGTCTATTATTGTTCTTTACTTCCCTGTACCGGTATTAACAAGCACTGTTTGCCTGTTGTGGTACTGTGTTGTAATTACCAGTAGAACTCAGTGTAATGGGTTTAATTGGTTTTGTTAGTCATGTTAGACCTTTTTTAATTTATTTTTTGGTAACAGAGACCTGTATTATTAAAGACAAGTTTTTAATCTGCAGGTCATTTTAATAATGGAATTTACTTTCGGATGAGACTTCGAGGCCACAAATATTCATTGCCTTGAAGTTCCCATCCAGAAATGCAATTTCTCATCTAGTCTTACTCCAATATAGGACTGGTTAGAGCATTTCCTGAGGAAGTCTTAATGTCCCTAGCACAATTATGAATTTTTGAGAACCTTTTCAATGCAGTTTGCAGTTAATCACGCAACTCTGACTCATAGGCTAGGGTACTGGTATCTGGGACAGTAGAATCAAAAGCATGTGTGTTCCTAGTTTAGCAGATGTTGGAGGACTGGTTCTCTCATTGTTTGGATCAACAACTATCTATCCCATTAACACTGAGCCTATCACCAGAGTGTATTCAAGAAGAAAAATCACAAGTAATTTGATGTGGATTAACTGAGCTTCCATGTGAATATTTACTCAGAATGAAACTGCTCTTAAACTGAAGTGACCTTAAAGTCAAATTCAGTTATGCCAGGTTAATTTTGGGGAAAGAAAAGGTTTAAGGACATTTAACTAATGTATTATAAGCTCCCTTTTCCATTGTGATAGAGATTCCCTTGAAAGTCTGTCTACCCAAGCCCATTCCATGGTCTTACTAAAAGCTACCAAAAGAGGAATCTGTTTTCTAACCCTCTGTGCTTTCTCATACTGAAGGGGCCTAATTCACACCAATAGTGAAGGCCAGGTGCTTGCAAGACTTCCAACACTAACTCAACCACAATCTTGAGTTAATTTTACCCAAGTGTCATTCTTAATCACTTAACTTCAAGGAAACTGGACATTTCTCCCTTCCCTGCAAAGTCTATAGCGTTTTCTCCTATAAGTGGTGGTGTTGAGTGGGGTTTGAAACAAAGCCTTTCCTAACTCGTTAGCAGGATTTTCACTGTTATGAAAGTAAATGTGGAAAGAAATTTTAAAAGAAAAAGGGTTGAATTGTACGATTCAGTCCTGTTCAGAAGGGTCTCTAAATCTGCTTTCAGAGCCTATGCTTCTTTTCTTTGTTCTATGCTATTCTTGATCTTGTAATCTCGGGCAGGAAGAAAATTGTTTTCCTGTGGGTATTACATTCTTTTGTGCCACAGAGCTCTGAGGTAAGAGATGATTTTTCAGTAAGAGTCTAAATCTGAGCTTGCTGACACTTGGCTACAGTGTTGGGGAGTGCCCTGAGGGGCTGGAGGGTTACATAGGGTCACAGAGTGTATCCTCTGCCTTTCCCTGTCTTGTAACCTTTTCTGTTCTAACACAGCTTTTCCCTTTACCTTTGTCTCCCCGACTCTAGTTAATGCCCAGCCACAACATCAGTGCTGCGTACTGCCACTCCTGCTGCACAGAGAGGTCCTAGGCTTTGCTGAAGGACGATGGCTTTCTGGACGCAGCTGGGCTTGCTGCTATGGAAGAACTTCACGTACAGAAGACGACAGACTGTAAGTATTAGGCAAAGGTTTTTTTGAAGTATGAGTTGTAGCTTACTCATCAAGGAAAACAGGGAAACATCCTGGATCTTAATGTTTTACCTCTAGTGGTCCCTGGCAGAGCAACTGGTCTGCCTTTGGGAAGTCTTGATTCAAACTGAAGAGAATGGTGGGTGGGCACAAACCAGAGGACCTGAAGGTGCTCAAGACTCCTGTCCTGAGCACCAGTGTGATTGTTGGAGAGCTGAAGCACTCATGTCAGACCAGGCAGAGTGTGAACTACTACCATGTACAGCAATGAAGATGTAAAGTGAAAACTTGTGCAGTGACTCGCTCCGTTCTGCAGGTGAGGCGTTGCCAGACTGCAGCAGTGTGTGCTTGAGTTTAAAAGCTTTTGAATGCTGCAAATTCCAGCAATGGCAACAAAAAAAATCTACCATTTTCTAGCAGCAGGGGTGGTGGAGGCAACAGCAGTCGTCTTCACTCTTCAGTCACAGACAGAAACCCGAGCCTGTCATGTAACTTCACATCATGAGGTATAGTTTAGGTGACTGGCGTGCAATCTGGGCAACTGATGTTTTTTCTACCAATGTGCTTTCTCATTAGTTCAAGTTCATCTGATAGAGGTGTGGTAGTGTGCTAATTTGGATAGACAGTGTGCAACAAAAGTTTCTCCTTATGGTAAGAAAGACCTGGGAGCATGAGTCCAGTATGGTGGTAAAAATATTTTGCCCTTGCTTTAATGAGACATGCAGGATCCTTTAATTCCGGCAGACAGTTAAAAGTCAGAGGAAATATGCTAGTTCATCTCCAAGGATTTAAGGGGTAACTGTGTTGGACAAGGGTATGTCCTGTACCACAGGCCTACGCAGAGGATCTGACCCCTTAGATCTGACCTTGAGAAAGTAGGAGTAGGGACTGTGAAAGAAACATGAGTTACTGAGGCTGTGAGTGGAAAGTGGTCTCGCTGATAAGTTTTCTGAACCCTGCAAATGTCAGGGTGCTTGCCAGACAGGGTCTGGGTTGTTTTAGAAACTTGGAGTCACAAGGGACCTGAGACTATCATATTCACCACTGGACATGGAGATGGTCTCTGAAATCTGTGGCTCGGATGTCCGAGGCTTGGTTTCATAGGACTTGTGTGCAGTGAATTCAGAGCTGGAGTTAGTCCATTCTTAAATAAAAACAGATAAAAAGGGATCATACCATCTTTGACAACTTCTGTATAACTCTGTGGCTACAGAACTACCAGTGATCCCAGGAATTTCTGTGGCATTCGCATGTTTTTGTCCTTATCATGAGAACCTTAATGTCTCAAGATAGGACTGCCCAGCTGAAAGGCCGTGGGAAGTGTCACCTGCAAGAAGTGTCTACTCTCTGGATATATGGGCCAGCATCACAACCTTGTGAACAGCCTTGTAATTTAGAAAAATGTTGGAACAGAATTGGGGAAGGCAGTCTCAAAAGTGACTACAGTTTCTAAAAAGATAAGCTTTTTTTCAGCTATTCCCTATGCAACCTAGACTCTTAGAGCTCAAAACAGACTCTTCCCCCTTTGCTACTAGGGATCTTGATCTGTCTTTGACTGCCTCTAGTAGCCAGGTGAGCTCTAGGACATTAATGGAACCTCTGGAGCAATGCTTAAGCTGACTGAAGTAGAAGGAGATTTCAGAGGCATTGACTTTTCTCCTAGGAACAATGGATTTTTTTAATTTTTTTTTTTGTCAGGATCTTCTTAAAATGATGCATCAGCTTTGAAAATTAATTGAGGTCTAAGTCTAGCTTGCATGTCCTGTCAAGGTAGCTATAAGCTAGCTTACTAGGCAGCAGAGATGCATTTGGATCCTTTGACGATGCCACACAAACACAGTAGGCTAGGCATATGTCAGTGAAAAAGTTCTTCCCAGTTCTGGTTTTGCCACAGTCTTGAATCTACTCAGCTGCTTCTTGGTACCTTCTGGTAGTTTCTGCATCAGTTTCCCATCAAGTAGCCCGAACTGGTCATAGTCTGTGTTCCACACCAATGTTACTACTTAATTCACAATGAAAGCCTGAGACGATGGTTGGTTTTGTGTGGTTCCTTTGTCTGCAGATCATTTCTCTAATTAATGGTTCTGATTTGGGCTTTACCAGAAGGTGTCAGGAGGAGAAGACCGCTCAACAGAAAATGACAAAAAGATAGGAAAACATCACTTCTCTCCGTGCTCTTACCATTGCTGCACAAACATTCATCTGTTTACGCTGTTGTCAGGAGACCTGCGTCCTTGAGCTAAGTGTGCTGGTGATGGCTGTCCCATTTGTACCTACTGAAGATGTGTCTGGGAAATAGGTTGATCCTTACCCTTCTTCCCACAAGAAGCGTGTGTGAGCCTTTGCTTCCCACTGAACTCTCCTTAGCTGATGTGAGTTCAGGCTGCATTGCGAAAACTGGGTTCAAAGCTCAGCCTGACGTGTGCAATTCAAGTGTTACTTTGTACTGGATAACTTCCAACTGCACTGCAGTGGGGGAAGTAGTTTACAGCAGGAGAGGAGAGAAGAAAATCATGTTCAGGGGTCACAGTGTAAAAAAACATTTCTCTGTCCCTTCTGTCTTGCAAATGAGAAGGCACCTCGCTCTTATGGAGAGATTGGTCAGCTGCTGGTAGCTTTCTGCATTGAAACTGGATCATGAGGGTTGAGACAGTGGTTGACACTGAGGTTAGTTCTTACTGAACAGATTTCCTGTTGACCAGTGTAGGTCTCAATGTTTAATTGTAATCTGCATCATCAGCGAATTGGTACAAGTTGGGCATGCTTCTGTGAGTAGCCTCAGTAAAATTAGGAGCATCTTGCTCTTGGCCAAGTGCTACCTCTGATTTCACCTGCTGTGTGCAAATGGTATGTTTGTCCTTCAACTCCAGGTGGAGCTGGGCAGTAGAGATGTTGTAAGTTTGAAGATTCATTTCATTATTTTCCAGGTTGGTCTAGCAGTCATAGCACGAAAGTGAGTGTGAAGGCTTGATTTTTCAGTACCTATTAGTATGAACCTGCGTGAGACATGTCTCCTTCAGTATCTGTTCTCCTCTGCAAAGGCCACAGTGGAAGGCCACATTGTCACAGGAAGGTCACAAAGCAATAGAGGAAGAAACCTATTCACTTTTAGCAACAAAAGGAAGAGAACTCACTTTTTGCTGAACACCACAAGAGACTCTATTGAAACGCTGCTGACACATTGAGCTTGACTGAATGCAAGCCTCTGGTGCAGCAGTTGCCAGCTGTCTTTCACTAAGTAGCATTTTAATGACCACCATGATGCAACATTTTCCAGATATAAAGGTGCAACTTGTCAAGTCCAAGACTTGTTTCTCTGTCCTCCCTGAACATATCAGTCTGTGAAGATACATGTGTTGTATGTGCAGGGGCACAGAGCACTGTGTGAACAACCTGGTTACCTTCATGATAGTCTAATTAACCATGATCAGGCTTACCAAAGAAGTGCTATATGCGCAAGGTGGCCAGGCNCTCATCACCCTCACTGTAAACAACATCCTCCTAACATCCAGTTTTAAATCTTCCAGTTTAAATCTTCCCTCTGCCAGTTTAAACCCATTGACCCTTGTCCTGTCATTACAATACCTTGTAAATAGTCCCTCCCCAGCCTTCCTGTAGACCCCCTTCATGTACTGGAAGGCTACTATAAGGTCTCCTGGAAGCCTTCTCTTCTCCAGGCTGAAGAGCCCCAACTCTTGTAGCCTGTCCGTGAACCATTAGGGCCATTCAGACACTATTTGCCACCCCAGAATGGTGTGGCTGAGGCTGATGTCTCTCTGAGCGAGTCAAACTTTGATCTTGAGGGCAACGTTTTCTTGCTGGTTCCTGTAGCAGTTCCAGGTCTGTGAGAGACCTTAGTTACACCAAGATGCCTCCACAAACCCAACTGGCACTGCTTTTCTCCCCAGTGCAGTGTCAGTCACTTGGGATGCATACCCCTTGCCTACAGTCAGGATGGTAGAGGACTGTGATGTGTGGCAGAGTATGGCTTTTGATGCTTGCTGGTTAGAATGAGTTTTTCTGCATTTACAGACACCTTTCTGCCAAGTAGTCATCCCATAGTTGTGAGGGTATCCTGCAAAAGGAAGAAATAAACAAGCTGTCAGTGTCCTAGCTCTAAGCATCTGGGAAACAGATCACTGTTCAATGCAGAAGGAAGCAGGATATAAGCCTTAATGGCTGTTGCTTCTGGTACGTACAGAGACCAGAAATGCTGAGGCATCTTGCTGGCATCTTTGTTAGCATGGTCTCAATGGATTTTCTCATCCAGTAGTCACACAGTATTTGCATGGAATTAATGGGTGGGAAACAATATCCCAGACTCATCCTGCAGAGCCTGGCACTGTTACTGGGAGTGCTTGGAAGACTCCGATGGTCAGCTTTTCTGTCTTTCCGATAGGCCATTTGGTTGGATAGCAGCCATTACATGTATCTTTGAAGAGCCATTCTCTGCTGGATTAAGTGGCACTTGTTTTAACACACTGTTTTTACAGTGAGATTATTTTGAGGCACAGTAGTCACCTAGAAGTCTCACATCAAAGTTTGTGATGAGGTCCTTGTGCCAGATGCCAAGAGCCTGCTTTTAGCCATTAATGGTGTAATGTGGGAAAGCACATTTGTGTGTGTACATTCACTCTCCCATTGGGGTGCAAGTCTTAGTCTGTCTGCCCTATAGTAAGAATGATGTAGACATCTTACTAGAAAACATGGGTTTCCCAGGAAAGAGGGGAAAAATATTTCTCTTTCCTTGACCAGGAAAGCGCCATTTTCTTGCTCCCAAAGGAGGAAAAACATTAGAAGTAGCATATAAAACTTCCAGGTTTCCTTTGTCTCATTGTTTACCTAAAATGCATGTTTTAGGCAGCCTTTCCATAGTGGGACAGGAGAGGTGCAGTTGGTGAAGCTCAAGTCTTGGAAACCCCAGCTTGTGTTTCAAGACCTAGGCTGAGATACTGCTTTGTCCACATGCATCTATGAGACCTGGCATGTCTCAGTTAATTTTTCTGTGCTTTCATTTCCAGTCTGAAAAGACTCTGCTTTTAACAGCAGCCCTTTCTTACATTTTTGTCTAGTCCTTTTAAATAACCCAAGTTCTTTATATCTTTATCTGATACTCATTGCCTATCTGTAGCTACTCTGGAACAGTGGGCACCTACGTTTGGGAACAAAGACACATTAGGACAAATCAGTAACTAGGTATGAGTTTAATCTTAGTAGCTTTGCTTTCCAGGTACCAGTATGCTTCAGCAGTACTGAAAAACTTGGCGTAACTACACACTGGCAAAATTTCCATCCTTGATGCATTAGGGCAGAAGCTCAATCATTTACTGTAAGAATCAAAAGCAGGTAGTTCCCACTACCTCTAAAATGTAAGGGCAAAAATTCATTTTGCTGCTAGGGAGATTAATTGGGAGGTTTCTCACAATCAGGGGACAAAAATAACTATAAAAGAACCCAGAAGTATCCCTTAAACATGTCCAGTGTAGTCCTGTAACTGACACACGTTGATAAGGAAATTTTTTGCAGATTATCCTCTGAAGGTGGAGGAGCAAACTTCATGGTCCTGAAATATGCAGACAAAGCAAAGTGAAGCAGTGCTTGAAAAATTGTCCTGGCTTACAAGCTGATTGTCCTGGAACCTCTGTTCTGCCTTATATTTTGAATATGATGTCTTAATACTTTGTCTTTATTGTTTCCAGTTCCAGCTGCTGATTGAAGTTGCCTGGCCTCTGTTTATCTTCTTCATCCTGATCTCTGTAAGACTTTCATATCCGCCCTACGAGCAGCATGAATGTAAGTACCAAACACAGCAACTGCATCAGAGTGGTTGTTGTTAGAAGGTAATAATGCAACTGGCAAGATGCAAGGAGCAGGGGTAGTGGGTGAACCCTTCAGTCAGAAATCTTCAGGGAAATTTTAATGGCTTCTTTCCTTCCACCTTGAGGACTGCAGTGTGTTCTGACATGTTAATGTTGCTCCAGGACTGTATATTGCTGCTGTTTTTTCCTCGCTGATGATAATATTTTGCATTTATAGTGTATTAGCCAAGAATTTTCTGTGAAACTGTGACAAGTCTCCAATGCCCACGCAGAAACCAAGACTTAGTTCTCATCATTGGTCTGATGTGACTTAGCATAAAAGGAAAACAGTGTTCAGATCTGTGAGAGAGCAGTCTTGTTTGCAGGCAGTAATGTGGGTTAATATATCACATTAAAGAGCAGTTCCATTCCTTCTATTAGACTGTTACCTCTGTATTCAGTAGATTCAGCAGTCATACATTCATAGGGGAAAACTATTTCACTTCTCTCTGTACATCCTAAATGGGCACATTTCTGCTCTTCTTTCAAAGAAAGCTTATTCTTGCTCTGCAAATGACAGTCTTTAGGCCTCTGCATTGGTTGCCATTTGATTTAGGATGTGCAACTTGTTTTTTAGCAATGTGCTGTGTCTTACTGTGATTGACTGCAGCCTCATACTGCAATTAGTTAACTGTGGAAGAGCTCTTTGTTTATCTTTCTTTTGACTCATTACTGCAAGGTGGGGTTTAAGGGTCAGCACAGCTTGGTTCTGGAGAGTGCTCTGAAGTATCTCATTCTTAAAATGGGTGAGGAACTAGCCCTTGTTGCACTTGTTTGCTGTGGCCAGGGCGTTTTATACTGTTGGGCTTGCGAGCTAGCAAGAATCTTTTCAAATTCAAACTGTTTGCGGTTTCCTGTTATGCTTTGGACGCTGCTGGTCCCATGTACCACCTAATACATTTTTTTGGTAGCATTTGTCAGGCCAATTGAAGCTTTCCTAAGTTGTCTTACGCTTTTCATAACCTGAAATTACCTTTTCCTACTGCATGTTGCAGTGGCCTTAAGAGATATAACCTATAATACTGACATGAATTGAAGAGAAACAATTAGCATTCTGCTCAGCTGGTAAAAATAACTGGCAGTCTTTAGTGGTAATTTATCTCAGTGGTGGCAATGCTGTATATAAACTCAAACCTAGCAGCCTTTTCATACAGCTGTTTAGAATGGGCTTGTTAGCATTAGCCTCCTTGTAAATCCTTTGCTTGTGTCACATGCAGAGTTTCAGTGTTTTTGTGGATCCATAGATTGTTTTGGGTTGGAAGGGACCTTAAAGATCATCTAGTTCCAACCCCCCCTTACCATGGGCAGGGACACCCTTATTCCTTCTGCTGAGCTCAGTGGTGAGGGAATGGGTAGGAGGGCCAGAGTCCCAGCTGCAGCAGGCACTCATTTATCTGAAGCCTCTCTCCTTCATGTTGTTTTGTCTGCCTTCTCCCTGTCTTGTCATCAAGAATTGAAGAGTGCAGGGCATCTGGTAACCTTTTCGTTGACTTCTTATGGTTACCTCCTTTCCATTTTTCTAAAAGCTTCTGAGAACAGATAGCTGAATTATTTCCTCTACGTGTGGTTTCACTGAACATTGACTCGTGTGCTGACAAGCAGGGATTTGTTATACAGAGAAACATTTTTTGCTGAACTCTGATCCGAGACAGAAAAAAAGCATTGAGTTTGTGATGAGCTCTGTGGCAACCCAATGGGTGCCTTGAGGGAAACAGGATTGTTATCTGTGGTGGTAGTACTGTATACCATTATGAAGCCGCTTACATGTAATGCTTGATGATAACACTAAGAGAGGTGCATGCAGGTGCTTTGTAGCCTCCATATGGCTTCTGTGTTTTAATGGTGTTACCGTTTCCCAGCAAACAGATTTTCAGTTCTTTTCCTATTTGAAGACAAGAACCACCAAGGATAAAGCTATTTCTGTGGTCAACCTTTCCAGTCAGAATTTTATGTTTCCAGTAGTGAGACTAAATGTCAAGAATGTTTTTCTGAAAACATAAGGGAGAATTCTATTAGCTCTTAAGTGAGTTACATGACTTTCACCATACCAACCAGAGAAGATAACTTAGATTGCTATTGAGCAAAATGGCTGACTTGTGTCTTGTAGAACTTGACTTTTCTGTTCTTGTGAAGCTTTAAGGTATTTGTGCTGGTTTGAGGCTAATTGGAATATTTTAATGAGAGAAATAAGATCATTGGTTGTGGAAAGAAAATAGTGATGAAGTCTACATCATTCACTGGTTTGCTGAGAGGAATAAAAAGCTAAAATGTAAATAATCCTCCCTCACTCTCTTCCTGGGACATTTCCCTGTTCACTCAGCTGTAATGTCTCTACTAACAAATAACAAAGTAAGCTTTGCTGCTTTCATTTTTGTTTGCCTGTTTGGGACGTGAGATAGAGAGGGAGAAAGAGGAGGGAAGCTTTGAGCCCTTCTGGGCAGTTTCTTTGTCTGGGAGGGAGTTTGGATTCTGTATTATTTCTAATTCGTATATACTTGTAAATATTGTGTATATGCTTGTAAATTTTGCCATGCTGCAAATATAGCTTCATCTCACTTCCAAGCCATCTGAGCTAGTCTGGTAAATTTCAAATAGTGTGGTAGTGGTGGGAGTTCCTAACCCACATCAGTATGAAAATGCACTTCTTTTTTTTTTTTTTTTTTTTGGGAGGGGGGAGGGGGGAGCAAAATCTGCCAGAAACTTAACTTTGATATCTACTGAAAAACTGTATGCCTTAAGCAGTGTCATTTGAAAGTGGTGTGCTGTTGCATTGCTTCGTGTGCAGATCATCTGAATTAAAGCTGGTGGCTTCCTGCTTTCCTTCCTTTCTTCACGTTCTCAGAATGCATAAGGCCACACTTCGAGTACTGTGTTTAGTTCGGGGCCCCACACAAGAAAGACATTGAGGTCCTGGAGTGTGTTCAGAGAAGGGCAATGAAGTTAGTGAAGGTTCTGAAAAACCGGTCTTTTGAGTGGCTGAGGTTGTTTAATCTGGAAAATAGACCGAAGGGAGATCTTGCTCTCTGCAAGTAGCTGAAAGGAGGTTGCAGTGAAGTGGGTGTTGGTCTGTTCTTCTCTAGTAAGAAGCAATTGGATGAGAGAAAATGGCCTCAAGCAGCACCAGAAGCTTAGCTTGGATTTTAGAAAGAGCTTCTTGCTAAAAGGGTTATTAAACACTGGAATAGGGTCCCCAGAGAGGTGGTTAAATCCCCGGTCCTGGAGGTATTTAAAAAGAGGCAAAGATCTGGTGATAAGGGATACATTTTAGCACCAGACTTGACCGTTAGCATAATGGTCATTCTCTGTTTTAAAGGTGTTTTCCAACTGAAATGATTCCATGATTCTAAGCTCTTTGAGAAACTGGCGTTGCACCCACCGCTGGGTGGAAAAAACTGCCGTGAATTCTTGTGTGTATTTTCTCTCTTTCACATTGCTTTTAATGCTTTCTTTGAGTTCTTCTCCATTTAAAATTAAAGGCTTGGAAGAGAGAAAAAGTGATTCTCTGAGAAATCTGAAGAAAGTAATCTGAAAATCTTAGCATTTTCCTCTTCTCCATGCCCTCCAAGCCCCTCAGCCAAGAAAGACAAAAAAAACCAAAATGAAACAAAAGTCAGAGAGCACAGGTAAATAGCTTTTCTATTTAAAAAAGAGAACTGGGAACAAACTGTCTCCTGGGTGCTGGAAACAATGAACCTTCAATTCTTTCACCTTTCTCCTGGATAGAGTCCTTGGTTCTCTTCAGGGAGGGCGGGCTAAACTCTCTGTCTTCCTTCAGCCACTTCCATGAATCAGCCTTGCTATAATTTGAGTTTTGCTCTTCCTCCTGGGACTTTGGTACTTCCAGTTGTGGCTGTGGCAGTAAGCAGCCAACTCCCCTCCGTGTGATTGCAGGCATGCCCACAAGGTGGGCACTAGAGAGAGGAGAATGTATGTCTCATGGTCAAAGCCTTGAGTAGCTGCTTTGAGGAACTGTGGGAGATATTGAGGAAGAGGCACAACTTTCCTTCATTCTCTCCTCCCTAGTGTGGGGGAAAGGGAGTGGATTTGCTTACAGAAAACAGCCCAATGGCTCATCTAAGAAACAGGATTATAAAAGCAAAGCCTTTCTTCCCAGATGGTTGAATGATGAGGGATTCACAAGTACAGAAGTGTTTTATTGGGGAAAATCTGCCACAAGTAGTTTATTACTGCTTTGCTTCTTGACCAGAATACAGAACATAAATGGACATAATCTCTGGAGTATGACTTAAGTAGATCTTCAGTAGCAAGAGTTAGACTTCAGCAAAACTATTTGAAATACGGTGGGTGGGTGCCATAATATCTTAAGAACTTCAAGGTCTAAGACTGTTTAGAAATTCAGCCAACACTGGACAGTAGTAACATACTTAGCTAATGGAAGCCAGCATAGGCACCCACCTCACAACTGCTGGTCCTTTGTTTTGTGTTGAATTGTTGTGCGTAATTGAAGAGAGCAGAATTCAGAACCCAAAAGAACTTACACCAAAAGCCCCTGACCAGGGCTGTCTGTGTGACCTCAAGCTGAATCCTTGTGTGTTAAACATGGAAATCCAGAGAAGTGTGACTGGTTAGAAGGTATGTGTGTACATGTGCTCTCCATTGGAGTTGTCTGCTGTTGGGCACTCCTTAGTGAGAAGTACAGTAGCCCCATCAGCATGGCCAAAAACAGTGCTGCAAAGAGCTGCTCCTGCAGTCTTAACAAGATGTAGTTTTTCAGTGCAGGAGGCTAGAGTTGTGTGTGGAACTCGACAAGAGCTCAGTCCTTCTACATGTTGCCTCCTCTGTTCTGTCATAGGCAACTTGGTGCAGTATCCAGTGCAGAATTAGTGTTGCCTGTCAAATACAATGCTGTGTAGTAGTGGCTTGAATCCTATGTGCCTGACTCTGTGTTTCTGCTCTAGGTCACTTTCCAAACAAAGCTATGCCTTCAGCGGGAACCTTGCCATGGATTCAGGGGATCATTTGCAATGCCAACAACCCTTGCTTTCGCTACCCAACTCCTGGGGAATCTCCTGGTGTTGTTGGAAACTTCAATGCCTCTATGTGAGTCTGCCTGTTTTTTCTTCATCTTTGTTCTTGGGAGAATCTGTGAAAAAGGGATATTTTGAAGTCACCAGCTAGTGGTGCAACCCTAAACTATCCAGGTTTTTCTCATGCTGCCATAGAAAGTACTAGGCTTTCCACCTACCAAGTTCAGAGGGCTTAGCAGAGAGCTGACAGGTGTGCAGTATTCCTAAGTCTGAGTAGTCAGAGCTCTTTGTGAAAGAAGAGCTCTGTCTGAATGAAGCCTGTCCACAGTCTTACTGGTTGCTCAGCAAAAAGGCAAGGCATAAGCTTTGTTTTTTTTTAGAGACCTTCTTTTCCTGGTTAATGAACCTCTGACAATAGCGCTTAGTGAGGGGCAGTAGAATAGCAGGTCTTGGGGGGGATGCTTCCTGACCTTTGTCACCTGTTACTGGCTAATGTGTTGGAGAAAGCTCAGTTCCTCGCCAGTTTCCTTATACCCTGCCCTACTTGCCTTATTCATTATGTCAGGCCAGTTACACGCTGATGCAGAGTACAGTGCATCTGCAACCTAAATGCTTCTGCATTTGTAAGAAATGAGGACATTAAATCATTGTGCTGCTAAGTGGAAACAGTTTACAGGCAACAAGATGCCCTCCTCCATCCCAGTCTTACATAAATGCTCTTAAAATACATGGAGGTTCCAAGTGTAACTTTGTTTATAAATGCGTGGAGGTTCCAATGTAACTGTTGTTTATAAATGTGCAGAGGTTCCCAATGTGACTTTGTTTGACCTTGCATTAACAGTCATCTTCTGTTAGGCTCTTTGGATTGTCCCAAGGTGGTCACTGAAGAAAGGGCTCATTGTACGGAAGGGGGAATAACTGGAAGAAAGTGCAGCTTGGAATTGGGATTGGTGTGTAAAACTGTATCTGTGTTTGCTACCTTGCATACCTGATGACTGCTGTTTTTTCTTGTGTTTTCCCATCACCAGCGTTTCCCGCCTGTTCTCAGATGCCAAGAGGTTACTCTTGTACAGCCAACAGGATACAAGCATAAAGGATGTCCAGAAGGTCCTGGGAAAACTGCGCAAGTTGGAAAACTCCTCTGTCTCAGGTACTGGCATAGTTAGAAGGAGCTACCTATATCCGACATTTCTGGTCTGGTTAATTCTGCATGCACATAAATTTCTGGAAGGTATCATAATAAGAATGTGCATGGTTATAGTTTAAAGCTCACCAGATGCTTTCCAATCCTGCAGAAGAACCCTAAGCCTGTCTTGTGTGAGAGCTTTTTGTGCTCCCTAGTTTCTTTGGTGGAAGCAAGAAGAGATGGAATTCATGCCAAGAATAGCAGCTGGTTTGGATGTGAAATTACAATCCTCAGCTCACTGAAGTCAGTTAAAATACTGACTTCCTCAGAGAGGATTCTAATAATGTGCCTTTCTGTAGAACTGGTTATTTTGCTGTTTTGGCAGTGAAACAGTGAACACAATACAGCTACAATTTAGCACTCTACCTCCTAAACTCTAGAGGGAAGTGTGCTTAGAAGAACATGGATGAGGAAAAGCTGATGTTGGCTTCCAGTTTGCAAACTCAAAGCTGATGATTATCTGACAATTAATTCGACATTTGCCCTCTTTTTTTTCTTCTTTTTTTTTTTTTTCTCTTGTTGGTTGACTGGTTGGTTTGTTTCTGTATGAATATATGGTGTAGGATGCTTGATTCTCTGTTGTTCAGAAGGATTTTGGATGGCAGAGTCAAAAAGAGAAGAAAATGTTTTGTCTTAGTGTCTTGGACAGTCCTGTTTGCTATGAAAAACGAGAATCCTTACATTTTTAGATTGCACGAGGAGTTCTGGTGTGCCGCTCTGTCCCATGCAGATGAGTAAGTGAGTGAGTAGTGTGAGGTGACACAGGAAGTCTGCAGTGGAGCTGAGGCATGACACAGCTCTGCCCAGTCTGTGTAGAATCCGGATGTGATCAGATCCGCAGGTGATACTGTGGTCTACTGACTCCCTGAGCATTGGTTGATGCTTTTAGTTTAGTATAAGGGACAGCCATCCTTACTGGGCTACATATCTATGCCATTAGGCTCCTTTCTTACACTTAGAACTGGTAAGTGGCATCATCATGCTTTTACCTAAATCTCCAGCAGTTGTAAGGGGAAAGGGTTGCAGAGCAAAACCCTTATGCAGAGATGAACACATAACAAATACAGGCTAAATAAACTGAGATGACTGTTTCCTTAAGTGATGTTTCATGGACCTCTTCAAACCCTTGATTTGACTTGGTGGTCATGTGAGAACACACTCTTTGTCAGAATGACAAGTATTGTTGTAACTGGATTTTACACTTTGTGCCTGCAGTAGTAGTTGCAAGTTAAGTCTTCCAAAAAGAGCCAAATGCTAGGGTTCTATGTTGAAACATGCAGTGGACATCAGACACAGACATTTACAAGACAGCTATCAAAGGTGTAAGCTGAAGCTCGCATTGCTGGGAAGGTTTGAGGAGGAGGAGTGATTTCAAGAATCATTTCACATAGGGAGTATTGTACAAGGCAAAAGTTAGGAGGTTTATATTTCTGTGTACTATAAAGACAAACAGGCTGCAAAAATAGGCCTCCAACTGGTCATCAAAAGTAGTATTTCTCTAATAAAATATTTCACATGTGTAAGAAAAACCAAACCTCTGTGTCGTTAGACTGACAGGCTGCCCATTGTTGGTAAGACAGAGAACAAAGCCTGTTTGTCCTTTTTATGATACACTCATTTACAAAGCCTCTGACTTGGAGGTGCTGGTTGCCCACTCCTTGGCTGGCTGTTGTATTTCCTGACAGCATACATAGACTAGCATCCTCTGATCTTACAAGTTCTTGTGTATTTATACTTGCAGTGCTTAGAGTCTTGTGCATGGAAGGGAACAGGTCAACCCTTAACTAGAGCTGACACTGTAGTGTGAAAGATGCTTAAATCCTTTCCTCTCTGTTATTTTCTCCAGTGACTCTGGGAGTGTAAGATGACAGTAGGAAAAGATGTCAGATGTAAAGCACACCTCCAAACCTGAAAGCACAGCCTTTATATGTGTATTTCACCAGTTAGCAGGAGAACTAGTTACCTAATGAGCCAGGAACCGAAAACATTCGTAATACCTCCTGTCTTTCAGCTCTGACCTGGACCTGAAGCCATATGAAGCAGTGGTGCAGACAGCTGCAGCTGTGTAGCTCATATTTCCCCAAAGGGAGGAACTGTGCGCTCTCCTGCTGCATGATGTGGGCTTTGCTGAAGCCTCTGCATCTCTGTTATCCCCTCCTATGCTGACATAATGTCCTACTTACACACATGCTTCCCACTGCCACCTCAGCATTATTAGCAAATCGTTCTAAATACCAGTAATTCAGAGTAAACATGGCTGTGTTTGGCTTCAGATATTTGAGTCTATTTAGAGCATATTTGTCAAAGCCCTTTCATTTCAAACTTCTTTAAAACAGTCTCCTGAAATTCACCTTCAAGTCATGTCTGTTAGCGTTACCTGATATGAAACTAGGCACGTGCTGAACCCTGGGGAATGGAGACTTGCTTAAAGTAGCGGGATGCTTACACAAGTATCTGCAAGTCAGTGTCTTGGTCAAAGACAGAGAGAGGACACTTAAGATTTCTGTTCAGGCAGTGCTGTGCATAAATACCAACAGGCTTTGTATCTCAGTCACTTCTTGGTGAGATGAGGCATGATTCGCAGTTTCATATAGCTGCACTGAGTTGGAAGGGACCCTCAAAGTTCGTCTTGTCCAACCCTCTCGCAGTAAGCAGAGACACCTCCAACTAGATCAGATTGCCCAGGGCCACATCCAGTCTGATCTTGAATGTATCTAGGGGTGGGACCTCAGCCACATCCCTTGACACTCTCATTGCAAAGAACTTCCTCCTTACGTCTAATCTAAATCTACCCTGCTGTAGTTTAAAACCACTGCCCCTTGTCCTGTTGCTACAAGCCCTTGTAAACAGTCCTTCCCCAGCCTTTTTGTTAGGTCCCCCTCAGATATTGAAACATCTGAATAATTACTGAAGTATCTAAATAATTACTGAAATAATTCTTCCTTATAACAAGGCTGTTTGTCCAGAGTCCTGTGGCAGAGCAAGGGGAGGATGGGGTAGGAGGTGGAGAACAGCCCACCATTGCTTCATGAAACGTGTTTTCTGGTCAGGGTGAAGTACTAACTGGTGGCTTGTTACCTCACACTGCTGATGTGAGGGATTTCAGCATAAAGCAGCTGTCATGCTGCATGGGTGCTGCTGTTCTGGATTCACTTCCAGCAAGCCCTGAGAAGTGAAATCTCCTACATGCAGGCACACACATACTTCAGTGTAATCAATTTGCAGGCAGCTGCCAGGTGCCCTCTTCTTCCCAACATTTGTTGCATCTCTATCCAACAGTATCACCAAGGTCATGATAAGGCAGAGTGCAAATTAGAACAGAGAGTCAAAGACCTTGGTGACAGGACTTCCAAGAGCATGACATGCATCCTGGGATTGCAACTAGCCTGGATTTCTGGATTTGCAACTGGCCTCAATATTATCTTACCAGAGAACAGACTATTTGAAAAAAAAAAAAAAAAAGAGCTTTCCTTCTTTTTTGAATGGTGGAGATAGTTTGCTATTGGTTCTGTGGCACACTTCATTATTTCTTCCTTATTTCCACAAGACTCCCAAATACTTTGTTCTGTGGTGATGTACAGTAATAAATTAACATGTAAAATTAAAGGTGTCACCTTTGGTTATTTCTAACAGTTGTACATATACACAAGTCTAGCTAGTATTTATTTAGTTGCTCTTAGTTTTCAGTGATCCTGAAGGGCATGTTTCTGTTTTTCTTGAAACTAATCAAACTAAACAAAAATGGATCAGTGAAATAGGCAAAACAAATGTCACCCAAGAAATGGAATCAAATCTCAGGCTATTATTCTACATGTGCCCTGCCTTTCCTAGTTGTTTACTGAATCAGCATCATTTGTGATATAGCAGAAAAAGCTTGTTCTCTTGGCTGACGTTGCACCCTGTTGCACAGAGAGGCTTCAAACTCTTTTTAGTCCCAATATCTATTTGCTTGGTGCTATTATTTAACAGATAATAATGTTGAAGAGTTTGGGCTGAAGAGCAGCCCTAGGATTGTCTTTTTCTTTCCTTCAAATTTCTGAGTTGCTGAGTAAGCACAGACCTGAATGTATGTAGACGTTTTTAAAATGTTATCTATTTATTTTCCTGTAAGTGAATGGAAATTGGGGAAGCAACTGCATATCTGGAAAACCTTTTCCAAAACAGTCCTGGAAGGCCAGTTTTCTTTACTGCAGACAGTGGGCAAAATCTATCTATGTTTATCCAATAGTTCCATTACTGTTTTCTGTTCTAAAGTGAAAGTGGGAGGGTGACAGTCAAGAGATACACAAAGGCAGAGAAGATTTCTTATGACAACTGTGGACCACAGGTTGTGTGCTGGGCAGTTAGCTGTGTAGCTTTTATTAGTTAGATGGCATGATATTTGCTGAATTATGTGTTTGTACAGTTACCACTTTCATCAGAGTATACTTCTACTTGCCTTATTTTTAAGCTAAACATGAAATGGAAGTAATAAAACTATGTTGATATAGAAATTGAGGCACAAAGGTCTGCTGCAGCATTAAATCTGTTGCCAGAAAAATCACTCTTGTTTTCCAGGAGGCTCTCTGACCTGTCAGAGGTTTCTTTGCAACAGCATTATTATGTGACTTCTGGTTTGAGATGGATAAATAGATACAGCATGATGTGCATTGCTGTCTTCTGATTCTGCAGAACTGGGCTTTGGTGTCCAGTTTTTGTCTGAACTGCTGAGCTGCTTTTGAAGTGAATTATGCCAGTTTAGGTTCTAGGTAGGTGAGCAGAGATGTGGGAGGGCAGTGCTTTGAAACATGGAATTGAAACATGAAATTGAAAAAAAAAATTAAATCTGGCCTTTCTGTAGTGTCTGCACTATACTAGGTGATGAGGGCTTGGGAAAAACCTTTCTGAGAATTCCTGTCCTGGAAGACTGTGAACCCTGTTAAAAACAAACAAGGAGAATCCCAGGCATAGTTAGCACTAGTTTGCACTGGGGAAGACCTGCACTGACAGTTTGGTTACCTTAAGACTGCTAAGCTGATGGTGCCAGCTAATGGTTTGACTGCATGTAGGGAAGCCAACAGTGCCTGTGTCTACAATTAGCAACACAGTTATTCCAGCAGGTACCAAATCACTGTATCCGAAGGGCACCATTTTTATCTTGCTGTTAATTTGTCTAGATAAAGCCACAATGATAAAGAAAACAAGAATTGCTTACTGTACTTCTCACAGTGTAAGTAGTGTTAGCAAGTGCTGCAGAGGCAGAACAGTACTAAAATGTTTTGGGTGCTTTCCTCAGTCTGCTAAAACTCTTCATCCTAGTCTGTTAACAGTGATCCTTATTTTGAAGCCGTGCATAAAATGGAGAATGCAAACAACAGTTACACATTTCACACTCATCTAGTGTCTCCCTTTTTCTGCACGCAACCTTAGGATGGCTTGCTAGTACCAGCATTGTGTTGCCAAAAACTCTCACTGTGGACCCCACTTTGCATTTATTTTCTCTGTTTTCCATGGTGATGCAATTTTTCTGGATTTGTTATCAGTGACTTCTGATCTCAGAATTTCCATAAATTACCTGATCCGTGGAAGACTGCATTCAGTTTGTTAAAGCTACGGTCTGTGGTTGACTGAGAGAGTGGGATAGAAACTTTTAATGTTGAGCCTTGGTGTTAGTAGTCCCCAAGGAAGTTTGTGCCACTGTCATCTAGCGAAAAGATCAACTTTCTTGGGGTCAGCTTTCATAAGAGTGGTGATTATGAATTTGCCGCAATTGGTAAAAACCTTGTCTGCTTTTGTGTGTGACGTAGGTCTGAGACCAGAGTAGCTAATTTGGATCTGACCTCTTGTATCTCTCAATTTAATATTCAGCTTTGGAACCTTTGCTATTAGTAATCCTTTTCATCTTCAGTGTGCATTGTGAACATTCATTACCTAGCTTTTACAGCATTCAGTGAGCTAAATTAGCTCCACCTTCAGCTGCCAAGCAGCTGGAGCCCTCATTCTGAGATAGAGTAGGATGTGTCAGTTTAAAAGGTAATCAGGGTACAATGAAAGGTGATGGCTTTGAAATACTGTTGCTGTTGAATTAAAGTTCACTTGTACCAAGGCAAGGGGGTAGAGCATTGCTTGATTGAACTTTCTGAAAATCCAGTAAAGTTCTGGTTTTTTTGTAGGCAGCCCTTTTCATGGGAAACAGATGCTGTTCTATTTAAACACTTTTGGTCGTAAAATTTCTTTGTCTTCAACAAATGGCAATGTTCTTCACTTAAAATCCCAGGATTTTGTGTGTTGGTTCTGTTTTGATTGGTTGGTTTTTTGTTTTTTTTTTGGTTTGGGTGGGTTGTTTGTGGTTTTGTTTGTTAGTTTTGGTTGGTTGGTTTTTGTAGTTGCTGCATTTTTATCAAGTAATGGTTATGTCTTGTTTGCGATATGGTTGTAGTACAGGTGACATAAGCTTGTATCATACTTCACATAAATTTTATTTTGAATTCTGGAAAAAAACCTTTGAAATTAAGTGCAAAATCTGCAGACTAAAATAAAATTGTACATAATTTTGTGTATTAACAAAGTGTTAATAATTAACTGAGTTTGTTAAACTACATACTGCATGGTATTAAATCATCATCTGATTAAAAGATTGGTGTAGTCCTGAAGATCTTAGTGGAATATAGCTCATTTATTAGCTGAAAATCTTGTCCTACTCTTTTTAATGCTGACCTGGCAGTACTAATATGCATGTGGAGAAGATTCAGGCTGTCATACATCCTCTGTGAACAGCCAAAGTTTCATTCCCTTCCTGTTCTAGTTCTAGCTTTAAGGGTGGTTAATTAAAAACAAACAAAACCCCAAATTAAAAAAAAAAAAAAAACCACACCAAAAAAAACCCCAATAAAAAACCAAAACAACCTTTAGAGGGTTTCTTCTGGTTTGATTTTTTTTCTGTCCTCCATCCTGTGAACATTTCTATTCTAAATGTATCTTTTTTAGAGGTAAATACTACTTTAGTTATTCCTTAGATATGTTTCTGTTTGACACTAGCAGAAGGTTCGCATGACTACAGATTTTCAAAACTTAATCAGCAGAAACGATTACATCTCAGGAGGTCCTATCCTTGTAATTCTCCGTTTATTTTAGCAAGTGCAGCTGAAACATAATTGAACTGTGTCTGAGGGTGACTGAGCGTGCATGGATGCCAGAATGGGATTTGCTGGTGGGACAAAGATGGCTTACTGCAAAGATAGCAATATCTCAGGTCTGAGCACTTGTTCTGACTTGTGCCAGACAGCTACTTAGGACAGCAGCAACTCTTCTCTACCCAACAAAAGGAGACTTCAGAACAGTAAAACACAAACAAACAAACAAAACCCAAACAAACCCACCAAAAACTAAAAAACAAAACTGCTTTGCCACTTGAAACAAGATGCAGACACGAAAGTATATTGTTCCAACAATTTTTGTCATAGCAAAGGCACAGACGTGTGCCAACAGGGTCAGCAGCTGTCATGAGCAGTCCTTTTGATGTATGTTTTTCCTCTGCTCTGCTCAAGTACTTTTGCCCACTGCCCAGGAATTGTGCTGTAAAACCAGAGACCAGAAATCAAGCTAATGGCTTAACAGCCCTTTAAGACCACAAGTGTCTTCATCTGCCTAGTCCCTTTCATTCCTTTTAATGTTATCTTTTGCTGCTACCTGGAGAAAGTTCATAGAATTATACTAGCGCATCTTTATAAATTATGCAGAAGACCGTTCCAGCAGTACACAGTTAGTTTTCTTCAGGTAACTGCACTGGTTTTGCACTCAAGTGCACAGGATTAGGTTCCTGAAGCAAAAAGAGGCACTGCAGTTTCCTTCATACACCAGTGCTGTCCCTGTCCTTTGTTTAAAACACAACAGACACTGATACTCCAGCAAGTACTCCAAGGAGAATTTTCAACCAGCAAATCATGTCAGTATTGAAGAGAAGGCATCACATCTGGAAAAACATGGGCTTGATGGCTGGACCACTCGCTGGATACAGAATTGGCTGGATGGTCGCACCCAGAGAGTGGTGATCAACAGCACAATGTCCACCTGGAGACCACTGACAAGTGGCATCCCTCAAGGGTCAGTGCTGGCACCAGTGCTGTTTAACATCTTTGTCACTGACATGGACAG
>VWZE01000360.1:342544-373555 GCA_013396675.1 Eubucco bourcierii | reverse complement strand
CGGAGAGGAGGGAATTTTTCCTCCCATGGCGGTAAAACAGAGTACTTTAGCTTCTACTGGAAAGAAAAGGACGTTTTATGTTATTGTAGGAGTTGGCTCTTTTCCCAGCCTTTCCCCACACTGCAACAGGGGATGGTGTTTGATTTTGGTGAGTGAGTGAAGTGGGACATTTACACGGTGTGGTCAAAACTGGCATATTACTGAGCGGTCCTGCTGGAGAAGAGCAAGGGAGAAACTTTTGTACAAAAATAACCTCCGTGTCACCTCAGCAGAGGGGGGTGATTTACTTTTTCTTGTGGAACAAAAAGGCAACAGGGAATTTGTAACTGGATATGTAGATGAGGGAGCAATGACCGTCAGTAACCTCCACGTACTCCGTTCTGCCAGAGCAGAGCGCGTGGCTTCCTCCTCTTGTCCGCTGCGCTGCCAAGCCTGGGCCAGGGATGCAGAAGTAGCGCCCAGGCTGCCAGCTTCCCTGTTACTGCCAGTGACACCCTGAGTGCCCAGCATGCTTATCATGCTTGTTCCTGAGGGCTGAGTTTTCTTGAGGGTATCACCCGCTGACCAGAGAGAGGAAAAAACAAAATAAAACCACCAAAAAACCACAACACCCCAAACCCGACAAACAAAGAACAACCAACCAAAAACACCAAAACAAACCACCACACAAAAAAATGGAGGAGGAAAATTTTTTGTTACAACTATTCCCTATAGGAGGAGGAAGATACAAACTCCTGGGGCTCCCGTGCATTAGTTTCCCTTTGAGCTTGTTTCCTGGTGTTTGCCATGGATTGTGTCATCCTCTCTTCCTACAGTAGAAAAAGGAGCATGACACCTCGCTGGTTGATTTGTCTTAGCCCGTAAATCATCCCCTTGGAAAATCACATGAAACTTGCTCTCTGGGGTCTTCCTATCATAGATGCTTTCCTTGACGCTGCTTGTTTAAGCACAGTAAAGATTCTCTTTGCCTTTAAGACAAAACCACCAACCAATCCAAAACAGTTGCTTAAACTCCAGGTTTGTGAACTTTATTAGTGTGCCTGAATTATAATTTCCAGATGATTCCCCTCTGCGCTGACAGAGATACAAACTTGTTTTAAAGCCAAGAGCTGAGACACCAATGGCTTCAGAAGATGAAGCATTTGGGAAAGAAAATGGAATAAAAAAATTTTTGATGAAAGTTTTCCCAAGTACTCAGAATTTCTTCCCAAATCTGTGTGCAATTCTGTATTGCATGTGTGCATCTGTGTATGTTAGATTTTGAAATTTACGTTAGAGTACCTCTACTGCTAAGATAATTCAGTATAGGCTGATAAATCCCTCAGCAGTTGATTGATGCACCAGCTCAATCCTGTGTTCAGTAACAACACAGGGATTATGTGAAACTGAATCTTTGTGGAGTGCTAATGCTGGAGTAAGTTTCACTCCAGATTAGGGGAGCAACTTGGTGTGCTTTGATTTTCCTCTCTGTATGTACATGCAAATTCAGCTGAAGTAATGATGTTCAACGGAATTGCTTTCAAAGGTGTGGGGGGTTTTGTCTTTTTTAATCAAGATATCATGTATGACATCTCTGAGAACTGCCAAATTTCAGAGTACCTTGCCTGGAGCTCTTCTCTTCCCTGCGTCCTATGGTTTGTGTAATCCTCCCTCCCTCATTTGTCAGCTTTGTTTTTCATGTTCAGGACTCTCACGTGAGTTTCCCTTTGGCTTTACCCTGACCAGAATATTCCTTATTTGCCACTTTGCAGGTCTGAAGCTTCGGAATTTCTTGATTGAAAACGAGACCTTCTCAGACTTCCTCCATCATAATTTGTCCATGCCATCTTCTGCAGTGGGGGAGCTACTCGATGCAAACATCAACCTCCGGCAGGTAAAGAGCACTTTCAGGCACCAACATAATGCTTAGCTTTTGTTTGTTTAAACATATGTGCCAAGATCCACAGTGCAGGTTCCTTCTGTGCTAAATGTTGTAGAAACAACAGCAGAAAATCTAATCGCTGCTCCTCTCTTCTGCACTGAGACCCATATGTGCATGTTTTGATCTGCATAAGAAAGTAGCCCTTCAGGCTAAATTGAATGTCTTTTTTCCTGTCTGCTTTTTTATTACTGTTCTTTGGGCTTTTTTTTACTCAAATAAAACATTAATTTGGTTCCTAATGCTGTTCAAACTAATTTAATTTGATGAGAAATAAAAATGGGATGATTGTGCAGTCACTCAGCGTAGTAGGCTGGAGCAGCGTAGTAGGCTTTGTGCTGCTCTGCCTTAGACTCTTGTGCAACAGAAGGAACCTTGCATGCTTTTCCTTTTGTGTCCTCAAGCAGACAGTTGTACAAGAGAGTCTTGATCTCAGGTGAAACTCCTGAGTGCTCCCATGATTTACTTCATAAACAGTAGGCTGGAGGCCCTGTGTTGAAATGGTTATCTGCCGTTGTTAATGTCAGGACTGGTGGAACTCGATGCAGTAGTCCACCCAGCATCCTTTCTAATGAATTAGTAAGAACTGCTTGCTTCCAATTTAAAAGGAAGACTTGTAATCTCTTAAGGTAGTGCAAAAGATGATGTGCAGAAGGAGGAAGAAATCCATTTTGCTTCCCAACTCCAGGTCTTTTCTTTGGAGCTGACTAGTTTCAGACTTTGTTTTCAGGTAGTTACAGATACTAGTCATTGTCTCATGCATTTGTCTCATTTTCCAATTAATTCTATCAAGCCATCTCTTTTAGTGCAGTTACATAATTAATCCTTCAACATAAGGATATATTTTACTAACAAAGTTAAGTGTCAAGTGGCCATTTAAGGCTGCAAGTTTTGTTTCACTTGAAACTAATTTGCTTGAGATTTGTGCTAGGTGAAAAGAGAATGCCACATGTGGTTCTGTCAGGATAACTAGAAGGCTACAACAGCAGCAACACAGCAATTCTTCCTGTGCTCTAATGGAAAGGCAGGAAGATTTTTGAAGAGGAGAAAAAGCTAACTTCAACCTCACGTTGTGTGACTGTCGTATTATGTTGATTATATATGGCAAAGTCAGCAGAACAAGAAGAAATGCTTGGCTTTTATCTATATAAGGGTGGTGAAGGGGTAATCAGTCAGCCAGTTATTGCTTGAATACTTTACAGCTTTGTTCTTGTTTGAGGAATTCTTGTGCTGGTTCTGCCAGAACACTGGAAGCAGTGTTGTTTAGTCTTAATGGTGGTTTGTGCTCTGAGATGGCAGAAAGAGCTAGTCGAAGCAGCAGGGCAGTAAGATGCAGAGGAGGGCAGTGGTCCACCACATCTTTCTTTCAGTACTGTTGTAATATAGATAAAAACTGAGAGGCAGAGCTCTCTTCCTACAGGATGACTTCTTCTGACTCATGAAATGGACCTCTTTGATTTTGCTGGGCGTCTGGGTTGGAGATCTGACCTCACTACTGAGATGAATAGTGATTGCAGTATTAGTAGGCAGTAGCTTTTTGGTCTCTGTCTATAGTGTGAGTCACAACTTCATTCACAAAGTCATATAGAATAGCCTATTCATAGTATGCAAACCTCTCACAGCAAATGCAGACTTTTCCTGAAGTTCATTAATGTCTTGTGGTTGTTCAACAAGGACAGAAGCTATGATTTGCTGAAATAATCAAGGAGATGGACCGTTGTTTGCTAGTGATGCTCCATAGTGACAGGATGCTGACATGCCAAGCAGGGTCATGTATCCAGCATAATTAATGTGGTGCAAAAACATGAAGATAGCTAAAGCCTTTCCTTGATGGGCATGACTAGCAGGGTCTTCAGTTCCCTCCAGCAGGGGCTGATGTGCTCAGAAGGGTGTGGGCTTTGGAAGGAGCCTGGATCAACAAGCAGCTGACCAGCAGGCAACTATCTAGTCAAGTCTAGCAAGCTGCTGTTGTTGAGGCATGTCCAGACAATTGTTGTGTGGCTTGAATCGCAGGAGTAGGTCCTATCCTTTGGAAAAGCTTCAGGGGCACAGTGAGGTCCTGGGCCAGCATTGCAACATGGCCTGTTGAAGGAGTGAACAGTAACAACCAAAGTGTACGCTGCTTGGAACAATCTCAGTTCAATATAGCAGGGACAGTCCTGGGTTGGGGGAAAAATGTGACCTGTGAGCACAAAACAGTCACCTGTGATTGCTGCCAGACATGAGCATGGCATTTTGAGAGCCCTGAGGGGACTTAATGTGTGTTAAAGAATATATTTGGCTGTAGAGGACACTAGCTTCAGATTACTTGAAATGACTGCAGAGAATTGGCAGGGTGTGACTGGGTGTTTTAGTTTGGGGATCAGGCAGGGCTCCTGTCTTGGGGCACATGGTGTGGATCTCACTGTATTTGTGAGGAGTGGCTTTTCTCCAAAAGAACTTAAAAAGGTGGACAGAAATAGGGGAGAGTGGAAGGATCATTAACCTTTATTATCTGGATGAGCACGGAGACACTGGAAGACAATGGTTTTCTGTGTGTCAACCCAGGGAAGCTGCTTTAGACTCATTCCAGGTCTCCTGAGTGTCATTCCAGTGCTGCAGGAATATCCCCTTTTCGGCGTGACTGTGGTGGTGGAAGTATCTCTGCTGGCAAAAAAAAACCCACCCACTTTTTCTGAAGGCCAGCCTTCATAATGCGAGAGTTGTCAGATTTGTTCAGCTGAGTGTACAGCCTGGAAACATCCTATTTATGGCATATGGATGCAGACTAAAATTAAAGGCTTGCACAAGCATTGCATTATAAATCTCTTCCTCCTTCTTTCAGTTCCATCTGTTTGTTTTCTGAACATAGTGTGCTTTTTCCCTCCCAGATTGTTGATGCCCTTTTGGTTTTGAAAGACAAGAAAATGTTCAGACTCAAACTGTTAACTCTTCTGGGATGTAGGTCAATCCTCTTTAGTTGTTGTTGTAAGTTGGGCAATGCACACTGGATATTACAAAAGAACAGAAGGAAGTTAAGTGCAAAGCTCTGTTTACCTGTGGATTTACATTACAATTGTTCCCTCCATCTAGCCTCAAAGCAAGTGAAAAATAATTTCCAGTGTAAGAGTTTGGATTTTATTTGGTATTATGACCCTCTTGAAGTGTGCTTCTGTTTGATGAGTACTTGTTTGTTGTTCAGCAAACCTGCATCCTGTAACTGACCATAACTAGGCTGTCAAGTCTGAAAGGGACTGTTAGTAATTCAGAAGGGCTTCATGCATTTCTCTCATTTGTTAGTTGCTATTTATTCAGTTGCTTGTGGCTTGAGAAACTATTGATAAGCAAGCCATGACCTTAAGTACAGTATGCCTGTGAAAGAGGACTCTGGGGTCTTTTCTCTTGTTTGTTGCAGCCAGTGAGATAACTTTTTTTCCACGGGCAGATTATCTGCTCCAACGCATTGCAAACTCAGCAGTTAGTAAAGTGATACCTCAGTCATAGAGGAAAGGATGATCATAATCCAGAGCAGCATGGTAAAATGTGGCTAGCAGATATTCGAGGAGTTTGGGACATAGGTCTTTTGCCCTTCACATATATTTGCCAGACTGTCAGTCGTGTCTGATCAAGTCTTGTTTTGCCTCTGTGGCTCAATTCCCAGAAGATTGAAGATTAGGCAATGTGTGTACCCCTGGTTGGAGGAAATGGCTGCTGTGGAGGACAGAACCACTGCTGCTTCATGCATGCTTGTGGAGAAATGGAGAGACCTGTCTCCCTCATGACTTCTCCCCCATGCCTTCGGCAGGGAAACATGTTTTTTCTTGGAACTGACTTGTACATAGGTCAAGGCAACAGAGCCTGTAGAGAAGAATCCCCTTTTACCTCTATCTGGAAATGCTGTGAATGGTTGGTTTTGTATAGGTGATACCAAAGTTTGTGCTGTGAATCTTACATAATGCAAGGCTTGCCTGCTTTCCTGGCTTTTCCAGGTCCTTGTGTCTGGGTACCGAATGCGACTGCGAGATTTCTGCAACAGTTCAGCATTGTCTGAGTTTCTTACGATCCAGAATCGGACGGTAGCCATGGACTCTGAAGCCTTCATTTGCACTTTGCCAAAGGAAAAACTTGATGCAGCCGAACAGGCCTTCCGTGCTAACCTGAATCCATTGAAGCCCCTTCAGGTGAGTTCACTGGTCCTACCTGTGAGAGGCTGTCATTGACACTGTGACATTTTCTAGGGCTTCCAGTCCAGGAGCTCATCTCTGCATTTCCAAAGTGAAGTATTCCCTGGCCGGAGGAAAAGTCTTTATCACTGAGGCATGAAGTCCATTGCTTCCTCCTGCCATTCTTACCTGTCCCATTGCAGTACAGTATTTATAGAGCATAAATACATGTGGTCCACAGTTCAAGTTCGTCAAGAGGAAAATATTTATGCTGCATAGTAACGGTTTCTTGGTTGTCTCTGTGTTTTTATCAGATGTTTTCACCTTGTCTGGAATCAACCTGAATGTTAGACCAGCATGTTCTGAGTGATAGAAGCACCACCTTGTGCCCCTATCATGGGTACACTGAGCGCAGAAGCTTCTAGGTGTTAGCCATGACATCAGAACAATTTCATTCATACAAAGAAGAGCTGAGTTCTAAAGCTGTTTTTCAGAGATTCACCAGATGAATGGGTTTTGAAGCAGGAATTCATTGAACTTCAGGAACATATTGAGGAGGTGACTGGAGAAAACCTAGTTCTTTATCTAAGAAACCTCAGTTTTGTTACATGTCCACAACATTTGGTAAAAGGATGAAGGTTTGAGAAGTTAGTGCTGGAAATATCAGTAGAGAGAAGAAGAGACCATAGAACCATAGAACCCACTCTTACCCACTTAAGTATTCTGCTGTGTGCAGTGGAAGAAATAAACACTTGGAATGCATGCGTTTCCAGATTTGATGAACCTCTCAGGACCAAAAGTGATGTAACACTTGCTTGACTTCATCGCCAGTCACAAAGGGTCATTATCAAGTGCTGGAATCATATCAGTCTTATGCACAGTACATAGTGGTCAATTACTTCTCTCCACAGATCGTCTTCTGTTTTCCATGTGTCCTCCATGTGCATTTTTTCTTTCCCATTGAAAGAGAAAAATAATCTAAACGTTAAAGAGATAAGGTAACTGCTCTAAAATTTTCCCTGCAACAAAGATGGGCTGTTTGAAAAGCAATTGCTGCAAGCAGTTTCTTGAGTTCACTTAGGTGTATATGCATGCATTTGCTTTAAATCACTCAGATGCTAGAGTTTTGTGGATACCAAGTGGGGTGAAAGTTGCCAGACGGAGAAAAATTGGTCGTATGGACCCTCTGGAGACTCAGTCTTGGTTTTCTTGTTTATAGATGTCTCTACAATTTAGCCAACAGAACGAGGTACTGGTATCTGTGGTGTTTGGTATTGTTTGTTGGTGAAAGAAAGCAGTTGTAAGCCACTTAGTGGCACTGGGCAACAGCAAAGTAGTTAAAGACATTATGGGCAATTTTGGTGTACATCTGAGGAGCGGACTGGTGGTCTTGGCTTCAGAGATAAAAAATTGAGTCCAGAAGCCAGCAGTTCAAAACCTGTTGTGTATTGTGCACTGTCTTGTGAAGGTCTGCATTTTTTTGTTCAGAAAAATGTCACAGGCTACTCTAGTTAAGCTTCTGGAATGTATTAGTGAGTTAAACAAAAAAAACCCAACTGGCTTCAATGTGCCCAGGCAAAATGAATAAATTAACTCTAGGATGAGGATCAACACATTTGAAACTAGTGTCTTTAAAGGCTAAGAAGTGCCTTGACCTGCAGTAACATCTCTGAACAAAGAGAACTTTCTGTTCACGAACAAAGGAGGNATGATTTTTTTTTTTTTTTTTTTTTCTTAGTGCCCTTGATGTACTTCTCACAGCATTTCAGTAAGGGTCAAATCAAACGCAGGTACACAGCAATTCAGAGATGGGTTTTTGGCCCATGTAAATGGGACCTGGCCTTCACTGTTTACAGCATTCTGTGCTTTATGGAGGGGTTGCTTCTGAATACGAGTGTCAGTACAATTGGAGTGAAAAGGACTTGCACCTTTGTGCAAGAAATGTGTAAATTCAAGACCAAATTAATAATAAAATAGCAGGTCTTGCCACTCAAGTATCTGGGCAGTAGAGTGGCTGTAGTTTCTTTAATTATCTTAATCCAGAAGAGTCAGGCCAGCATCCACCTGCTTGTTCCTGCCCTTCTGTGTTGGTGGTTTTGTTCCCTCTGCAAGCTGCTGCAATACCTTACATCATGGAATTGATCCTGATTAAAAGTAGCTGACCTGGTTGTATGCTTGCACAAACNAATGTGGCCAGGCAAAATGAATAAATTAACTCTAGGATGAGGATCAACACATTTGAAACTAGTGTCTTTAAAGGCTAAGAAGTGCCTTGACCTGCAGTAACATCTCTGAACAAAGAGAACTTTCTGTTCACGAACAAAGGAGGTTTTGACATAGCTTGTAATTAAAGGCACTGTGGGTCGAATTTTGGACATGCATATTGAAGATAGCATGCACTGTATCTACTACAAAGCCTGTNGCAAGACCAAGCACCTGGTAGTAAGGATGTGTATGTGGGCTGAGACCCTGATGTCAACTCCTGCTTCTGCTGGCTTGAAGTGAGTGTGCATTTGCAGCCTGAGGGAAGCATGAGTGTTCTAGTTATCTCACAACAGAACAGTAATCATTAGCTGATTTTGGATAGAGCAAATTAAATTCCATGTAAGGTGACAAGTACAAGCTCTAAATGTTGTAGCACTGTTAAGAGGGTTTTGTGGGGTTTTTTACTATTTTTTGCTCTTCAAAAACTGTTTTCTTGCATATTTGTACACTAATTCTATCCAGAACAACTCGAGTGTTTGCCTAAAGTGTATTAGTATAGTTTAGACAAAGAAGGACTGCTAATTAAAATTCTGTCCTGGGATTGGTAATTCTGCCATTGCTCCTTTGCATGACTTCAATCTAGTCAGCTCTGCAGGATGAGAAAACAGAGTTGAGAACATAAAAGCAAGGTAGGGAGGCTAAAGTATGTCTTTTTGGTTTGCATTATGCAAGAAACTCTTTGAGGTGGGCTGTTAAGATCAAAACCAGCAAAACACCTGTAGCGATCACAGGACACCAAGACAGAGGATCAACTTTCCTTCTTGACTGAGTATTCACTCCACTAAAAGCAGCGTTTCAACAAGTAACACTCCCTTTTCTCCCGACCCACATCTCAATCTTCATCCATTCTCTGAAGCCTTTTGGCCAATAATAGATGCTACGGGGTGTATGACATCTTGTATAAGCTCCTTGTGGACTCCTCTTAAGGTCTGCCTTACACTGAGTGTGCTCAGCAAAACCCAGGCAGGAGAAGCTGTTTGGAGAGAAGCAGTGAAATGGTACCTTTAACTGCATGCGCAAATATTTCCTTCTTGGTGTTCTCTCTGTACTAAGCCAGCAGTTGTCCCATGCAAGAACTACACAGTCTAAGAAAAATTTGGCACCTTAGTTAGCAAGAGGGAGCAATGGTACTAATTCAGAGGTGTCCCACTGGGCAGGTGGCGTGGTGATAAGACACTGTCTTGTATCATGAAAATTCTTGTCTGTGGGACAACTTTCCCCCTGCAAATCTCCCCAGTTTTGAAGTTATTTGGAGGAAGGTAAATGATAAATACCACTCAAACCAAGGGTTTCGTATCTGCATTACTCATTTCCAGTGGTGTTGCTCTGTAATAAGCCAGAATTGTGGCTTCTGTACTGTAGTGGTCCTTGAAGAAGTGTGAGTAAGCATGTGAAAATCCAATTATTTTTTCTTCCTTCCTTCATATTACGGGTGATACTTTGTCATATGGCTAGCATGAGCTAAGCACTGAATAATAGATGTTCCCATTGAAAAGTGGCTTTAGAAAAAGTCTTTTAATGTAAATATATGCTGCAACTGAATTTGTGGCTTTCCTTGGTCTTTTGAGAGTGTTTTCAGTCAAACGTAATGATATCATGCTTTTAAGCAGCTGTGCTTTGGGACTTCCACCCCCAGGAAACAAAAGCAGAAGCTCGAAGCACGTGATTTAATTTTTTTTTCTTTTCTGTGAAGCTCAGTGTTAAGTTTCTGCTAAGATAAGTATAAATTTGTAATAACTTTTTTAAAGCAAACATGGCATATGAGTCTCATGAAGCAAAACCAGTTAGCTCTGTAATGCAGAGTAGTGGAATTTTGTTACGACCTTCCAACACTTCAAACACATGCATTCTCCTGCATGTTAAAGAGACAGATTTGTCCATCTCTTCTAGCAGGAGCTGACATGTGGACTTACTCAAGGTTTGCCTTGACTGTGCAGTCAACTCTAGTCATCTCAAGTATTTGAGTCTTCTAGCATGCATATATAAGAACACAAGAGTCCATTCAGTGCAGTCTTACTTCAAGAGTATTATAATGTTGATGTCTCCAAAAGACAAGTCTTGTGGAAGTCTTGATTTGCCAGCTACTGAGTCACACTGTGATTGTACAAGGCAGTACCTGTAAGAACTATGTCTCTCCACAGTGTGCTTAGAAAGGACAGCATTTCATCAGAAAATGAGTTATTGCCTAACCCCTCCCCAGCCCCTGAGGTAGTGCATACAACTATTGAAGACATTCTAGCAGTGGGACAAATCTTAACTGGAGTTGCCCTGAATCCAGAGAACTCTTCAGACTTAATCAGACACTGCAGAGTTATTTTCCAGGGAAATCCATCACATGCTTATCTCTACAAAGATGACTGGCCACTTGTGACTGATTGTTGTCATTGTCTCTGGAGATACAACTTGTGAGAGGCTTCTTGCATGGGCTTTAGGGTACAAGGTATTGATAGTAAAGAAAGTGAAACTCCCTCCTTAACAATCACATCACTGCAAGTTCTTGTGAGAATTGCTCTTGGAGTGCCACAGACTTGTTAGGGAAGAAAGATCAGGGTGGTGGGGTGTGAAAGGGGATAGGTGAGCTCTCCTTGAGCTTCAAGGTAAGATTTACATTTTTTTTGACTTGCCTAAGACTGGCACACTGGGTAAGGCCAAAGTCATGTTCAGCTCTGTGTACCAAGTACTAGTCGAGCAGTGGCCTGTAGTGGAGGCATGTGAAATAGTGGAGGCATAGGGTAAGTATGTAGTAAGGTTTCCTCAATATAACATCCTGTTTTTCAGTAGCTTGCAACTCAGCAGTTCTCAGCTGCTGCTGGGATCTTGTTCTCTAATAGCATTTGGTAATTTTTTTTCTTTATTGAATTCCTCTAAGACTTTCTGCAACTCACACTTTCAGCACTGGACGCAATCTATTGAATTTCTCCCTTTTGACTAAGTTTGGTGTTCAGTAGTTCCTTTGGTTTGGTTTAAATCAGTCTTTTCAGTAGAAGTCCTCTAGTCCTGTATGATAACGTACAGTGAGAAGTCAAACCCTATTCCCATTCTCCATCTTATTTCTAATTCTAGAGATCTGTCATAAGCTCAATTTGTCATTAAAGACCCCATTGGAAGAACTGTGAGTCTTTTGTTCTTCCTTCAGAAGCCGTTCTTACCTTGAGTCATACTTCTGGCCTTTTTCTATACTTGTGTTACTTCAAAGGTGGAGGACTCAAAATTACACATCTTACTTGAGAACCAGGATTGCATCATGTTCATCTGTCTTATGAGGGTTACTGTAAAATAACACCTTTTTGAGTGTCCATCAAAAGGTATCTTAAGGTCTTCTCCCCACGTGCTTTATTTTACAGCGATGAATTTCATCTGGCACGTTATAACTGTGTGTCAGCATGAGTCTTTTCACTAATCCTTCACATTTGGCTTTTGACTTTTCACTGTTCTGAACCAATTAATATCATCAGAAAACTCTTCCTCATCTACTCTGTCCCTGAATCACCACTGAATACAGTGAAGAATCCATGTAGAGCTTGATGAGGTGTATGGAGCTGAACAAGCACATCTAGTGTTAGGTACAAACCTTGGACTTTCTGCCTCGTATTGCTGCTAAAGTGGCACTAACTTTGATATTTGCCAACTGTATTTCTCTAAATATGTCTTGAGGGTCTTAGCCTGTGTGGAGTTTGAATTGCTTTTCTTTTAGCCCTAGTGTTTGTTTCAGTTTATTCAAACTGTTGAGGACTGTTTGGTAGAAATCCATACAGGTTAAAGAGACCCTCCCTGAATTTGCAGCTGGTTTTGGAGCAGGCACTAAGTGCGGTCAGAAAATTTAGCTGCGTTTTGAATGCTCCAGCAGATCCGTGGAACGTAGAACTATCGAATTATTAAGATTGAAAAAGACATCTAAGATCATGAAGTCCAATCATAACAGCACTCATTTATACCAGCTGTTGTTGACCAGGTCTTACCATCCTCGAGCAAATCAACTAGGACAAGTAAAATCCTCCAGACATTATTCCAGGAAAGTTGCAAAAATGAAAAGAAGTGTGCTGAATCCAAGCAGTTTGTTCCTCTGTCACAATGGTGTAACTTTACCATGCTTTCAAATGCTGCAACTTATACCTGCTAATGTACAATCTTGGGAAGTTATTGTAATCTTAATTTTTTTGAAACAGGGATTGTGTTTAAATGTTTCCTGTACAAGATAATCCAGATATGTGAACAAAAGGGGAAAAGAACCTTGCAAACTAAAACCTAGGCCTACTAATTACATGTAAAGCAAATGAAAACAAGGAGTTGACTTCAGTGTGACTCCCTACTAGAGCAAATAGTTTCTTGAAATCTGTGCTTTCCAGTTCTGGAAACCTGTCAGTCTTTCTCCTGTGATGAAGACAATTGTCAGCTGTTTCATGGAAGCTGATCGTTTTAAACCATGCCCTTGGATGAGATAGAAAGCAGCAAGGTGTGATGGGAAGGCTTGAGTGGTGAGGATGACATACACTGCAGCCTGGAGTTCTGTGTATCTGAGCTGTTATCTCTAGGGTCTTGCTGAAAGCTTGTGTCCCTTGTATAGATTTTGCACCCCCTTCTTAGCACTGTCTTCAGGTCTGGCCTTTGACCAGGAATGCAAGCCATCCTTTGCACTCTTAAGTCTGTGTGCATTCATTTAGCATTTTATTGGGATGGTTCTGGTTCTGGTATCTGTATACCTAGACCGTGAGGAAGGAAGGGGATGTCCCTGTTGCATTGTGGGATGCTGAAGCCCGTGGTATTTTAAGCTCAAGGTTGCCCAGAAAGCCAGTTCTGTCATGAAAGCACTCTGCCAATGAATAGTCTTTACTATTCTCCTTTACAGGAATGTTTACAAGAGTTTAATTTCTTTGTGCCTTGTGATGACTTCTAGTTTCCTTTTCTGTCTTCCTGCAGGGACAACTTTCTTTCAATTCCTCCTTGCAAGATCTGTCAGAAACTGTGGAAACTTTGAGTGAAAGCCTTGGGAGACTTGTTAAAGAGGTGAGTACCTTCCTGTAAGGAGGGCACATCACTGTGATTGTTGTATTAGCCTGCATTTGTGTTCAAGAAGCACAAGCCTCTTTGGTGCAACTCAAAGTAAAATCCCTGGCTTGTTTTGAAACTTCCTTCTGTCCTATAGTCATTCTCCGTGTGTCAGTAGAGGCAGCGTGCACTTGCAACCCTTTGGCACTTCAAGTTTCAAAAACTAAAGGAATTTATCAGATTTGTGGCTGAAGATTGAGCCCTCTTGAGAGGAACGCAGGAATTTCAGATGTATGCTGTAGGTTTTGCCCTCTCAGCAGTGATACAGCTGTCCGGATTCCCAGCAGTGCGCTGCAAATAGCGTGTGGGGAGTTGCCTCCTTTCTCTTTTTTTTTTCCACTTGGTTGCCGACCATGTCAGAGTTGTTACTGAATTTATTTGCTGATCTCCTTCACGTGCCTTACCCTCACCATGTCCAGAGATGTTGTGGCTGTTTTAATCTAAATTAGTAGCTAAAGGCTACTGTTTGATCTTTATTTAACTTCTTGGGGTAGAGATTGCTTTGTAGTCCTTGTTGGTCACTCAGTGCAATGGCACAAACGTCGACTGGAAAAGGCTCTTATAAAACACAAATAGACATTTGCAGAGGCAAAATAACTTTAGAAAGACTGGAAGTACTTGCTTTTATAGGTGAAATGATTTTTAAAAAAAACAACAAACAAACAAACAAAACCCACGGCAGCACCGTGTGCCTAGAATGAGTCAGAATTCCAAAAAAATGAGGTGTTCTTTTGAGCGAGAAACTTATCTTAGTTGCTTTTCTACTGGCTCTAAAGTGCTGCTAATAGGCAAAAACATTCTCTAGCTGAAGCAGAAATCGCAACCATCTAAACTAAACAATGCCGCCTCCACCGCCTCCCCCCTCTTGCTAGTCTTCCGTCTTCGCATCAGAGCTTGAAGCTGTGAACGGCAGTAACCTCGGAGAGCATGCACAAGAGCGGGTCACTTCAGGTTAGCGTGTGCTCCACTCCCACTGAGGGGCAGCTGCCAGGAGCCAACACCGTGCCAGCCAACAATTCCGGGCACGCATAGCTCATCAAGTCCCACAGCCTGCCACCGGCTCGCATTTACAGTGAAATTAAGATGATGCCAGGGTCAGTTTGAGTTAAGACATGGAGCTTTTGCTGCTAGGAGGAGGCTGCCGTTCTGAGTTTGATTACAGCTGTTTCCCGTTGCGTCACTTAAGCTTGCCTTTTTTTTTCTTGTCTGGGATAAAAATAATTGAAACCATGTGATACTCAGTTTGCTGATGTGGCCGAAAATGTCCTGGGGTAATGTGCCTTTTGCTTGGCAGCTGTTTTGGGTAGGACTACCTTTTATTCTACCCTATTGCTGGGCAAACAAAGGCAGCTTTTTTCCTCTGCATGCAGTGTGAGCTGCTCCAGATGGCTTGACCGAAAGTTACTTCTTATTGTCTGGCAGGCTGATTTCTATGTGAAAAGGAGGGACTCACTCCCTTGTTTCAAAGGGCAGAAGCTTGAGAGGGTGGAGAGAACTATTGTTTGTGCCACGTCTAGGAGCCTTTCTAGCAAGGAATTTTAATTAAAAAATGGTCTGAACAAAATATTTGTCTTTGAGTATGGGGACTGATTGAACTGCTTAATCAGTATTCCTGGGCTCCTTAAATCAACCCAGGAGGGCAGATTAAATGCCAAGGGCAAGGGCAACTATTAAGAAAAAGAGAGTAAGGTCTGAAATAGCATGGCAACCCTTCACACATGAGACTTGATTCCAGTGATGTGAACAGAGTAGCTCTGTACACCAATCATGAAGTTACTAGTGCCAAAGATGAAACAAATCTCCTTGTTCAAAATGTTTTTAAATCACATGTAAAAATATGGTTGGTAGTGCAGTCTTCTGTCTGGAAGATGGATGGAATCTCTTATGTTCACGGGAGTTAGCTGTACTTCCTTATTTGTTTATGTTTGCTCGTGTTAGGGAGTTCATGGTACTTCAGCTAAAGCAGATGACTTTTTTAACCCAGCGATCATCTCTATTACCTAAGGTATCAGAAATTCCCCAATGGATCTCTTTGAATTGGGCATTCAAACTGTCACACTTGTAGTGTAGCCTTGGCCTTTTGGGTGAGGAATTGTCAAATCCAAAAATGCACATGAGCATATATGAACAAAAGAAGCAAGCTAATATGTGATAATTTTTTTCACTCACCGTCCTAGTGTCCTGTCAGTCACCCTGAACCTGTGGAGTCATTGTGAGTGGCACTAGGATGCAGACAATAGCAGCAGTGATTGCTGAGGAAATGAAAGTACACTTTTAAGCAGTCACTCTGGACACATGTACCGAATCACTCAGCTTTTAGCTGTTCTCACAGCTGTCTTTTATCCTATCAATGTGTCATGTGTTTTTTCTGGCAACTAAAAATAGAGGCCCCTTGTGTATGTATCACATAAGTACCAGTTGTTTAGTATCAAAGAGTTTTTGCCCACAAGGTGGCACATCTAAAGCAAGCACAGTGTTACAGATGGACACAAAGGGTCAGATTTGCCTCCCAGTGTAAGGCCAGAGACTCTGGTTGTCCTTTCTTTGGGTAAATTTGGATTGAGTTGTTCCAGCACACTGCTGCTTTCTGCATTGTTGCCTGCTGGCTTTGCCAGCTGTCCTGGACTTTTCATTATTTACATCCTATTTAAGCAAAGGTGACAAATCTAACAAACAGTGGGCAAAAATGGCAGATGGTCTTTGACTGACTAAGTTATTGTGTCTGAAAGAAGGGCAGTTGGACCATAGCATCTATAGTTGTTTCTGAGATGCAGCTTTTGACGAATTACAGAGAGGTGTCTCAACAGCTATGCTTGCCCTTATTAGTGCATGCTGTTGTTATGTGCAGCAAGAGTATCCAAGTTAATGTCATCTTTTATTTCAGTAGCAGATAAGAAATCAACTCAAATTCTAGAAAAGATTCAAAAAGATAGAGAACCCACTGTAAGATGCTACCGTGACACTATATGAAACTGTGGATTTACCCTCCTCTTCGATATGGAATACAGATCTAGGCTGTTCCTCTTCAGAAAGGAGTAGCAGAACTGGAAAAAGTTTAGAGAAAGGCAATGAGTACATTTAGAAGTGGAACAACTTCCATACAAGGAGCAAAAGGGTAGGCTAGAACTTGTTAGCTTGGAAAATAAACGAGTTTGGACATGGCAAAGGTCTGTAGAGTTCAATGGCCCAGAAAAAGACAGAGATAGAATTTTTACTGTCTCTTTCAGTGCAAAAACCATGGCACCAAACAGCTAACCATAGCTAAATTTAAGGAGAGGGAAGAGGAGGTTCTTCCCAGTGTTGTGTAGGATGTTAAGTACATCTGGATGTTTAAAACTCTGAGTTTACAGTCGAAGAAGCTAATTTGCATTTAAGAAGTAGAAGTTCCCTGAGCTGGTAAAATGTGGAAACTGGAATGTTGCTTGGGGAAAGTACCCTACATTCTTCATCTTGTTGGGGTTTTGTTTGTTTGTTTGTTTGTTTTCCTAACATATGCTTACTGTCACAGTCATATAGGTTTTACTGAGACACACATTTAGTCTGTATGGATACATCTCTGCTGATGTTCTTACATCTGCAGACAGAATCTGAGAACAGTGCTTGAGTGTAGCTTGAAGTCAGTGGCCACTGAGGTGCTTTTTTTTTTTCCAATGTGGTGAGCTTGCCCATGCCTCCAAACATGGTGACATTAATGCAGTGAGTGTCTTGGGATGAGTGCCTGGTGCTTTTTTTTTTTGTGATAGGTTGCAGGTAGGTGGTTATGCCAGACAAATCAGTCTGGAGGCACCCATCATACTAGCTAGTTGTGTGTGGTTATTTCAAACCAGGTGTCAGGCAAGCTGGGCTGGAGAAGGCTTCCTGCTGGGGTTGGCTGCCTGCACAGCTCACATTGGGACCAGGCTGCAGGCTGAACCTGGGTTTGTTTTCAGGGGTTTTCTGTGAAAGCTGTTGACACTGGAGAAGGGAGGTGCTGGGGCAGGGACAGGATAGGATACTGATCTAGGAGATCAAACCGGCTGCCTTGTGTGGGGCCTGTGGAGTCTTTCTGACCTTGGTTGAAGTGTGCCAGGGCTCTGTTCAACCTATGTCCCTTGAGGTCCACTCCCTTTGTGGTGTTCCTTACTCCCTCTTCTGACACAACAGACTCCACCCTACCTGTGGTGAAGGGGGTCCACTGGAATGTGAGCCCTTGTGCAGCCATGAGGAGAAGCAGCTTCCATGTGAGAGGGTGAGGAGGACAGGAACCACTCACAGCACCGGGGAATCTTGGGAATAGAGAGCTTGGCAAGGGCATCTTACTTGTGTGTGCACAGAAAAGACCTCCTACTGTGGCAGGGGTAAATGTGCTTTCCGTGGTCATTACTATTGATGTTCAAGGAGATTCTCATGTGTTTAAAAACAGATCTGTGATTTCAAGCAGAGTGGCAAGATCTTGTCTTTTGCCTAATCCACTTCCTGTATCTGCTTCCACTCATTCTCCCACCTCCCCTTCCAGTTGCTGAGCATGAAGAGCTGGAGTGACATGAGGCAAGAGGTGATGTTCCTGACCAATGTGAATGCCTCAAACTCCTCTACACAGATCTACCAGGCTGTGTCACGTATAGTGTGTGGCCATCCTGAAGGAGGAGGTCTCAAAATTAAGTCCCTCAACTGGTATGAGGATAACAATTACAAAGCCCTGTTTGGAGGCAACAACACTGAAGATGATGTGACTAACTTCTATGATAACTCCACAAGTAAGTGTTAACTCTAGCACAAACTAAGGTCACATCAACTTAATGGATTTTGTTGCTAGTGTTTCCCAAACTCTACAGGTGATACAGATAGTCTTAAGGGAGAGCACACCTTCCACTGTTTCAGAAACGCGTGTGCATGCCATCCCCTGCACATGCCTTTAACACCAGCGATGATATTAACATAAAAGAGATTCGCGGGAGCCTTGCATAGAATCCACAGAAGGATCTGCAGTGGGCTTGCAGCAGGGTTGTGAAAGCAATGCAGAACTAGCAGTGTGGCTCTCAGTGCTGCAGGCAACCTGTGTGCTGCGTGTTTGCTGAACAGATCATGGAAGCTTGTACTGAAAAGGGCTCTTGTGAAGCTTTGCAGTAGAGGAGGGCTTTTGTTGTCTGGCAAACGCTGTGCTTGCATCTGTAACTGTCCTTGAAGCCCACACAAATGGGGCATATACTTTCTGCAACTGTTACCATGCCATGCAGCCACTCACCTTTGTCTTCTCCTCAGCACCCTACTGCAATGAGCTGATGAAGAACCTGGAGTCCAGCCCGCTTTCCAGGATTATCTGGAGGGCTTTGAAACCCTTGCTGATTGGGAAGATCTTGTACACTCCAGATACACCAGCCACAAGGAAGGTCATGAGTCAGGTAACTTCAGCCCTATTTCTAATAATGTCGAATGAGGTTTGTCCTCTGGCTATGCAGCTTAGCTGCTCTGCATTAAATTGGGCCCAAACACAAACCTAGGAAGGACTGCCTGCAAAGCACAGCCTGCTTAATCTCTCGCTTGTTTCGGAAGACCTGAGGAGAAAAGGCAAAGCTGAACTATTTTTCTGGATGTGTCTGGAAGCTTTTCTGGTAGTGCCTCTTGATTATCTGTAAACTTTGCATTCCCTAGAGAAGGCCTTGAGAGGCTTCCAGGTATCCTTCCTCTCTTCCACTGCAGACTACTTGGTGGATCCTTAATAATTTCCGATTGTGGTTTACCTAATGTGTTCTCTACTTCCCTATGCTCCATCAGCAAGGCTCCTCTAGCACATGGGGAGGGGCTGCCTTGTTGTGTCCTTCATCTCTGAGATACTCATTCCCACCAAACCTTGAAAGACAGTGCTCAGCTGTGCTTTCTGTTACCAAGTGCTCCGGATTTTCACTACTGTGGTCCTTGCAGAAGCTTAGCTGCTGTTTAAATATAAGCAATACTGAGTACTTCACTTGACAGGTCAATGCACTCTGAGCCTCCAATGGATCTCTGCCAGCTTTTGGAAATAACTTTCCTCTTCTCTTTGTGGACAGGTGAACAGGACATTCCAGGAGCTGAGTGTGTTTCGTGACCTCGGGGGGATGTGGGAGGAGATAAGCCCAAAGATTTGGATGTTTATGGAAAGCAGTCAGGAAATGGATCTCATTCGGGTCAGTATGCTGTCCTTGCCAGAATCACCACCGTTGTCTTCAATAAGTGATGAAATATTTATTTTAGATGGTGCTTCAGTGCTAAGCTGCACAGAACAAATAGTGTGGATGGGGCCACTTCTTGAAACACATTGTGACCATACCACCTTGCACTATGCTTGGCATTCCTTGCTTTGTCTAATGAACTGCTGCAAACAGGAGCAGTGTGTGCTTTAACACCAATTTCTTAGCTACCTCTGTGGGGAAATGGGCTGTTTCAGGTTTGTTTCTTCCAGCATTGCCCTAATGTGATACGGTTGTTTTGTAAACTGGGAACCTGCAGGGTTGGTGACATGTTCAGCTGACAGTGCTGTGCACTTCCCCTCAATGGTGCTTTCTTGACAGCAGCAAAGCAAAGCAGGCAGTTGTATACCTAGATCAGGTCCTGAAAGGTGCCATGTGGTCTCAGTCCCTGTTGGGTACAGTATGAATTGAATAGTTATCTCACTAGAGCGGAACCTGGATGCCTGGCAGTAATATGGCACAAATCTTGTAAAAAATTAATTTGGAGTTGCATAGTATGGTTAATTTAGTAATACTTGGATGCACATGGGAAAAAAACAAAACATCACCCTATGGCTGATTGTTTCATAACAACATGCTGTGCATAAAAAGGACTGGGAACCTCGTTCAGATTTGACATGCTTTCTGCCAGCATTTTGCCTCCCCAGAGCATTGTGCCAGGTGTTAGAACTGCATTTCTGAGGCATTATCTGCCCAAGTGTTTACTGTTGCTTCCTCAGGTGCAGCTCTTGAGGGGTGTTACCTCTCCACCACGCACTAGTATCTTTGCGCTCACAGTGATGTAAAACTGGGTTGTGCAACAAAGAAACGGTCCTAGAGTAGCTTGTCTCTGCAAGACAGCTGGTTGAATGTCACAGTGCAACTGTTACACAGGGCCCTCCCTGGGTCTTCTTAAGCCTTGAATTTCCTTTCTTGTTTTACCTCAATGTAATATTGTACTGAATAGTCTCCGATGTGTCCTATTGCACTTGCCTGTCAATATGGTATACCAGAGGGTGAGAGACATAATTTTTATCACTCTTGTGTCTCTATTAGCTTTGTTAAAGGTAGTTTTATAGATGTTGGCACCAAAGAATTGCAAATTGAGGATACCAACTGTAAATCAAACTGTTTTGATCAAACGTAAATCAAACTGCAGAAATTATGGACAAAGTTAGTGTGGATATTGGTTTGCAGCTGTGTCCTTGTGTTGCTGGGTTTATTACATATATATACACACACGTATAAATGAGGCTTAGCCTTTTTGGTTTTATATTTTATTCTCTTTGTGAAGCCTTCTGTCTCTGGTAGTTAGTTTTTGCTTTTTACCAGCAGTCTGGTTTCCTCCTCTGTATTGGCACAGTAGCAGGGGTTCATTTTTGCCACCTGTTACATGTCATAGATGCAGGAGTACTTCTTTTGTCAGTAGCTGGGCAACATCCCATTCACTTTAGAGGTGTAGTGTGGGTCAGTTGAACACAAATAAACTGAGAGTTGCCTCTTTGTGGCTGCTTTCAAGAAGGAGATTGGTCTCTTGGTGTTTTAGCCGCTGAGGCCACTGTGCTGCTGGGTGACCGGTCATCACCTCCCAACTTTCTGGGTTTTGCAATCTCTTTGGCATGTTGCTTCCTGCTGATAGAGGGGAAAATGCTTTGCTTGCCCATCGCTGACACACCCAACTTGCTGCTAATGCAGCTTCTAACTTCAGGGAGGACATGTGCCCCTGGAGTTTTAAGGAGCTTTGCTGTTGAACATGATGAGACTGAGGCCCTTCTCTGCAGACATGGTGCCCTTCCTGCTGGAGCGGCCAACTGCAAGCCAGGCTTGGAGGAGACAGCAACACAGATGATCACTATTTGCTTGGATTTCCCTTTTGTGTGTTGTACTTTGCCAGTTTGGTCTATTCTGTTTTCCCAGTGTATAATGTTGTTTTTTAAGCTGTGTTAGCCATTACACTCTGGTTTGCTGTTTACAACAGATCTTGGGGAGTTTCTTACTCTCAGCTTCATTCTTTGTTCTGGCAAAAAATACATTTCCTGTTTTTAGTGGTTAGGACTTTTTTCCTTCTTGTGCAGGAACTTTTTTCTTTCCTTTTTTTTTTTTTCTTTTCACATTTTCTTTACCTTCAGTTCAGCTGTGCCTTTTACAATTAATGTTCCCCTGTTGCCTGTCCTTTTACTGTTTGCCCAGAGGACTGGTTTGCACTTCAATGCCAGGTGCTTCTACGTCTACCTAGACTGCACTTGTGTGGGGCCTGTTGTGAGGCCACAGCCCCAAAGCCCTGAAAGCTAGCAGGTAAACCAGGTGAAAAAAGCCCTGTCCCAGATGGGAGAACAGAGAAGCGCGACATCATGGCTGTAGAGAGCTGCTTCAGCCAGCCCTGATGGTACAGTAGCAAAATGTGTCAGAAAAACCACCCAGTCCATGGTGCTGGTATTTCTACTCAGCACTACTTCCAGCCATGCCACAGTCACTCTCCATCCCAGCTGGGAGCAGAGTTTGACATCCACCAGCAGCCGAACATATTTCTCCTAACACCTTCCTATGCCTTGTTGTGCTGGCACAAGGGCTGTTTTGTGTGTGCCAGGCACAGAGCTGTGTCTGGCTCTCTGCTGCCCTCTCCCCGGGAGAGAGTTGGCAGGACACAGAGGCAACCAGCCTGCCTGCAAAGCACACTATCCAGTGTGGCTATACCCAGGGAGGCACAGGCTTTGCAAGGAAGAAAATTCCTCACCATGCCGATTCCAGTGTGGCGAAAGGCTTTTCCATAGTAATACTCCTTTTCTTGGTGATAGAGGAGATCTACCATTAATTCTCAGGCACTGTTTCTCCTTTGAAAATGAAATTCTGCAGACGCTGCTGAAGGGCAGAGCCCTGTGGGACCTGCACTTGCCAGCTTCCAACTGGACAGTGGAGGATGTTGCCCGTTTCCTATCAAACCATCCAGAGGACCTTGAGACAGCAAATGGCTCAGTGTATACCTGGGTAGATGCCTTCAATGAAACAGACCGGGCTATCCAGACCATCTCCCGCTTCATGGAGGTGAGATCTTGCTAATATGGGCAGGGAGCTGGGGGCGGGCAGCAGTTTGGTCTTCACCTGCGTGTTGGGGTGTTCCTGCAAGGGGAAGAGAAACATTTCTTGGTCCATTTTCTGTAAATGACAAGGCTTTAGTAGGCCTAAGTGCTCAGCATGTTAGAAAATATTTATTCAGGTGCCTAAACACAAATATTGGAACATAACTGTAGGCCATGTTATTGAAGCTCTGGCTTTGGGCACTGCATGTGGTTTCCCACTCTGCTGCTCCTGGGTGACTGAAAGAAGTTGGTTGCTCCATTGTGTAACAGCTCATAGTTTGATCTAGTGGTTCATTTGGGGACTGTGGTGAAGCTAGCAGCTGCTTTAAACTAAGGAAGACATAGGGAATAATGAAATTTGTTACTTGATCACCTTGGCAGATGAGGCAAACCTTAATCCAAAGCCCTCGGTTCTCTCCACTGTTATTTAGAGGCTTTGAGTCACACCCAGTTTACTTGTAACAGAAAGTAAAACACTATCTGTGGAAACTGAAGCTTGGGTGGGATCCTGTAGCTAGTACTGCAGTGCTAACTAGCCCTTTATCTGGAAAATACCTTGCTGGAATATTTCTGAGTGATATATTTGACTGGCAGATGACCTCTAGCAGAAAAAAATGACATCTATAGCAATTTACTGGGCTACCAGTAAGCAGAGCTGGGCTTCTCTACAGTGAACTATTGCAAAGTCCAGTGCTGCAGCCTTTTCTTGGTCATGGCATTACTGTTTCAGAGTTACCCTTTTTTTTCTCCATCCCTAACATAAACAAAGCACATTCTGGTTTGGTGGCATATCCTGTAAATACTTTCAAATCTGTCACTATCTAGTGTGTCAACTTGGACAAACTGGAGCCTGTGGCCACAGAAGTCCGTCTTATAAACAAGTCCTTGGAGCTTCTGGATGAAAGAAGATTCTGGGCTGGCATAGTCTTCTCTGAAATAGCCCCTAACAGCTCAGAGCTCCCTCAACATGTGAAATACAAGATACGCATGGACATTGATAATGTGGAAAGGACCAACAAGATCAAGGATGGGTGAGTCCTGACACACATCCCAGTGGACATTTTTTTACGGGCGGTGCAATGGGGAGGATTTCTAACAGAATGGTCTTGTCCATTGATGCAGGTACTGGGATCCTGGTCCCCGTGCTGACCCATTTGAGGACATGCGCTATGTCTGGGGAGGCTTTGCCTACCTGCAGGATGTAGTGGAACAGGCCATCATCAGGGTGCAGACAGGCACGGAGAAGAAAACAGGAGTTTACGTACAGCAGATGCCCTACCCTTGTTACGTGGATGACATGTATGTACGCAGGCTTCTTTGAAAGCTTTCAAGAGGATTGTGGCTCGGGAGGAATGGGCTTTTGTCACTCCTTGCATGGTTTACGACCCAATCTCCAAGGTATTCCTAATCCCTGGAATTAGGCTTAACCGCATGGAGGATTTAAAATATATAATGTTTAGTGGAGTCCTTCCCAAAGAAGGACTGTACAGAACTTTAGTGAACAGAATACATTACTGAGATGTCACCATGTCTGCAAGCTTGATGCAGGCGAAAATAACACTGGGGAAAAAAAAGCAGACACCTATGCACAGGAGAGGGAAAAGAGTTGAGAACAGTCCCCAGGAAAAACAGATCTTTGCATCTCCTTTTCCACTAAACAACAGTTCCAACTCCCAGGTCCCACTTCGGGCTGGTTATGCACTCTATGCGCATCAACCTTGCTTCCTTGTGAGATGCTGCTCCTGTATTGTGTTCTGCACATTGTCTGCTTTGTGCAGTGAAGCCTTACCTGTCATCCTTCTCTGCTAACCCTTGAGTGGTAAGTTAACTTGCAGTGATGTTTTTAACTTTATTCTTCTTCCTTCTCTCAGATTTCTGCGTGTCATGAGCCGCTCTATGCCTCTCTTCATGACTCTAGCCTGGATCTACTCAGTGGCTGTGATAATTAAGGGCATTGTGTATGAGAAGGAAGCCCGTCTGAAGGAGACGATGAGGATTATGGGACTTGACAATGGCATCCTTTGGCTAAGCTGGTTCGTTAGCAGCCTTATTCCTCTCCTGATGAGTGCAGGCCTGCTGGTGCTGATTCTCAAGGTTAGTCAACTGATTTGGTCTGTGGCAGCAGAATATAGAACCTTGAGAGCCTGCTAAGCACTGGCACACTGTGGGTGAGTTAGCAAGGGCAGGCTCTTTCATACAGGGTGATGGAATAAACCAGGGCCACATGGCAGAAGGAAGCAGGAGGGACTGTAGTAGATTCAGTGCTTTTGAGAAAGTGCCTATAGTAGTGCGCCAGTTCTGGGGAGGCTGTACCCATTGCAGCAAGCTCAGGCTTCCCTGAGCTGCAGCTCCACAGACCTGCTTGTACTAGGACCTCTTTGAAGAGTGCTCTCAAAGCCTGATACATGTGTTGTTGTTCTACCAGGTGGGAAATCTGCTGCCTTACAGCGACCCTAGTGTGGTATTTGTTTTCCTCTCGATCTTTGCCGTTGTGACCATCCTGCAGTGCTTCCTCATCAGCACTGTGTTCTCCAGGGCCAACCTGGCAGCTGCCTGTGGAGGCATTGTGTATTTCACATTGTACCTGCCTTATGTGCTGTGTGTTGCCTGGCAGGACTACATCAGCTTCTCACTCAAGATCTTTGCGGTGAGTCTTAAGAAAACTGTCATAGGTACTGGACCTTCGCTAGTATGACACTCAGCAGCACTCTAGGTAGACACTGATAACAAGGTGGGGAGGTGGAAATGGGAGACGGTTTTTCAGATTTTAGGAGCTGTCATGCATGAGCATGGTGAAGAGGGATAGGCTAACTGAACCTGCTAGGAGCTGCTGGGAGGGTTTTGACAGTAATTTTGTTGACCAGGTGAAGCTGTCTTGATATGTGTACACTGTGATGCCATAGCTCCAGAGATACAGTCTGAAGGAGCCAGCTGCCACTCCTCTGCATGGTGCTTCTTAACTGTCTGGAAAGGGTGACTGTTAGTGATCTCTCCCTTTCGTCAAAGTGCAAAAGGCATTGGAAAGGAAATAAGGAAGTCAACAATTCTGAGTGGTGGTCCAGCAGAAACTTAAGACCATTTGCTGGAACCAAGTTTATCAGTCCCTCCCTGCAAATACAGTAATCCTTGGACCTTGGGCTTTTCCTATAAGGCTTCTGGACCATGTGTTTCAGCCTTGTGCTAGAGCTGAGCTGTTCAGTTGGATAGGAGTTATGAAACACTGAAGGTATGTTTTTGCCTCTCATTTTCAGAGCCTACTGTCTCCAGTAGCCTTTGGCTTTGGTTGTGAATACTTCGCACTGTTTGAGGAGCAGGGAGTTGGTGTTCAGTGGAACAACTTCTTTGAGAGCCCATTGGAAGAAGATGGTTTTAGCATCACCACATCTGCTGTCATGATGTTGTTTGACACTTTCCTATATGGGGTCATGACCTGGTATATTGAGTCTGTGTTTCCAGGTGAGATCTGCTTCTGAGGGAGGATGATGTCATTATGTTTTTAAATAGATCCTTTCACCCTATTCATTTGTCAGGGTGCAAATTTGCCCCGTTTTTAAGCAGAGATGCAGAAAAGTCATGGAGGTAAACCACAGACCAGCACTGCAGTAAGGCTGCTGTTCCCCAGTGGAAAATCTGCCCCATTTTGGTGATGGCTGAGCTAAGTCCTCAAAGCTTTGCTGCACATTAGCCATTTCCTTCTCTGAACTGCTAAGTCCACAGACTCCACTGCAGTGGGATAGTTGACACTCTTGGAACCAAATGTGGCTCCTTAACATCTTCCAGTACAGGCCTTTCAAACCTGAAGTTCATTTCAGGGTCTAAGGAAAGAGATGTGTGTGTTACCTCAAAGTCTGGCAGTGTCCTCACCAAGAAAGATCTCCTAGTCCTGCCTAACTTAAAAGCGGAATATATCCCTTCTTGTCCTAAAACCTAATACAAGGAAAGGGGCAGATGCAGTCAGACTCATGCAATGTGTTTTTCTCTTTAGGCCAGTATGGAATTCCCAGGCCCTGGTACTTTCCTTTTACCAAGTCTTACTGGTTTGGTGAGGACCGACATGAAAGGCAACACCCTCATCCTGACCAGAAGGGGCCTTCAGAAGGTAAGTGCCAGATGCACAGCCTTTCTGCAGTGAAGTATTATGGTCTGCCTTTTTTGAAATGAGAGTCCAAGGACAGTAGGACCAGCATGGCTTAAGCTGAAATTAGTAATTCCTTTGTTATCACAGTTTGAGTATACCAGTCAGGTGGGGGTGTCCAGAGAAACCCAAGGTACTTTGCCCATGTGACCCCAGGTTGGCATTCCAGCTTCATAGGGTTGAGAATTCCTCCCATTTTTGCTTACCCTGGTGACACTGGAGATCTCCAGCTCTCAGATAGTCCCAGTAGAGGAAATGAGCTAAAGGACAGCTTCTGTGGAAGGTTCCTGTCCTTGAGGAAGAAATGGGGTCAGTTCTTCATAAATCTAATTTCTTCTTGTATCTTGATGGAAATGCTAAAGCCTGTCATATCTCTTTCTACTTTGTTGGTTTTTTTCCAGTCTGCAAGGAGGAAGAACCTGTGCATCTGAGCCTTGGTGTTTCTATCCAGAATCTGGTCAAAGTTTACCGTGATGGCAAGAAGGTTGCTGTAGATGGTCTCACGCTGAACTTCTATGAAGGACAAATCACCTCCTTTCTGGGACATAATGGAGCAGGGAAAACCACCACCATGTAAGAGTAAAAGATTGCTTTAAGTGAGTGGGGGAAATGACTGAGTACTGCAGTTCCTATCAGTATTGTAGCAGGAGCTTTGCGACTGCAGTGTGCAGACTGGTGTGCTCCAGTGATTTCTGTGGAACACTGCTGTTTTACTCTAGTTGTGCAGCTGCCTCAGAAGATAAACAGATACAGTGACTGAAACCAGACATAGTTCAGGTTGAGCTTCAGGAACAGATCTGCTGGCAGCGTTTTTTTAGTAATGCCACTTGTGATTATGCTTTACCAGTGTAAGGAAATGACTTTGAACTGAAAGGATGAAAAGCTTTTAGAGGAAAGTGTTTTCAAGCAGTCATGTGAGTGTGCTTTGATCATTGTCAAAACCATTAGAGTTTTTTTTTTTTTTTTTTTTTAAATCCATTAGCTTTTGTTAATGTTTCTCAGACTACCTTCCTGATGTGTGAGCTCCCCAGGGCTTCCACCCACTCTGCATTCATCCATCCTGGCATGTGCAGCAGCTATTTCTTAGTGGTGGAACCTGCTTATCTGTTGTGTTTGTCCTTCAGGTCCATCTTGACTGGCTTGTTTCCTCCAACCTCGGGTACAGCCTTCATCCTGGGCAAAGATATCCGCTCTGAGCTCAGTGCCATCAGACAGAACCTGGGTGTCTGTCCACAACATAATGTGTTGTTTGACTTGTAAGTAGCAACTGGGAGACACAGAGCTAATGTTGTCTGTTAGATGTTCCAGTTCTTCAGGAGGCAATAGTGTATTTTCAGCTGGAACAGTCCTATCTTTACCTCTGTACATGGTGTGAGATAGCAGGGTGGTGTGTGAGTAGTGTAAGGATATTCTGTTCATGAACATGTTCTTACCCTTCTGTGAATTAATCAGCAAGAGTCTACACTTATTTTTTGGGTTTCTTTAAAAAGACCAACTCCACTAAACTTAACTAGGCCAAATGTTTCCCTAGTGTCTGATGATTTGGAGTGTTTAGGGTACTCAAACACCCTTGAAAGAGTGTTATTTACACTGGTGCTGAATAACCACACCCTGAAATCAAGTCCAAGCTTAGCACACCCAGTCTGTAGCTCCTTTTTGAAACCTTAATCTTGAAAGGTATTTTCCCAAGTAAACAAACATGCCTGCTGTAATGCTAATGCACTGGATTAATCCCAGCATGGCACTGTCAGCTGTACCCTCAGCCTGCTCCTGTTTTCTAGGCTAACTGTGGAGGAGCACATCTGGTTCTACGCTCGTCTTAAAGGGCTGTCAGAAAAGAAGGTGAAAGAGGAGATGGAGCAGATGGTAACGGATGTTGGTTTGCCTCACAAACTGAAGGCTAGGACAAGCAAACTCTCTGGTAGGTTCAGCTGCTTTTACATTTCTCAGCTGCTTCTACAGCCCCAGAAAAAAGTCTCTTGGGTTTCACTGTCTACATCGCAGTACTCCAATTAAAAGGTACCGCACAATTGAGTACTTCAGAAAATCAGTTCTTTTCAAGTATCTAATCAGTTTATCTTAATAAACTTAAAAATATTTCAGTGTCTTATGTTATCTTACAGTCATAGCAAGACACTTTCTCTGAGTACTTTGTGGGGTTTTTTTTTTTTTTTGCATTATCACAGAATCAGAGAATGGTAAGGTTGGAAGGGACCTCAAGGATCATCTAGTTCCAACCCCCTGCCATAATACATAGTCCATATTACGTAGTCCAGCTTTATCTTACTCTAACATGTTTGGATTTTATGGGTTTAGGTAAGGTTGGCTGAAACTAATCCCTAAGTCCCTTGCTGTTTGTGAGCTGTATATGCATTTCTGACTTCTTCATTTGTTGTCCTGGAATGTCCTTCACCTTCTTTCAGGAGTGGCAAGACTTCTGTACCAGATAGCTAAAGGATTGTGACTACTTTTGTCTCTGACTTGACTATAGGCACAGATTCCCCCTTTGTCCTTGGGAAAGGAAAGCAGTAGACACATATGACTTTAGTAGTAGAGTGTAATATAATTCCTTGCTTCTTCCTATTCCACAGGGTGGGTGTCTCTGAAGGACCTATTACTGAATACAGGCTCTGGAGACCCATGCTCCAGATCCTTAAATATGGTTAGGCCTCCAGGCTTGTGACTAGCTGCTGCCAATGCTGAGATAATATGATTCACCTGAGGAAGGGTTTGCAAGGTGTGGTTTCCTGCAGTAGCAGGAGAATTAGACTCCAGATGAATTATCCCCTGCCTATGAAGGTCATGGGACCCTGGATGCCTGAAACAATGGCAGTGCTTGTTCTTCTGAGTGTGTAATTCTGCTTTCTCTCAGAGATTTCAGTATCCTACATTAGCCTGAACATCTTTTTCTTCTTGTGTCTGTCAGGTGGCATGCAGAGGAAGCTCTCCGTTGCTTTAGCCTTTGTTGGTGGCTCCAAGGTTGTCATTCTAGATGAGCCTACAGCTGGGGTGGATCCTTATTCTCGCAGAGGGATATGGGAGCTGCTACTGAAGTATCGGCAAGGTATGTGATCTTTAAATGTGTTGTGGGAAGCAAAAGAAAATCAATATGATTCATGAATGTTCTCTCAAAATAGCAACGTATCTTTGCAAATCTATTGTGTGCATTCAGGAAGGAACAAAAGCAGGCAGGATAAGGATGTTCTCATCTCTGATCTGTTCTCCTATTTCATTCTATTCATGTCAGAGCTCGTGAACAAAGTTCCTCACTGCGTTGTGAGGGTAGTTAAAAGTCAGAAATGCACCCTTGATGTGCAGCAGTGTCTTGTCCTGCTCTGTGCAACCAACCAACCTTGCTGACATGAAACTGCTCAACTGCCTTTGCTGAGCATGACCGGGGCCTGCAGAGAATAGGGAGAGAATAAACTCATTACAGCAGTTGTGAAACTTATGTACTGCTAGCCTTGTTCAAAGGAATCTGGACTTGTGGCATCTGTGTCCCATCAAGCTTCATGGCAAGATGCGGGTGATTGTGACTTTGACTCAGGAGTGTGGGTATGGTTGACTTTTCAGTGGTGTTTTCCCTTGCTTCATTCCAGGCCGCACTATCATTCTCTCCACTCACCATATGGATGAAGCAGACATTCTGGGTGACCGGATTGCCATAATTTCTCATGGCAAGCTCTGCTGTGTTGGCTCTTCTCTCTTTTTGAAGAACCATCTGGGAACAGGCTATTATTTGACCCTGGTGAAGAAGGATGTGGATTCTTCCCTGAGCTCCTGTCGAAATAGCAGCAGCACAGTGTCCTACCTGAAAAAGGTACAGCTCACCATTCCTCCTTGTATTAGTTCTTCCTTCATGAAATCTTAGGCTTGTGGAAAGCAGCAGCTAAGAGAGAAGGTCTCAAAGAAATTCCTTACTCTTTAAAATTTGCTACTTGCTTTTCTAGGTACTGTGCCAAATCATGTCCGGTTATAATGTTGCATGGGACATACATCTCCCTTAGTTTCTTTCAATGCCAGTGGTTCAAAGCTGATCAGAGAGATATAGAATAGATAATGTGCACACTTTTCTACCACTCACTTCTGTAACAGAGACCTCTTAAGTTTTCATGACCTTGTATTTCAGCCCTTTGCAGTGGTATGTCCCTGTTACTTTCTGACTCCTCTATGGAATATCCAGCATGTTGTTGCAGTATCTGACTGGAGTTATCTAGGCTGGTGAGGCCTCTTTTTTTTTTTT
>VWZE01000360.1:327772-341725 GCA_013396675.1 Eubucco bourcierii | reverse complement strand
GCCATACAAAGCTGCTAAAGAGGGAGCTTTTGTGGAACTGTTCCATGAAATTGATGACCGTCTCTCTGATCTTGCCATTTCCAGCTATGGCATCTCTGAAACCACACTGGAAGAGGTGAGCAAGCTCAAGATTCTGTTCAGACTTAACCTAGGAAAAATGACTAACAGTGGATATAAGAATGAGACCAAATCTTAGCTCCTCCTGTAAACATCTATTGTGGAACAGGCAGCTTTGTGTTCCTGTCTGAAAAATCAATTGTCTTCTGACCTGTTAAGTGTGTACTCATAGAAGCAGGCATTAAAAACTGAAATGCATAGGCAGGTCCTTTGTATTTAGTTGCACTTTGCTGAGATTTCATGTGAAAATTTGCCACCAGTTTGGCATCTAATCAATGTGTTGAAGACCTTTGAGATATTTTTTAGGAATGCTTTGTGCTGCACTTAGCTGAAAATACACATTTCAGTACTGGAGACTGAAACCTCTTCACAGAAATCACTTAGATGTATGCCCTTGTCAGGGATGTTTTTAAGGTTTGTTCCTTGTGATTGTGTTCCAACTAAAAAGTCACCCTTTCTTTTGTCACAGATGTGCCATGTACTTGATCCTCCATGTATATGAAATTTCTCTTTCTAAATTTTATTTTCTTTAAATAATGACAAAAGAAACTGAAGTGGTAATGTTACCGCTTATTGAGGTTTCCCTCTGGTCCTTCTACAGATGTGAAGACCTCAGTTGCTGCCTGCAGTTTGGAAATGTGGGGATTCTTTTTTAGTGCAGGAGAGTGTGAGGGACATACTCCGCAACGCTCCATTCAAGCATGAAGAGGAGCGTGAGCACTGTCAGGCTAGGAGAAAGATGGGATTCCCCAAATTTAGTAAACTACATCTTTGTCTGAGACATGGGAAGGAGCTTATATTTGAGATGCACTGAGAACTGACATAGGAAAGAGGGAGGTGCTGGTATCTGGTTACAGCTTGGCTCCTGGAAGCCAGAGCCAAGCTACAAAGTCCGTTTCCTCATCACATGGAGGACAAGCCTGAGATTTTCTGTTCTCATGCTGAATCTGTCAGTTTTGTGCTCTCTTGAAGCAGTTCCTATAGTATTGCTCCTCTACTAATTTTCGCTGACGTTTGTTATTGCTTTTCAGATCTTCCTGAAAGTGGCTGATGATAGCGGTGTGGATGCAGAAACCTCAGGTAGGTCTGGTTGTCTCCTGCTATATTGAAGGGGACTTCAGGAGGAAGTACCCTTATATATGGTATTGGTGCTCTTTATGCACAAGTCTGACCAAACCTGGGTGTTTCAGGAGTAAATCTCAGTGCAGGGCTTAACTCCCAGGGAAATACAGAGTCTAGTGGTTTTCTCAAGTGAAGAGTGTTCCTGATCTCACCAGCCTGGGGCAGGTGGGCAACCTCTGTGCATGGCAGTTTGTCCAGTTACACAGTACTCATGTTAAGGTGTGACCAGCCTTGTTTCAGACTAAACTGGAACTCTGTTGTGCTAATATTTTTAATAACCAAAAATACCTGTTCCTAGTATACTTAATGCATGCTTTTATGTACTGTTAATGTCTATTGACTCTGTGGCACCATGTTTAATTCTCTGGTGTCTCAGTGTATTGTGAATTACTTGACTGGTGGTATTGTTTGTTCTGAAGAATAGGGGGAAAACACCTGATAGGGTCACATCTCTATAGGGACTGAAGAAAAGCTCACTGCAGTGAGTGAGTGCTTATGACAGCCTTTCTAGATCACAGGATGTTAGGGATTGTAAGGGAGTTCTGGGTATCACGTCTGGGTATGAAGTCCAAACTCCTCTACCACAGCAGGACTGTATAATCTAGCATAGGTCATAGAGGAGCACATCCAGATGGGTCTTGAAAGTCTCAAGATAAGGAGACTGGATCCACCACCTCTCTGAGGAGCCTGTTTCAGTGCTCCGTGACCCTTACAGTAACAAAATTTTCCCATGTTGAGGTGGAACTTCCTGTGCTGTAGTTTACTTCCATTACCACTTGTCCTATCACAGGGCATAAGTGAGCAGAGGCTACCCCTTTCTTCCTGACCCCCAGCCCTCATATATTTGTATACATTTATTAGATCGCCTCTCAGCCTGCTCCTCTCCAGACTAAAAAGCCCCAGAGCTCTCAACCTTTCCTTGTTACGCAGTGCTGCAGTCCTTTAACCACTCTTGTAGCCCAATATTGGACTCTTCAGTAGATCCCTGTCCCTCCTGAACTGGGGAGCACAGAACTGGATGTGATAGTCCAGGTGGGGCCTCACCAGGGCAGAGTAGAGGGGAAGGAGAACCTCCCTTGGTCTGCTGGACACACTTCTCCATGGATCAGCAATGTGCCCTTGTGGCCAAGAAGGCCAATGGGGTCCTGGAGTGCATTAAGAGAAGTTGTTGCCCACCAGGACTCCCAGGTCCTTCTCCACAGAGCTGCTCTCCATCAGATCACCTCCCAGCCTGTACTGGTGCAGTTTATTATTCCTTCCCATGTGCAGGACTCTGCACTTATCCTTATTGAACCTTATTTGGTTCCTCTTTGCCCAGTTCTCCATAGTATCCCAGGTCTCGCTGAATGATGATGCAACCTTCAGGTGTCTCAGCCAAGCCTCCAGTTTCTAGGCCTAGCAAATTGCACTTGAGAGCTGCAGTCATATTAAGTGAGAATTTTCTTGTGGTGAGAGCAACCTACCATTTTCATGTCTAAATAGAATCAAAAGTGTCCAGTACACCGGACAAAGCATCTAGGACAGCACACAAAAAAAAAAGGTGCCTAAAACCCTTGCAGAGTGACAATTTTGATTTTTACTTTTGTCTGCACTGGAGTCACTCTGAATCAGCTCTTTGGTGTGCAAGTGGAAGATGTGTGAAATGAAAATTATACTGCTTTGGGTTTTTTTCTGTGTCTAATTGGAGATTAACTGAAGCAGTTTAGCTGATTCTAACTGCATTGTCTGCAGATGGGACACTGCCAGCCAGAAGAAACAGACGCGTGTTTGGAGACAGGCAGAGCTGCCTTCGTCCGTTTACAGAAGATGATGCATTAGATCCTAACGATTCAGACATAGATCCAGGTATTGCTGGGGCTCAAGCCCGCTTTCCTTTTGTGAACACTTGTAAGTACTGCAGACCATAATGCTGACTGCCCAAAGAGCAGTGGATTTTTTTACTTTTGGGAGTAGCTTGCGCAATCCTCCCATCATAACACAGGAAGAAAGGTGAAAATGAATTCTTGTAAATTTCTGCTTCTGTCTCTGCTCACTGCTTTATTTTCTGGATGAGCGAGCGAAACTGTTCAAGCTGTCACCCTGTGTCCATGGCACAGAAGCACCCAGAGAATGTTTCTGGGAGCTTTTGAATGAGGGTTGTTTCTTCTTGTTAGCAGAATCCAGGGAGACAGACCTTCTCAGTGGCATGGATGGGAAAGGCTCCTACCAGCTGAAGGGCTGGAAGCTCACCCAGCAGCAGTTCATGGCATTGTTGTGGAAGAGACTGCTTATTGCCAAGAGAAGCCGGAAGGGTTTCTTTGCTCAGGTGAGAGCATTCAACGTGCAGGCGCCCTCAGCAGAGACTGCTTTGGACCATGAATTATATTAATACTTGAAAATGGGCAGAACACCTCAAGAGATTACAGATGAGCAAAATTCATCTTTGCTGCACCCTTGAGCAAAATGGTTCCTGTGTGAGAAATCAAGTTGTAACAGCAAGAATACAACTGAGGTTCAAATCCATATTTGGCCTTGAGAGCAGCATTTGTAAGCTGAGTCATCTGCATGCTGAGTGAGTGCCTGACTGAATGCCAGGATAGGTCTTGCATTGTTGTCCAGCAATGGTCTGGTGTAAATACCGAAGACCATCCTGGGAAACTTTGAGAAAGTTTGGATCTGTTAAGTGACTTACATGTAACTCTTGATGCCTCTGTAACCATTCACTTTAAAGAGAACTTACTCTTTCTTTGCAATTTCAGATTGTGCTGCCAGCTGTCTTTGTGTGTATTGCTCTCATGTTCAGCCTAATTGTTCCTCCCTTTGGAAAGTATCCCAGCCTGGAATTACAGCCCTGGATGTATGATGAACAGTACACCTTTTTTAGGTATGTTTCTTGTGGCCTAGAAATGGTAGTAGATCCTAGAATTCTTTTCTGCAAATGTGTGTTGCTCTGTTCTTTGCTGGGTTGTTCAAAGTTGGTTTTCTTTGCTTAGCTCAGAAGCACATTTTAATAGTCCTGGTATTTGTTTGTTTACCATTAAATGCCACCTGGTTGGTGCTGTGACTGGAGTAATACTACGCACAAAGACCAGGAGTGTGTGTGTGTGCGCGCTCCTAGGCCAAGCATTCTTCTAAGGGAAATCTCCACCCATATCCTTTTCCTGAGCTCTTTCACTGTACTCTCAGCCTTGCTCAGCTGCTGCTTTTCCTGTGTGCCTGTTATCCTGTGACCTAGTGATGTTTTTCTGCTGTACCCATAGCAATGATGCTCCAGAAGATGCAGGCACTCAGAAGCTTTTGGATGCCCTTCTCAATAAGCCTGGTTTTGGGACACGCTGTATGCAGGGTCACTCCATCCCGTAAGTAGAACTGTAGGCTGAGAAGAAACCCAGCCCCAGCTTCTAGTCACCCACAGATTTAGCCAGCTTTAAGAAATTATAGTTGTGCATGACCAGAGCAGGATGTAAGCCAAAAGACTTGCAATTACATTTAATTTTTTCTACTGAGGACTTTCTAAAGCATTGCCAGCCCTCAGAATGGTGAGACAGTGAGGTTTGAGTGCAAGTCCTTGCTGACAGATGGAAAGGAGACAGTAGTCTCAAACTACTGTTTGGTCCTGGACATGGAAAAGGACCTAATTGTGTTGCTGGGTGTTATTGATTGTAGATATTCCCATTCCACAATCCTCTGTTTCTAGCTAAAAAAACCCTGGGTTAGCATGCCAACAGCAGGAGAAACAGTGGAGAGCCAAAGTTTGCCTTGGTTCCTAGTTCTGCCGCTGACTTGCTGTATGGCCTTGGGCAAATCACTGAAGATTCAGGACATGACTGCAAAAGGAGTGTGGAGAGTCTGGGATGGTTTGTCTCTAGCCTGGAAAGAACTATAGCTCATGTTCACAGGATGAACAGGAGAGGGCCAAGGCATGCTATGTGCTGGCTAGTGATGGAAAGTGATCTATATCCTGCAAAACAGACATGTCAGGGCCACTCCACCCTTGGGGTTTCCACTGATGTTGCTGTGGGGAAGAACAGTACTTTTATGCCCCAAAGGCAGAAATGCCTTCCAAGAAATTACTTTCTGCTGTGATCTTAGAATCCTAAATATTTGAGTTGGAAGATACTTTAAAGGATCATTGACTTCAACTTCCTGCTCCTCACAGAACTACTTTAAACTAAACCATGTGACTAAGAGCATCATCCAGACCCTTCTTGAACTCTGAACACTGTCTGTGCTGGAACTAAGTGAAATAAAGCACTCTAGTGCTGCGGAGTGAGAAGAGGGGAGTGTCCAACGCTACACAGAGTTGGCCAAGCTCAGTCTCTTTGTCACTAGGACCCATTAGAAGCTGCAGAGTGCTGTTTTGTCCTACTGAGATTAGGCTCATATGAAAAATGCTGTGTCTCTTCTGGGGACTGTGGTGGCTGTTATGTAAATGTCTTGTAAGCAAATGCCATCACAGTTGTTTTTTAAAACTGCATTTGCCTCGTCTCTTTTCTGGCACAGAAACACTCCTTGCACTGTGGGTCAGACAGAATGGACCACGACTTCAGTCCCAGACTCAGTCCTACACATCTTCTTGAAAGGCAACTGGAGCATGGAGAACCCTTCCCCCTCTTGTGAGTGCAGCAATGAGAAGATCAAGAAGATGCTACCCGTGTGTCCTCCTGGTGCAGGCGGGCTGCCACCTCCACAGGTAAGGAGCTCAGCGCTGCTGCAGTGAAGGATGCTCCTGGAGAGCAGAGCGGATGGGTGTGATTCTTGTGTGTGCAGCACTGCACAGTTTGTTTGACTTGGCATCTGCATTTTCTGATGGACATTTATTATCTGTCTGCTGATGACAGCGTGAGCAAGACACTGCTGACATCCTCCAGAATCTAACAGGCCGCAATATATCAGACTACCTAGTGAAGACCTACGCACAGATCATCGGGAAGAGGTAGCTATTGATCGCATCCTCTCAATTCCCTCCCCACTAAATGCTGCTTGCGGCATGGGGGTGCTGCACATACCAGGCAAACAGACCTGGGAAGCCCAAACGCTTCAGCAGGCCAGACCCACTTAACTCCTGAGTCTGCCATGATGCACAGCTCAGGTGGTGTTTCTGCATTATCAGTAATGCTATGGCAGTTTCGAGAAGGGTGTCATGAGGCAGAGTATGGGGAAAATTTACCCACCAACCCTAGAAATTTACATAAAAGAGGAGTGGTGGTATATAATGCCAGATATGAGAGGCTATTCCACTTTTTCCCCTGGCCATGTGTCTGCAGCAGTGTTAGGGTCTGTCTCTCCTCTTGTGAAATCTATTATACCTTGATTTTCTTTTCTGTCTCTGCAGCTTAAAGAATAAGATCTGGGTGAATGAGTTCAGGTGAGTTACTGCCTCTTCTCTACGTGTATCTGGTAACCCTTAAGGAATATGTTAAGGAGGACAGATCCACCCTGGATTGCAGTTTGTTTTGTGTAACTCTTAACTGCCAAATGCTGAAGGATTGTGTTTAAAGATAAACCAAGACTGGGAAAGAATGCCTGTCTTATGCAAAGAGCAGTACTGACTTGAAAAGATTTGCAGGATCAGCCTACTGGTACTGCATCCTGGGAAGTGCTGTTCCTCCAAGCAAGGGAAGCAGAGAGGTGTCCTGTTTTGCTTGCACTAGCAGCAGAGGATAGCTGTGTTCATTAAATGGAATAGTATGTTGAGCAATCGTATGATTTAACCCCAGAAACAAAGAGTAAGAGACATGACAGCTAAGCATGTGGCAGTGCATCAGAATTCTTGCTTTGGGTACACTGCGAGGAAAGGAAATATCTGGAAAGGCAAGATGAGGGGCATTGTATAGAGGTCAGTGAGTAGTCAGGTCATAGCATCACTTTCTATCTGAACTTCCAGGTATGGTGGCTTTTCCCTGGGAGCCAGCAGTTCCCTTATGCTTCCTCCAAGCCATGAAGTCACTGATGCCATTAAACGTGTGAAGAAAATCTTGGAGCTAGCACAGGTGAGCAGCTGTCCCTCATAAACTCAGGGTGTCCTGTTACTTGGGAGATGACTTGGAAGCCATAAAACGAGGAGCATGTGTATGTTAACTGTGTCCAGTGGCTTCTCCCCACTGCCTGTGATTTTGGGTATCCAAGGGTGGGAATAGCAGAGAGCTGAAGAACATGCTCAGTTGAGGCTTACATAGCTCTCATTGTTGGTGTCAGCTCTGACCAACTCCAATTGCAGGCTGTTGGGGATTACAGACACCTCTGAGTGTTCTGTGGCAAGATGGGATGGGCTGTCTCAGGGGATTAACAAGAGCTTGCCTTCAAGACCTCAGCTGAGCCCTTCCGTGCTGAGTCTGCTGTAGCTTAGAAGAGATTTGGGGCTGTTTTCTTCTAAGACTGCCTGTGGGCTGTGGTGTCTCTGAAGGTGACCTCCAACCCTGGTTAGTACTTACTGCCAGGAAAAAAAGCAGACCTAAGGCTGACCTCTTTTACCAGTGGGACTGCAGAAGACAAAGGGAGAAGGGAAACTGCAGTTTCTCAGCCTTCATACTACCTCTAACTTAGTGGATAGAAAATAGGAAGGAACTTGTCAGAACTGTGGAAAACATAGTGTGACTGCCACTAGACTCTGGGGTATGCGTAACAGTGCTCCGAGGGAAAGTAACTGTGTCTTTGGTTTTTGCAGGGAAGCTCTGGAGATAGGTTTCTTACCAGCTTGTCAAGTTTCATGAAAGGCCTGGATACGAAGAACAACGTGAAGGTAGAGTAACTAGTCTTCACTGCTGTGTCTGCTATTTGAAGCTCTGGTAACCTGAAGTTATATTTAGTTACCAAGTCCCAGCAGTTTGCCTTGCACAACTGTGCAGACCAGAGCGCTCCGTGTTTGTTAGTGGAGCAGATGTGGCTTGTATTCTTCTGTGGGTTTCCCCAGAAATCTATTTTTCCTGTGGAGTCTAGGCCTAAGGCCCAGAAGTTCACTGCTAAATCAGTGTTAGCTTCCAGCAACCTCTTGTGGTGGTTGATCACACTGTCTGTTCTGTCGCTAAGCAAACTAAACAGAACCATATTGAAAGAAGTTGTAAAGTCCTTAACAGGGGAAGGGATGTTCTGCAGGACTCGGGAGCTGATGTACCTGGTATTTTTCTGATGCTAATGTGGTCTCTTGCAGGTGTGGTTCAACAACAAGGGCTGGCATGCCATTGCTTCTTTCCTGAATGTGATGAACAATGCTATTCTTCGGGCCAGCCTGCAGCAGGGCAAAAACCCAAGTGCTTATGGCATCACTGCCTTCAATCACCCACTCAACCTCACCAAGCAACAGCTCTCTGAAGTGGCCTTGTAAGTTTTGACATGAATGTGGATGGGGTCCTCAGGTGCTGTTTACTGACAACAAGCAACATGGGAGGTTTTAGCCTCACTGATGGATATTCGGTAGCCTGTAGCATTTAGCTTTCAAATGCTGGTCTTATTTTCTGTGATCTGGGCAGGCAGCAACATAGCTGTTGAGCAGTTACTGCCAAACTGCACTGCCTGTGTGAGCTTTCTATGTCTCAGTCCCTGGAAGGTGCAGCTTCTAAGAGCTAGTGTAATGTTAAGACCTTCTGCTGCTTGGGTAATTCCCCTTGGCCGTATTCAGAAAGCTGGCTCGTTGTGAATATGGTCATTCTTTTGTCCCAAGGTGCCACTGTTTGATTTGGAACCATTAATAGCTCCTACTCAGTTTTGCTTACTGTCTCAACCTGCGGGGTGAATGCAGTAATGCACAGGTCTCACTGCAGTGAAGCATTGACTAGTCTGCTACTACCACAGCCACAGTGAGGACTCATAACCTGTCTGAAGATAGATCTTTCAGATCTTAGAGCAGTGTTAGATGGCAGTCAAGATACCTCTGACCTTTAAAACAACTGAGAGAAAAAAAAAAACAACTACAAAACCCCAAGAGGTACATAAAGTGGGAAGGAAAGTGGTGGTGATAAGGAAAGCAGAAATCAATCTGTTATACTGAGGTAACTAACAAGTAATCTGATGGTGGTGCTGTCTTTGAGGTGCCAACAGGCTTGTGTATGTTGCCTTTGTTATATGCCTGGAGAAAAACTATGCAGTGAAGATAGCCTGATGTAGTCAACCTTTATCCTTCCAAACAAAGCAGGAGAAAGGGTTTATGCACTGCCCTGCATGATCTGCCTCACTTCATCTCAAAGGTGTAATGCCAGCATACAAATGCTTCTCTTTTTTTTTTTTCTCTTGTCCAGGATGACCACTTCTGTGGATGTCCTAGTCTCCATCTGTGTGATCTTTGCCATGTCCTTTGTCCCTGCCAGCTTTGTGGTCTTCCTTATCCAGGAACGTGTCAGCAAGGCTAAGCACTTGCAGTTCATCAGTGGTGTGAAGCCTGTGATCTACTGGCTGGCCAACTTTGTCTGGGATATGGTAAGGGCTTTGTGACTGTACTAAACTCCTCCGTTTTGTGTTTGCAGGATGTTTGTTTGAGTTGAAGTGCAAAGTGCCAGTGGGAACCACATTAACTCAGTGAATAACAACTGTGCCTGTGACTTTCATGTTTGTTCTTTTGGGGCAATGCTTCATCTCAGTGGGTCAAGAAACTCTGAAACTCTAATGACTACTTTGAGAGAGACCAAGGATTGCATTGTAGTTCACACATATGTCACTCCTAGGACTCTGCCCTTGGAAACAACTTTAAGAACAGTAAATAATGTTTAAAAAATCACTGGTTCACAACAGAAAGATGCCTTTCATTTTTTTTGTCATCTGAAAACAAATCTAAAGCCGTAATTTTCACTTTCCAGTGCAACTACATTGTTCCAGCCACGCTAGTCATCATCATCTTCATCTGCTTCCAGCAGAAGTCTTACGTATCCTCCTCCAACTTGCCTGTGCTGGCTCTCCTTCTGTTTCTTTATGGGTAAGGGATTTCTCAAACAGAAGGATGACTGGGAAGGGTCTTAGACTTGGAAGATGCTTACCTAATGTTGCTGCTTTTCCTCTTGCCAGGTGGTCCATCACCCCTCTCATGTATCCAGCCTCCTTCGTGTTTAAAATCCCTAGCACAGCATATGTTGTGCTGACCAGCGTGAACCTCTTCATTGGCATCAATGGTAGTGTGGCCACCTTTGTCCTGGAGCTCTTCACCAACAACGTATGTCTCCCCAGAAGTAACTTGATATTATGTGCTGCTGCAAGCTAATCCCATGTTGGTGCCAAGTTGCCTTTAACAGTTGGTTCTCCAGAAAGGCTAGCCCCTGCCAACCTGTGTATTCATTAGCTACTACAGCCCATTTAAACCCAGATTCTGATGGGAATGGGTTAAAGCCCACTTCAGCAATGTTCACAGTATAGTTAAGGTGACAGGGGACTTCCTGAGATTTTGTAGTCCAGTTTCTGAACAGGGTCAGTTAGAGTAGGATGCTCAGGGCCATCAGGTTTTGAGTGTTTCCAGAGATGGAAACGTCCACAGAGACATGTTCTGTGGAAACTTCCACTCATGCATGTATGCAGCACAAGATATCTTAGCAGGTCCTGTTTGATCCCCACTGGTGTGAAAGTGTTCCTTGCATGATGAGGTTGTGGGGACCCTCTGGGAGTTGCCTGTTGATTGTACCACTGCCTAGAGGCATAACTCCTTGACAATAGTAATTTTTGGGACGAGACCCATTGTAGCTCAGTGAAAACATGCACGTGCTTGAAGATAAGTGTCTGTCAGAACAGGAACCTCTCTCCAGGCTGCTGTTAGTCCAACCTGTGGGCTAAAACAAGTGGAAGACCACAAAGAAAAAGTAATAGAACCTCCAATATAGGATAGGAAGGGGCTACCCGCAGACACTGAGATAACCAGTCAAGAACAAATTCCCTGTTTCCTCATCCCATAGCCTTTACACATATTATTGTTTGCAGACACTCCATTTTAGACTTTCTTGGAGGAATCTGTCCTTTGGTACAGCTTACTTGAATGAATAGTATCTTGAGCAACACAACAATCACTGACTGTCTGGAGGAGCCATGGCACTGGCTCTTGGAAGAGCATTTCTAATCCTTGAATTTTCATGAGGTTGCATTGTTGGGTGTGGGAGAAGTCAATCACAACATGGGTTGCACTTGGCAGGTGGTGGCTGCTTTCTGATCAGATGGCTCACTGTTACCTGATTTTCTTTCAGCAGAAGCTGAACAACATAAATGATATCCTGAAATCGGTTTTCCTCATCTTTCCCCACTTCTGCCTGGGGCGAGGACTCATTGACATGGTGAAAAACCAGGCTATGGCTGATGCTCTGGAGAGGTTTGGTAAGTGAAATTGTGTTAGTGTAGTGACAGTGGCCTTAACTGAACAGGAAATGCTCAAGTCTGCTCTGGATGAGCACCCTTTGCTCTTTTGACTTTTCAAGAATTGAAAGCACACAATTTGCAGCACAGATGTGATCACATCTGGCAAGCCTACACAGCTNCAGGTTGGAACAATACTGAAGGACGCCTGGCAGACAGAACCCCAGAATTTTTTTGTTACCAGGGGCATTAAATAAAATGCATACAGTATGGAGAGGATGATTAGGCCAAATGTAAGGAGTGGCTGAGATTCTGGAAAGCTGGGGTTTTGGGATTTTTTTTGGTTTGTTTTTTTCTTCTGGGATGTGGATGCCGGGCCTGAATCATAGCCTTCCTGTGCTTCACTAACCTTTCAGGAAGCTGGGCCAGCTCTTCATTGGAAGACTGAATTCTCTGGGCCCAAGTCCCAACTTTGCTGCAGTTAGAAACGTGCACAAAGCCACAATTGACCCCTTGTGTGGACTGTCGCTTTCCTCCTCCCACTGGCTGGTCTCCAGTCGCCCTGGCTCCCAACTTGGTGAGCTGTGCAGGAGGAAATGCTAGCCTGCTCCTGTTGCTCTGGAAAGGTGACTGTGCTCTTCATCTCATTTTGGCAGGAGAAAATCGTTTTGTGTCTCCTATGTCATGGGACCTGGTGGGAAGGAACCTCTTTGCCATGGCAGTAGAGGGCGCTGTCTTCTTCCTCATCACTGTGCTCATCCAGTACAGATTCTTCATCAAACCCAGGTAGATTATCAGCTGCACTTCACCACGGCAGGCAGAGGAAGTTTACATCGGTGTCCCCTGTGAAGTGGGGAGAGTATCAGCTATGGGGAGTCCCTTCCATTTTCTGTTAAAGCTTTATCATGATGTTCTCTCCAGGCCCGTGTATGCTAAGCTGCCTCCTGTGAATGATGAAGATGAGGATGTAACAAGAGAGAGACAGAGGATAATTAGCGGAGGAGGACAAAGTGACATCTTGGAAATCAAGGAGCTAACCAAGGTAACAAAAAAGTTCTGTGTTCCTAAGGTTTGTTGGCACAAAACTATGCAGTTCACCAGAAGCCCCATTGGGAGGAATCTTTTAGTAGAGGAGCATGTTTGGCACATAGAATGTGTACAATTCCAATGACAGTTGCCTTTGACATTGCCCTCATTCTTTTTCTTATGGTTTCAGATTTACAGAATGAAGCGAAAGCCAGCAGTTGATAGGATCTGTGTTGGAATCCCTCCTGGAGAGGTGAGCTTATCTCTCAAGTTCATTGCTTTGCCATTAATGTGGTATTTAAGATCAGCAGAGAGCAAAGGGAAAGGTAAAATTAGAAATAGGTGATGTTCAAATTACAGCTAAGGAAACTGCCTGGAAGTTGAAGCAGTTTCTGATTCCTCTGAAGGAGATACTGAACTCTTTCTGGGATCAGAGGCCAAACTGGTACTCTTCAAAGCTTGACAGAAGGTAGTGCTATGGTATTTGTACTTGGCATTGCACCAGCATGACACCGCAGTTTGTTCATTTTACCAACCTAAACGCAAAAAATGTACTCCCTTCAGTTGCCCTTAGAGTCAAGATGTTGTCTTGTGTCAGACAGCATGCTGTCAGTGCTGAAGGTGATGCAGCTGAATCATATTCTCAGACACACTATACTCATCTGCTCTTTTTGTATCCAGTGCTTTGGACTCCTGGGAGTAAATGGTGCTGGCAAGTCATCCACTTTTAAGATGCTAACTGGTGATACAGATGTGACAGGAGGAGAAGCTTTCCTTAAAGGAAACAGGTGAAGAGCATGCATCTCTCTTCTGCTTTGTGTCAAAGCAGGTCCTTTTCTGCTTTTTTCTCTAACATTCTCCACTTCTGTTCCAATTCCAGCAAAACTAAATTCCATCTCACTTTTCCCTTTTTGAACTCCTGGCATCTGTTTCAGTCCTTCACCAAGTCTGATAAAGTACTTCAATGGCTTAGGAAAAACAAGATTTAGTCAATTTTTCAATACCTGCCCTCTGTTTAATACCATATTTAACAAAAAAGAAGCAGGGGGGGGGGAATGGGGAGAGAGGAAAAAAAATAATTTGGTCAAGACAGACTTCAAGGATCCTGTTTTTTTTCTTAGTTCAGTACTTCCTACGTGTTTCACCTTTCAACACCTAAACTAGCAGTGTTTACTTGAGAAATTCTTACAAAGAATTTTTGCTTTGTTTCGTTTACAGTATCTTGTCCAACATCCAAGAAGTTCATCAGAACATGGGCTACTGTCCACAGTTTGATGCTGTTAATGACCTGCTGACGGGGCGGGAGCATTTGGAGTTCTTTGCACTCCTGAGAGGTGTTCCAGAGAAAGAAGTCTGCAAGGTAAGCAATACACTGTAGGACCCACACCAGTGACCTGCCCACATGAACCCTCCTTGCAACAAATGCAGTGCCATGATGTTTCGAATCTG
>VWZE01000360.1:300890-327748 GCA_013396675.1 Eubucco bourcierii | reverse complement strand
AGTGCCATGATGTTTCGAATCTGCTGACAATACTTTATGTTGAAATCTGCCCCATATTCCTTCCAAGGACAATCAAAGGTTTATCAACACTGTCTAGAAAAGTGAATTAAATGGAAGGGCAGATATTTCGAGTCCAGCATTGCTGCAGTAGATGCTCTTCTCCACTGAATGATTTCTTTCCTTTAAGAGTTAATTCTTCCAAGTCTCAGGAAGCAAGCACTCAGCAGCTTTACAGAAGCTTCACACTGGCTATTACACTTTTCTTTTTGATTATTAACGTGCTGGTATTTCAGCATACAGACATGAGCAGTTAAGGGCAGCTGCCATCACAATACAGTGCCCTGCTCAGTGCTGTTTCCATGAATTAACAGCAGTTTTCACTTTGTGTCCTGGATGCTGCAAAACAGGTCTTGCTTTACGTAAGAAGATGGCATCTGTACTCAGTGCTTTGGATAGGGCTAGATCTGGTGCTTAGGATATGTCCAAGTGTCTTGCTTGAATCCTTTTTGGGAGTAGTGATGATGGGTGAAAACTGCAAGCTCCTCAGCTCCTTTGAAGGTTGTTTGCAAGTTCCTCCGTGTGATGTTTCCATCAGCCCCCTATAAAAAACCAGTACCTGGTTCTGGGTGTGATCTGCGTAGTAACTGAGCACTTTGTAGTCCCTAAGGCATCTTATTGTCACCAGTAGCAATACTCAAGGATAACAAAACCACATCCTCCTCCTTCATCTGAAGGACTACACCACAGTAGGACTGCTGTGATTAGCGACTGTCCCATGCAGCAAGCCCACAGCAACTGGAAAGCTGCTGCTGCCAAGAGCCCTACACCATTGGGTGACATGGCTCAGTTGATGTTGAACTCATGCTCACTGGCTAATGAGCTGCAGCCATTGGGTTTTCTGACCTCCCAGGGACAGGATTGCATATATCCTCATCCTGAGGTAAACAGGGTGTTCTAAACCTTTATCTGTGCCACTTCAGATCCTCAGATAAGTGGCCCTTCTGAAAAATGTTGTTATTAAAGCCAACACCCTTAAGGAAAGTCTCACTGCGCAGACGTTGGTGTGCTTGACTGAAGGTGGCGTTGTGCTTTTTCTCTTGCAGGTTGGCGAATGGGCAATTCGGAAACTGGGCCTCGTGAAATACGGAGAAAAATATGCTGGGAATTACAGCGGAGGGAACAGGCGCAAGCTCTCCACTGCCATTGCCCTCATTGGAGGGCCACCTGTGGTGTTCCTGGTGAGACTATGACCTTTGCTTACTTATGTTTTCCCTGTAAAACAGAAAAATCGGGTTCAAATGATGACTATATATATTTCGCCAACAAGCAGTGTTTAAATAATCATTATTCACTTAAATGTGAGCTGAAAACACGTGGAAATAAAGCTTCCCTACTTAAAAGTAGGTGCACCCTATAGTAATGCACTTCCAGGCTTCTCTTTCTGAAGAATGAATGGAGAAGCGGGAGTCTCAAACATGATGCTAGATTCTTCACTACCTTAGTACTGCTGCAGAGAGTTCTATATTACACAAAATTTAAGATCTTCCTGTGTGACAGAAGCAAATCTTACTGTGCGGTGTAAGATCTACACAAATTTAGTATATGACTGAACTATCTGTGTTTTTAATAGTTGAAGGAAAACTGGAAATCGGTATTTTTAGGCTCCTTTAGATTAAAAGTGAGGACAAATCTTAGGACTACTGAAGTTCATAGTGCAGGAGAAATAGTCTAGTGCTCTGTTTAAACAAGATAATTGACTTCAACTGGTTTTAGAACTGGACATTTCAGCATGTTGTAATTGGCAGTTATAAAAGCAATACTCAGTTCTCAAAAAAGATGTGTGCTGATTTCAAATGTGGGGCATAAATGGTTTTCTCATTTTAGAAAATGAGTCAAACTTGCTTGTTTTCAATCTTTCCAGTATGCAAAATCAGAATGGACAGGTCTTCAGAGATGAGGTATTTGTTGGCAGACTGTGGTAGCATAAACCTGGGTTTTTTTGCAGGATGAGCCGACAACAGGGATGGATCCCAAAGCACGTCGTTTCTTGTGGAACTGTGCCTTGAGTGTAATAAAAGAGGGGAGATCAGTGGTGCTCACATCTCACAGGCAAGTGGCAGCTGCTTGCATCATACCTTGGCTTTTGCATCTGCTGGGGCTGGATGCTAAGCTCTGCTTGGCTGCTCTGCCCTCCACTGCTGCTTACGGTGCTAATGAAGTTACTTCTGCCTACAGCATGGAAGAATGCGAAGCCCTGTGCACTCGAATGGCGATAATGGTCAATGGGCGATTCAGGTGTCTGGGCAGTGTCCAGCATCTCAAGAACAGGTACCTATTTCCTTTTCACTTACACCACAGAGCTATTTGCATTTTTAGGGAAATAACTCAGATGTAATTTCTCACGCAGCTTTCACTTTGCTACCCTGACTAGGGGAAAGGCTGCTGGATCTCAAGACTTTCAACTTGTGTTTCACAGGCTCTTAACTTTGGTGCTGGCTGTCTTGTTTACAGGTTTGGAGATGGTTACACCATAGTGGTGAGAATTGCAGGGGCAAACCCAGATCTGAAGCCTGTTGAGGAGTTCTTTGGGCATGCCTTCCCTGGAAGTGTCCTGAAGGAAAAGCATCGGAATATGCTGCAGTACCAGCTTCCCTCTTCACCATCTTCCCTGGCCAGAATATTCAGTATTCTCTCCCAGAACAAAAAGAGACTCCACATAGAAGACTACTCCGTTTCTCAGACCACACTTGACCAAGTAAGTTTTAACTGACCTGTCTGCCAGAGCCTCTTTGTGGAGCAGTAGGGATAAGTCCACCAGTTTGGAGGATGAGCCCTTTAAGGGCATTTCAGCAATATTGAGTACTGAATCCCAGGATTAGTATATATCCTGGGAGGTAGTGTATAAAATTTCCTGAATTAATGAAAATCCAGGGTGATGTGTGACATAGCCTTTTTTTCTTGTAGGTTTTTGTAAATTTTGCTAAGGACCAAAGCGATGATGACCACCCTAAGGACCTGTCATTGCACAAAAACCAGACTGTGGTAGACATTGCAATACTTAATTCTTTCCTGCAAGATGAGAAGGTAAAAGAAAGTTGTGTGTGAGCCACTTTCAGCAAAGAAATGATGAACAGAATGCAAACTTCGTTTTCCTGGGATAGGATATGCCCAAAGACGAAGCCAGAGGAAGAGAAACTGGACACTCTACTGATAACCATTCAATGCAATGCAATTCAATGCAATGAAAACTAAATTCCTTTACAGGGGCAGTGCCTCATGGAGTCGTCTTATACTGTTCTCAAGTGAAAGACTTGAACTTAGCTCATTACAGTATAACTCTGAAGCTGTGGTAAAGCATCCACCAGATGCTGTGGGCTTTCAACCATACTGTATCTTGTTTTGTACAGTATGTTTTTTCTAGGGTTGCAAAAAATAATTCATTGAAGAATCATGGCCAGTGGTTATTTATAGACATTTTAGACATGTATGTCCTTTAAACATTCATGTCAGGAGTGGGAATTTCTTGGTGCTACATCCATTGCTGGCAATGAATGCGCCAAGACAGACAGTGGCAAGAAGAGTCACCACCAGTGTTGTAGCCTTGGGTTGTGAAAACTTACCTGACCAGCTGATTTTCCTACTGGTCCAGTAGGTCAGTTGGTGACACATCTGGGGCCACAAAACAGTACTGTGCAGATGGGATGGCAAGAGATGGGCCATCTTACCCATGCATCTCCATCAGTAATTGGTGATAGGCAGAACTGTGAACGCTGGAAATGCACAGGATTGTCCCACCAGCATCATAACCAATAGCCTATTCTGCTAGGTTTTTGTGTAGTTAAGTACTCTCCTGTTTGTTTGAGGTACTGCAGCAGCTGCATATTAACACCTAGTAGGAGGACATGGATGAGAAGCAGACCTAGGGTTTGGACCACAGCAGCAAACTCAGTAGTTGTACAAGCTGCTAATGCCAAGAGCAAATTCTAAACCGTGAGATGTCATTTAGATGTGTAATACCTGCTCTTTAACCCCTGCTTTGCACCAGAAAGGTACCCATCATCTGAAGTTACTGCTTAGCTCAAGCATGTTGCCATTACTGGCTTTGCCAGGTAAAGCTAGAAATGAGATGTAGATGTTTTGGTTTTTTTAAACAGTATTATTTATGACTTTAAATAAGTAGGTAGCATAATTAGGGATTGAAAGTGCTTTCAGTTGATCTTTGTAGCCACAGTATTTCTTTACGTTATGCCTGCAATGCTATGCTCTCTTTCTATCCATTCAACGATAGCTGCATTCATGATCTGACCAAGTTCCAGACTCTCGCAATCAGCTGCTATCTGCAATTACTGCAAGTTGTCCACTTAAAATTTTCCCGTTTGCAAAGTGAATAACAGTAGATTAATGTGTAAATTTCTCCTTTTGTTGTGCAGTGCAGTTTCAGTCATTAGGTGATCCCTAACTGGAGAATACACCCTTACTTCACATGTGACAAACTGCTTCAGTAAACCCCCCCCTTGAAGAACAAGGTCGTTCAAAATACTCAATTCTTAGCTTTTTACAATGCCAGACTAACATGAGAGAGGGGATATCATACAGTATGGACAACCAGTTCTGGTTCATGTTATACAGCAGTCATGGGAGAGTATGCTTTCATTAACACATTTGTGGGCCCCTCTGTCTTGGTTTTACATTCAGAAATAGGTTCAGTAATGTGGTTTGAGTCACAGTGCAGTTCTTGGGCTATCCCTGTATGTCATGCCTCCGCCTTAAATATCCATACAGGTTCTGCACTAGCTCGTGATACTACTTCACCATGAATCAATCATGCATAATTTTCTTCTGTGAATGCCCAACAAACTGGCTGGATGAGCCTGAAAAAGGTTAATTATGTACTTTCAGGTGTACTTGGTAATACTGACCAACTCAGCATTTTAAAAACCCAAACAGTTACATATTTAGCACGATTTCCCAATCCCTGCTGTGTCCTGCCTTGGGGTAAGGTAAGAGCTTACTACATGCTCTACTGAAGTGCCTTTTTCATATTACTTTCTTTTATCTGTATAATACATTGCTAAGGGGATTGAGAAAGGAGTGTAATGGGGATTGGTATACCTCACTTAAAACATGTTTTGTTAGTACTCTTACGGCATCGCCACCCTTTGGGGATGCGTTACAGGGTGGTGATGAAGACATCAGATTTCCAGGTGCAGAAAAATTAATAAACAGCCATGACTTCTCTATAACAGGCTGCAGATCTGTTACAGTATCATTGAAACAAGTGTTACGTGTTGAAGGCTTACCACTGCTAAAAATTACTATTACAAATCAGCATTAAGTCACTGAAGCGAAAGGCTTCTGTCTTGCTCTGCACTGAACTAGAATGAGTTCTAGGATTCAGATCTAGTCCTAAAAGGCATGTGGTTTTCTCTTTGTAACTGCTCATGTAAAGGATTAATTCAGCAGGAAACAACAGTTGCATTACAATTGATTTTTTTTTTCCCTTAACCCACTAAAAAGAGAATCTTGATTCCTATTGCCCTGTGACTGTCATGCTCATGCAAAGTCTATCTGTGACAAAGTATTTTGGTAAACGTGTATGAACTTAATTGTTTCACAGCTCTGATTGATCTTCTTTGTACTGAACAGTTTAATGCAACTCTTACATGAAGATTTCTCATGGACCTGAAGTTCAGACAGCCACTAATTCCCTTTTTTAAAATGTGTGTTGGGGCAAAATCACTTTAGAGTCACATACAGCTTATGAACCACTCTTGATAATGAAACTGCACTGAGGAATTAAATTATTTTCAACTTTTTTTACCATTGACATGTTACATCCCTCTTTGTAGTACATTTGTGTTTCAGTAAGGAGTTGTATTTTCCCCATGGTTAAACCACCACTTTGTGCTTATCCTTCCCTCTTGGATTATAGTTGGTCCTTCATTCCAAGCACTTTATGCTATCTGTAATGGGATCTATTTTTGCACTGGAATATCTGTTAACTTTGCAAAAATCTAGTGAGATTTCACAACTGAAATTTCTAAGTTAAATCCTTAAATGGACATTTTTCATTAAAAGGAAAAAAAAAAAAGAAAAGAAAAAAAAGTATATATATTTGTATTTCCTAATAACTGTTACGTGAAATGTTAAAAAGGCACTCTAATTGCCTTGTATTAAGTAAAAAAAAAAAAAAATAAAGCTGTTATGGCACCACTGGTCTTCATAGTGTCACTGCGTATGTTCTTCAGAGGAGTGCTATTTAGAAGCTCCTGTCCTGCTTATGTTTGTTTTGATGTGAACTTCGAAGCATAATGTACAAGCACGTTCCAGTATCTCTACAGATCAGCACAGGACACAAACTCTTTGCATGTAAGCGAGGTGATACAAGATTTGAAAGGGAAGTGGTACTTTAAGCCACCAAGGTTTGTAAATAAAAAAAGTCTCCAGCAGGTCCTGAAGTGACTGATGTAACTGTCAAGCCCAGCTGCAGAGCATAACAGCATTATCTGGATGTTTAAATACCAAGTCAGGTGCCTGTCTGAGTATTTCCATTACAGAGAAGCAGGAAGTTGCAGCGATTGATAATTGTTTCTCCCTTTTGATGAAAAATACCCTATTGCTTTGTCAGTGACAGTAAGTAATATTTGAATAGAAATATTCTAAAATGCCCTAAACGTATGTAATATCAAATTAAAGGAAAATCACTCAAGTTCTAAGACTAGGTTGACTTTTGAACAGCAGTTTAGCAACAGAAGCAGAATAATGGGCAATTGTTCAAAGGAAAACTGGCACTAAAATTTTACCTGCTACTGCCCATAGTAGCACTGTCAATCAGTTAAGTTCCAGAATCCAACCCATTCTTCAAGGTACACTCATGAAAATTCATCCTGAGATAAGAAGCCAACTAAAATTTCCTGCAGTTTGTTTTAATCTAGTGTCCATCTGGTGCTTTGAGTAATGTACTTTATTTATCAACCTCTTGTCAAACAACAAACTTTGGAATAAAGCACATAGCTAACATCTTGAGTATTCTTAACTTTCAGTGCTAGTGACAAGGAAAATTGTTTTACTAAAACAAACAAAAAAAATACAGAGTTTTTAATATACCTTCCTGTCTTTTTATTCCAGTAAACAATAAAACTTTATATTTGCTTGTTGGGGGGATGACATCCTATTATAATCATAGAATGGTCTGAGTTGCAAAGGACCTTCACCTAGTCCAACCATTTCTGCAGTAAGCAGGGACATCCTCAGATAGATCAGGTTGCCTAAATCCTTGCTGAGCCTCACCCTGAATCTCCCCAAGGATGGAGCCCCAACCACCTCACTGGGCAACCTGTTCCAGTGTTCCACTACCCTCATAGTAAATAATTAATTCTGTCCCATCCATTTTCTAGCCCATGTAAATTCCTTTTTTGAGTTAACTACCGTAGGGCAACATTCTGAATCACCTTGGTAATGATGATTTAATTCCCTTTTGCACCTTAAACAGTTGATTTATAAAATATAAGGTAGTGTTCTTTGAAGCAGTGCTTGTTTTACTCTGAACAAAATGCCTTTGCTGGAGGGAAGAGAGTACCACTTGAGTATAGAAGCTACGCTCTCACACTCTTTGCTACAGCAGTTGGATTACATCCACTCACTTCGGATGGTAAGCCTAAGTGCTTACAGCTGTTGTTTTCATTGCTTTCCTTATCCTTTATAGAAGCAATAAACATGATTAGGCAGACTGCACAAAATACTCAAGTACAGAATTGAAACCAATTGCTCATTGAAGGTTAGTGATTATCCTGCAGTAAACCCTCTCTAGTGCTATGCCAGTTAGTGACCTTTGACTTGCAGAAGGGGGTGCTCTGTACTACTGTACACATGACAGAAGTTTGACTTGTCAGTTTCATGTGTCCTCTGCCACACTCTAAAGCAACTACTATCAAGACCGTTGCTGACTAAAACACAAGACCTACAAAATGCTGTACTTTCAGAATGGGGTTTATTGTTTCATAGTTGAAAGAGTAAGGGATTGATGTAAACACTAAAAAAGTAGACTAGCTGATGACTGCATAGTTAACAAGAAGGGCTCACTAACTTCCCAACTTCAGCACTCTAAAAAAAAAATAAATAATTTAAAGCATTATGTGTGTAATTCAGCGTTTTGAGGAAGTGTTTTCTGAAAAGAGAAAAAAAAAAGGGCTAACGGTGAACTGTCACAAAATGAAGGGCTTGTGTCATGGCAGAGTTCACTAGGAAACACTACCTCATCAGCTCCATCTTGGTACCTCCTAGTGCCAGTCACACTGGGGGACTGCAGTAGTTGGATAAGGCATCCCAGTAAGAAGTCTGGTTAAAACACAACTGGGTAACAGATGTGGGGATGTTCCTTCTTAAATCAGAATGCAATTGCCAAGATGTGGTAATTGCAAGAGTCACCAAAGTACATTACTAAAATTACACTAGCCTTGAGTTGTAGTGCTGGAAAAGAGCAATGTTGAGTCTGGTAAGAGATCTAGCGCTGCAGAAAAGTAACAGGAACAGAGAGGTGAAAATAAAAGATAAGGGAAGTGTGGTTTATGCTGTAACTGATACAGCTCTAATTCTTTTTTGTCTGGGGATGTAGGACTATCAGCATAAACTTCTGTTTAACAGTTTTTGTCAGGGTACAAAATCATACTGATTTCCATTGCTACCGATCAGCGTTTCACATGTTTATTGTAAACTGAAGAACAGCTCGGGTCACCAAGGTATGATGGTCTGTATGATGCCACCTGCTGGCTTCTTCCTTTGGAAGGTTACTTCAGTGGCGAGTGTGGCAAAGGGATCAGGAGCATATTTTCTTGTGACTCCAGGAATCTCACACTGTCCCGCACTAAAATTAAGTGATACATTATTATAGTAATTCAATGAGAATTAACAGTTTTGTCGGTTTGCATGCAGTTAACACTAGTAAATTTTGTGATTAAATCCTTTCTTACCAGCTGCTACCACTCTGGCATCTTCGTGGGCACTGTGCCTTCCCGCTGCCCGATGATCAGGACTCTCATTCCACCAAATCACATGGACTGAGAAAGTACAAATCAAGTCAGCCAAATACTGTTATGCCGCAATACTACATGTACTCTAAATCCTAGCAGTCTGCCTTCTCCAGGCAAGTAAGTGGTGGGATGAACTTTTGCTAAGCCTTCAAAAGGTATGAGTCCTTAATGTCAGATCACAGACTCTTTTAAGATAGCACCAGACCATCTTAAAGGCTGGCTTAAACCTATAACCAAATTGTGTATTTGGGTTCAAGGACTGTTTACACAACTCTGGTGATCCACACCAACATTTTCATCAATTCGGCCAGCCAATCCTGACCTAGGACAATGGCTTGCCCCTCTACCTCCACCTCTTCCCATGCCAAAGTCAGTATCAGAAATTGAGTAGTACCTGTATTAAGTAATCCATACTCTGTGTGGAAAATACCAATTAGCTTGCTATAGCCTGCACTGATGTGAGTATTGATTGCAGCTTGAAATGCTTCACCCCATAGTGCTGGCCCACCAGGCTTCATTCGGAAAGTAACCCATTCATATACTCCTGAAAAACAGGCAAAGGAGACTTCAAGAAAGGAAATAGAAATTACTAAGCTGATTCTCAAGCAGCATGTCATGGACACGATGTATTTACTGCGAAACCAATTCCTTGCCACTTTGGGTCAGCAGAACATGAAACTGTCCCTTCATCCCAGCATGCACGACATTTGACATCTGCCAGGGGATTACAAGAGCACAGGTAACCAGCTTGCTAACTGGAGCAAGTTCAAGAGTATATATAAATCCTGGAACTCTGAGTAACAGAAGACTTCATACAAAGCCTAACTTGAGGTTTTTCAGTGTTTCCTGGAAATCTGGTGAGATTTGGACTACTCTGCAGATATCACAAATAATCATATATGTGCTTGCAGGATTTGGATAGTCAAGTGAACAATACAAGGTGCTCTTTTCTAAGACTGGTGACATTTTCTGGCACTGAAGTAGTTTATAACATTATAAACCCCTTTGCCTCCAGGCAATTGATCTGTAGGCATAACCAACAGAGCAGGACTATCTTAGCATCCCTTCTCTGCCAAACAACCTCCCTTGTTTGTAGACAAATGGCATGGTTTTCTGAAACACTCTGGTCCTGATCCAAGACACATGATCATTCTTTTGGTTCAGGCAGTTACACTAGAACACAGTTGCTGACATTTTAGCAGAAAAAGAAGACATCATATGACAATCAAAGAATCAATGTTGGAGAAGACCTCTAAGATCACTGAGTCCAACCACCAATCCAGCATTATCATGCCCACTAAACCATGTCCCAAAGTGCCATGTCTACATGTGTTCTGAAACACCTTCAGGTGGTGACTTTACCACCTTCCTGGGCGGCCCGTTACAATGCCTGACTACTCTTTCAGGAAATTTTTTCTTATGTCCAACTTAGTTGCGCCCTGGAACAACTTTAGGCTGTTTTTTCTCATCCTACTGCTAGTTACTTGGAGAAGAGACTAGCTCCCACCTCACTACAACCTCCTTTCATGTAGTTGTAGAGAGCAAGAAGGGCTCCCCTCAATCTTCTGATTAAACAATTCCAGTTCCCTCAGCCACTCCTCTTAAGACCTGCTCTCCAGAGCCTTCGGCAGCCTCACTGCCCTCCTCTGGACACACTCCAGCAACTTCAATGTCCTTTGTGTAGTGAGGGGCCTAAAACTGAACACTGTAGTGCGAGTGCAACCTCACTGGTGCTGAGTACTTGATCACTTCCCTATCCCTGCTGACCACACTATTAATGATACTAGACAGGACGCTGTTTGCCTTCTTGGCCACCTGGATACACAGCAAGAACTTAAGGATGGGACGTCTACACCTAATATGTGATTGTTACAAACTTTGTTTGACTTTTGTGTATCTTTAAAATCAGAGATTTTTTGTTTTCCTTAAAACTGTTATGTGAAAAAAACAGTGACATTGAAGGGAAGTGCTAAAATACAAAATCCCCCTGAAAGAGAGAGACAATCATTGTCTTCAGTGTCCAGGAAATACACTGTCACTGATGGAAGGACAAACCAGCTCTGCGATGGTTGCTCCTGGTGTCAGAAGGACAGTTAAAATGGTTTAGGTTGAATAAACATATAATGAACTGGTCTGAACCCAGGATGACAAGAACAGAAGGACCTCATGACTAAAGGTAGGCCCTCAAGACTAAGAGATGGGATGACCATGAAAGTTAAAATAATCAGAAACAAAGCACAGTAATTAAGAGCAGTATCTCAAGGCAGTAAAAATCTGTCAGCCTTTGTAGACAATGCCTTCTTACGACTTCTTTACACAAACCAGAGACAGATTTCAACACAGATCGAAACATCACAGTGTCACCTGCATAGCCAGTGGTGATTTTGATACTACAAACCTCAAGGAGAAGAATTTAAATGTAGATGTAGGATGACTTTAGTACAATGGATAATAGTATAATGAATTAGGTAATAAAGCATGCATAGAAAGATTTACATGACATAAAATCACGTAACCAATGACAATTTCTTTACTGTTTGTACTGTATATAAACCACTGCTGTTTGAGTTAACGGTGTGCTGGATTTGTGATTTAACACCCAGCAGTCATTTCTACAGAACTGAAATGAAGCAAATACCTCAACTCAATTGATCAGCTTCGCACACCAGGTAAAGAACCTTCTTTTTTGGGGGACTACACCAAGACTGCTCCTACAGCATTTTACATGTTCATTTAGGCAATTCACGCAGAGATCTTTACAACTTTAATGATCAGGGCTCTAGTTATTGATGTAAGTAAGTGGAAAAGCCTTCTTAAAAACATTGTCCCTCATTTGTGTTCAGTCACCTTTTTCACAAGGATGTATGTACACAGACTTGTTACATAAAAGGTTAGCAAACTGTGTAACAGTTGGTTTAAACTTTAAGCCATTTTTTGTTAGTCCATTAGCATCAGTAATTCTAATCAGCAAAAGAGAAGGTAACTCACCCCCTTCTTTTGGAGGCTTCCCAAGTTCACACCAAGGAACCATATAAGCAACCTCATTGTGCTGCTTTTCTATCAAGGGGAGAGCTGCAGAGATGAATTTTCCCTGCCAGTCTTTGTCATTGGCTAGCGCATGACGGACTGCTGTTCTGTGGGCAAAACTATCTGTTAAGAGAAGACAAAAAAAGGAGGAAAAAAAGCTATGAAAAATGCACTAAATGTCATATCAGACTCAATCATAACGTATAATTACAAGGAGGAAAGCTGCACTTACAAATTCAGGAGTATTAGCCTACTGAGAGAAAATCTGGTGGTGGGGAAGTTTTGGCTCATATAAAATGACATTAAAATTACAAGCGTAAAAGTTTGCTTCACTAAAGACAAATAATAAAATGCCCCAAATCTAATTTTTTTTCCCCTTTTTCCTGTTTAAAAATATGTTCAATGAATTAAGAGCATCTGAATTTCAGCTGGTTAGGCTGCAGTGTCATCTTAAGCATTACGTTTATGCAGACTGCTTTTAACAATGCAAGAGAAAAATCCAGCATCTGAGAATGGAAGAACACTGTGAAACATCAGTATCTTGGAACTAAGAACAAAATACATCACTGATTTTCAATTACTAAAATGATATAAGGAGGGGTATGATGAATCAAGAAGAAATTATGTAACGTATTACACACATAAACACCATTAGGAAAGAAAAAAATATTTTTAACCCCTTAGTTTTGTATTTTAAAAGATTCTCACAGATTATTAACAATTAGTTTGGGGTTTTTTTAAACAGAAAAAAATAATTCCAAACAACCAAAAACAAAAGACAAGGCAAAAAAAGTTCTGAGAAGCAGGATAATGTATTAATCATAAATGAACATAAACTCATAATATTCCTGTTGACAGATGGCTGGCCCATTCACTCCCCCAGGACAAAAGGGGTGATTCTTTATCCTGAATAGGTACTGTGAACATTCTGAATTTCAATGAGCAAACTGAGGACTTCAGAAAGTAAACTGTCACACCATGTGGATAAACCCTGGACTGCAGCCTATATATAAATAAACGGTAACAATGCATCTTCCAGCCTCTCCATAACATCAGTATCAAGCTCATTTGGACTCCACAAGGAGCACAGACAGACCATCTAGTTTCTTGCATAATTGTAGCTTTTCTTGGCTCACTTGCACCTTCCAGACCAGCACCAGCTCCAGCAACGTAAAAAGTTCATTACGCTGCAAGAAGCCTATTGCTGCATTGGTAAAAACAGCAACAAAACGCCCCCTATGCATGAAAAGTGAAGGGCTGGCCGAGTGGCTTCCCATCTCAGCAGAGTCCAGCTGCAGAAGGAGTTTACGCATACAAACTATGTTCATTATTTTAGGAGAGTGACTGCTAATTGAACTAAAAATTGAGAATAATTATACATGTATATAAACACACATACAGTACATATAGAATGTCTGGACTGATACATATTAACTTATTAAGGAGGTCTCTTTTCCACCTACTTTGAAATTCTGAAGAAATTCCAGATTCAGGAACTGGCTCTAAATTAAAAACACCACAAATAAAGCACTTTGCCACAGTTCCTTTACTAGTCTTGTTTTGAGCAGAGATCACTGTTAACTCACTCATCCCAGCATGTCAAACTTTTCCTGACAAGCTCTGCAGTGTTCTTTACAGTAAGCAGTAAAGGAACAAGCTTCTTTGGAACCCTTCCTTTAAGTAAGTGCAACAAATAAAAGCTGGATAAGCATTCTGTTCACCTTCTTGCCTGAGGGACAGGGAGCACAGAGAGAGCAATGCAGTGCAAAGGGATGCTGAGCATACCGTATTTCCAAACATGGACCACTTTATTCATCGCTCCCAGCTCTGCAGACCATAGTCCCACCAGCTCTGAGTGAGCTGTACGAAGGTGAAAGTGCTTGTTGACCATTTCCGCAAAGTCCTTCATCTTTGATGGCTTAATATCATACGTGCGTATTTCATAGAAAATGCTATTATTTTGTCTGGGCCCTGTAGCAAGGGATGCAAGAACCTGAGAGAAAATATTAAGAAAAGTAACTATTTCTTAAGCCAGAAAACTGCCTTCTGACTAATTTATAGGCCTTTTATTGAAACAGTAAGATGTTAATAGTTTTGTTTTTTCACTGGGGGTTGGGAGAGAGGAGGGTTACTTTGTGAGCTCCACTACAAAAATACCTTGTGACTTTTCTTTGGAAAAAGTGCAACAGACCGTGATGTGTCTGTTATTTGTTGCACCCAGTTACTTAATTATTAGCTTGTAACAAAACAGGGCTTTCCTTTTCTTACACTCCTTTGTCAGGAAGCCAGCTGCAGGACACAAAATGACAGAGTAATAAAATGAGTGTCAGCTAAACACAGTATTTGAAGGTGTGGCTGCCTGTGCCACCAAAGCAGAAGCAATAGCCCTATCTGCCTGCACTGCCCTTACCCAACCAACTCACGCTGTTGCCAGATGTTTCGTAATTATAATCTTACAACAGTATTCAGAAAATATTGTATTGGGGGGNACACGGTACTCACGTCTAAAGTAAAACCAGAAAAGTCAAATCCAAACTAATATATGGCCTTGTCCCGTATTTGCACAGAGGTGGCTGCAGAGTGCAACCGGTTCACGACCATCATCAGACACGTGCGCTGTACAGCTCACACAGCTCAAGCCACAGAACACGGGCGGCCGAGACCAAAGGTTTNGAAGTAAAAATGATTTGGTATAGTCTAATCCCCTCCAGCACAGAATTGCTAAGGTCAGCATTCTTGCCTTTCACTGGCAGCTTTCCAAAGGCTGGTCCAGTTTTCCTATTCATGTAAGATAAAGCCCTTCAAAAGTACCACAATACAGACNAAGATAAAGCCCTTCAGAAGTCCCACAATACAGACAGTTGCTTTGGCAACTGGCCCAGTAACCTGGAACACGGTACTCACGTCTAAAGTAAAACCAGAAAAGTCAAATCCAAACTAATATATGGCCTTGTCCCGTATTTGCACAGAGGTGGCTGCAGAGTGCAACCGGTTCACGACCATCATCAGACACGTGCGCTGTACAGCTCACACAGCTCAAGCCACAGAACACGGGCGGCCGAGACCAAAGGTTTCCTAGCGACCTTGTGGAGTATTACACACCTTGCTTCTGGCTGCTGTGTGTCACAGCTTCTTTTTGCACTTACGGTTTCTAAATACCGGTCGAAACAAACGAGCCCACTCCCGCTCCAGGCCCCTGTGCCCCAGGCCCCTGTNCCCTGCGCCACAAGCCCCAGCGGCCCCCCCCACCAGCCCGGCCTCTGCCGCTGCCGCGATCATCTTTCCCCTTCATCGCCCCTGCCGTTACCTGAGGGCGGGCCCGGGGCCGGGGCCGGGCCCGGGCCAGTCGGGAGGCGGCGACGAAGGGCCGTAGGAGCGCCCCCGGGGGCAGCATGGCGAGCGGCAGGCCCAGAGGGAGGTAAACTCTGCGCTCCGGTGCTGCCGACGCGAGAGGACAGGCGCGAGGAGGGGCGGCCTTGGGGCGGGGCTGGGCCCGCCCTCGGAGTGCACGTCTAGCGGCGGAGCGCCCGGCGCTAGCGAGGGAGTTGGTGGTGGTGGCTGTGCAGGCCGACTCGCTGAGTGGGTCAGCAGTGAGCTGAACCACGCGGAGGGCCTGGGCTCTATTCTGCTGGATTTGGGGGTAAGGAGGAGCCGAAATGCTCGTTCAGGTTACCAGGTGTCAGCGCCTATAATGTGGTATCTCTGTCACTGCCTGAGTACCTGAATACCATGAAAAAGCTACCTTGATTTCATCCCCCGCAGGTTGCCCTGGGCCAAATCACTCAGTTAATCACCTGCCCTTCACTACCTGCAGGATCAAACATCAAATTGTACGAATACAAGTCCTCTAATACAAGCCCTGTGGCTTTTTTCTGGTGGTGTTCTTTCGGGTAAGGCCTCGTTTTGTGCCAGGCGTACACCCTGCAGAGCACGACCATCCTGTTGGAGCTCTGTGCTAAACTGCATAGTTCTTGCTGCCACACTCTTACCAAGGGGTGAAATTTTGTGACGGCAGACTGTATACCTTTGTGGAATTAACTATTAGCCAAAACAAATGTAAACTAAAAATTTCATTGGTGGCAGTCCATTCAGTTTTACACATGGCAGACAAATCACCTACTAACAAAGGATGGCTTATGGGAGACTACCTACATTAACAAAGCACTGCCTATCATGATTCCTCTTAATAGGGCCAGAACATCCCTTCTTCCACTTCCATAATTAATTCTGAGGGCCTCCACATGGAATTAAGATGAAAAGAGAAATGATGAATTTGCTCCTTTGAGGCTTTTGTGTTTTTTTCTCACAGTTATGGACAATAGTTCTCTTTGTTAAAGAAAAGCCCAGGAAGAAAGATTGCCTAAATATAAACGAGACAGAATGAATAGTTCTAACAAACACATTAAAAGAGCAGCATGGAAAGAATGAAACATTTGCACTGCATAGATGTTCTATTTAATTTGCAAGTGGTATTCATAGAATCATAGAATCATAGAATGGTAAGGTTGGAAGGGACCTCAAGGATCATCTGGTTCCAACCTCCTGCCATAGGCAGGGACACCTCCCACTAGTACAGCTCACTCAAGGCCTCGTCCAACCTGGCCTTCAACACCTCCAGGGAGGGAGCAGCCACAACCTCCCTGGGCAACCTGTTCAGTGCCTCACCACCCTCACTGTAAAGAACTTCCTCCTGACATCTAGTCTAAATCTTCCCTGATTACATTTTTTTTGTGTCAGGAGAACTGAGCATCATAAATGCCCAAAGATTTTTGCAATATGACAGGGATAATTGTCATATTTTCGACAGCAGAAATATGCATAAAATGTGATTACTGATGCAGTTATTGATGGTTTAAGATGGGTTTGAGGTGGAGTTCTTTTCCACCGATGAACAAATTGTATTTCATCTGAAGATACAGAATAAGATGGCAAATTAAAAAATAATTATTTTTGTCTTTTGTTTATCTTTTTATATGGATGAAGTAATGTTCTTCATAGCCATGTTGTGCTGAAATATTCCATATTTTTTAAAGCTTTATTTTTATTTTTTAAACTTTTCCCTGTGTTTACTTTCTCACACAAGCCTGGATTTGAATGGAGTAGTTATAAAAAGCAAATTTTGCTCTTGCTAACCTGAATAGTCAAGAAGCAGCTTTCATTTAATGTTTCTTTTGTGCGGTCAGGGAAGAGAAAAGTGAATCCAATTTTTGTATTTGAGCAAAACAACACTGTTGTGCAGAGATTAAAAAAGAGCACCAGAACTCAGTGAAGGTCTGAAACTATTCCCTGAAACAATGCAGCAAATGATTTTATACAGCAAGTAAATTTGAAAAAAATGCTTATGAGTGCAGCTAAGGAAGTAGCTAACACAAAATTGTTGAGAAGGCTGTTTTTTTTCAGCTCTGCATTTTTGCCTGAAACTTGACTTTACTGTGCCTCCTGCTATTTTCTCATTCCTGTTCTAGAAATCCACAGGTGTATCTTTCCCATATAACCATGGTAGAGCCAGTGGTGGTAGGAGAGGATTGTACCTCCAGCTCTTTCTTGCCACTTGTACGGCTGTCTACCAATACAGAGAATGCTATACAAGAACTGTGCTTTGTAGACATAAATTTCACAACTCGCAGATGGCATTGGACATCTGGGAATAACAATGTTGATCTTGTAGAAGATATAATAATGCATAGTATCTGGTGCAAATGCTTTTTGATGGGAAGTTTTAATTTTTGTACTGAATTAATAGATCAAATGAAAATTTCAATTTATGTAGCTATGACTGCCAGAACTGAAATGGTTTATTAAAAACTTTTGTTAGTGATGGAATCCAAAGCTCCACGGAAGCAAAATGCAAAAAGGTGATTTTTGTGCCTCTGTATATTTACGTGTTGTGCTCCCTCCATGTGACATTTTCATCCATTTTCATTTTCCAGTGGAACTTTTTTTTTATCTGATCAGTGTGTGACTTCTGAATGTGGGTAAGCACTGGACGGGATTTTAAAATTTCCTTTGTATTCTAAGTGGAGATAATGATAATGAATGAAAAATAGCCATCTATACCAAAAGACTTAATGTTTAAGTCTTCATTTGTGATGTTCACTTAAACATAGAGAAAGTGAGTTAGTGCATTGGAAAATATGAAAGCAGAATACCCGCTCCTCCCCAAAGGGGATGTTCCCATTTGTGAATCACAGCTTTCAGTTGCTTACTGCATGAAGAATAAAATGTGGAAATTTTTACTTCTCCATAAATCCTTCAGTTTAAATTCCTCTCCTCAGAAAGGCAATTTTGAAAAGCATAGGAGGGTATAACTTGCCACTTATTTCCCATGGGTTTCCATTACACAGTGCAGTGCCATTCTCGTAGGTTTGAGAAAGGTGTGCAGTGAGCTTGTTTAGTCTAAGTTTAATACACAGAGGTTCCACTGTTGTGTTTCCACAAATCTCTCACACTGTGTACTGCCCTTCCTTTCTCCAGTTCTGCTGCTGAGTAAGCAACAAATGGTTTCCAGGTTCACACATAAGGCTACATTTCTAAGTGTAATGCAGTCTCTCTGTATAGTTCCCAGTAGGCCAGAACCTGTACATATCCTCTGGGTTCCATTCTGTCATCTGTTCTATATGAAAATCTGAGTATCAGCTTATCAAACTCAGCATTATCTTCCCTGGTTTTCCTTGAGTAAATCTCTGGATTTACCAGTGTGTAAGAGTCATGTTAGCGTTCTTTGTAACCAGAGCCTGAGGTCTTATGTGAACCAGAATCATGCTCAGATGCCCTACCAGGCAGTGAATGAGCATTAAGAAAGTTGATTTCATGTTTTTGCTTTACTGGAGAAGGCAGTGAGAGCAGCGTGGTGCTTTATCTCGTTGAGAAGCAGGTCTGTGCTCTCCACTCCAGATTCCCACCTGAATATGTGCTGATGTTTAGCACAGCCCCTGACACACCTGGTTAGAGTCCATCCGCTGCCTTGGCTTAGATACTGAAGCCTTTCAGAGGTGCAAGATAAGAAGTTAAAGGGCAGAGCAGGTGATTATGAGGGAGCTGCTTCATACTGCTTGACTTTTAAAAAAACATTTAGGCCTGATGTCTGACACTCTGATGTTTCGTGTGTTGTTTATATCAGCTCTAGGAGGAGAGTACTCTCCCTACTCTCATTTTAGAATTATAGAATCATAGAATTGTCAGGGCTAGAAGGGACCTCAAGGATCATTTAATTCCAACACCCCTGCCATGGGCAGGGACACCTCACACTAGATCAGGTTGTTCAGAGCCCCATGCAGCCTGGCCTTGAAAACACCCAGGGATGGGGCTTTCATTACCTCTCTGGGCAACCTGTTCCAGCGTCTCACCACTCTCATGGTGAAGAACTTCTTCCTAACATCCAATCTGAATCTACTCACTTTTAGTTTTGCTCCATTCCCCCTGATCCTATCACTACCCAACATCCTAAAAAGTCTCTCACTAGCTTTCTTGTAGCCCCCTCCAGATACTGGAAGGCCACAATAAGGTCTCCTCAGAGACTTCTCCAGACTGAACAACTCCAGCTCTCTTAGCCTGTCCTCATAGCAGAGGGACTCCAGCCCTCTGATCATCCTTGTGGCCATTCTCTGGACATGTTCCAGCATGTCCATATCCTTCCAGTAATAGGGGCTCCAGAACTGGATGCAGTACTCAAGCTGGGGTCTTACGAGAGTGGAGGAGACAGAGAGAATCACCTCCATTGACCTCCTGGCCACAGTTCTCCTGATGCAACCCAGGATCTGGTTGGCTTTCTGAGCTGCAAGTGCACGTGGGCTGTTCACGTTGATCTTCTCATACACCAGCATCCTCAAGTCCTTTTCTTCAGGGCTGCTCTCAAGCCAGTTGCAAGCAGCTGTAGCACAAACTGGGTAACAGACCACTCCGTCTGTTTGCATTAAGTTCAAAAGAGAACACTGAAATGTGAAATGTGCTCTGTTGTTCTGTGGAAGATGTGCTTCTCAGAAAGGTGGTGAATTGTGTTCCCCCCCCTCCCCCCACCCCTGGGAAATCTGTAATGGTCTAATGATTCCAGAGAAGAAGGGTCATGTTAAAGATAAGACACAATGAAATCCTCCAGTAATTTTTTTTTAACAGTAAAATGGTTGTATTACAAACCTTTGGTTTTTTAAAAATTCAATCTTTCCTACTAACAGGCCATTAATTTTGTATTGGAAGTATTTAAAGCCTGTATCTGTTGCCTGTGCTTATTACTTGCCCACTGTAATTGCAGTTGCTCCTCTCAGAATATGTAGTTTGGCTTTCTGAATGGTATTTTTATAATTTGAGATTGAAATACTCCTTTTAGTCAATCTGTTTTTAGTTAATTAGGCAAGAAAGTGAATGCTGTGCTTGTATGTTTTCACAGATGGGGTGACATAAGGTAGCTTCTGATGCTGTCAGTATTTCAAGCGCAGTGCAGCTGAGAACTAGATCTATGCTACAAAGAGCATGGAAAGAAGAACATGAGTAGACAAATGAAGGATTGCACAAGGTAAACCTATATGGGTTGGCTTTTCACCTCACAGGTACAAAGTAGCTCAATTCATTTTCCCCAATAGAATGAAGATCTCAGTTAAAGTTCTCTACAGCCTTGTCAAACACACTGGACTAAGCTCCCAAGGGAAGTGGTCGAATCACCATCCTTAGAAGTGTTTGATAGACACATAGATGTGGTGCTGAGGGACTTAGTTTACCTCCAGACTTGGCAGAGCTAGGTAATGGTTGGAATTGACGTTCTTAAAGAACTTTTACAACCAAAAAGGCCAATGGTTCTGTTATTCTTACTTGCTTCTTATTCTATTGTTGTATTTGCTTATTTTTCTGTATATAATAAGCTCTCTTCTGGAAGTTTATAGAGGTATTTTTTCCTAGGATTTAGTCAAGATTGCACCTGTGTTCTGAGCCCAGCTTTGCTTGTAGAGGTGAGTTTAAGATGAGAACTATGTATTGCTTTAGGACAAGCTCTAACTTCTCTAGTACGAAATCAGGTAAAGCCAGGTGGCAGAGATCAGGGACAGCCCACCATTCCTTGGGCAGGTATTTATTTTCTGGATCTTCTACATGGTCTTCTACACACAAACCTGGACATGTTGAACTTGGAGAAATCCATGACGATTTCAGCTGAAAATGGAACGATACTATGCCTACTAACTTCCTAGCCTGTCAAGGCCTTATGTGATAGAGTACATGAGCAAAAGTACCTTTTCATCAGATTTGTAGGAAGGAAGATGTAGTGAAACACAAGACATGGGAAAATGCCTTTTATGCCTTGCAGTCTCATGCCAGTTTCAGATCAGAGTTGGAGAAAAGACATGGTACTGGGCCAGCATAAGAGACAAGTCGAGGCTAATAGGAAACACTTTCCTTTATTGGGTGATTTATTTTACCCTCATTCTCTCACCTTGGATCCAAGATGAATTCAAGCACATCACTCTTTGATGTGTGCATCCCCTCATGTTGTCTTGTCGCTGTGCTTGTGCCAGTGGGAAGCCCTGCCTGACCAGCTAGCCTCTTTCCCCTGTGCTGTCCTGCTAAACCTGACCCCTGCAATGTCTAGTGTGGAAGTAGAGCATTGCTGCTTTACTGTGGGCCTTGTTAATCTGGGTGGAGAACCATCAACACTGGCACGTATTAAGCATGTAATGTCTAGATATTTTGTTCTTTACTGCTTTATCTGTGACCCACTGTAATACCAGTAATACAACTTAGGCACTGAGTCATACTGCAGCCAAAGTCCCAGAGGGTGTTTTAATGAAAGGAGCTCCATGATGCTGCATTTGGCCTTCTCGGGGTTGGAGGCAGTGTCTCTCTTTTTTGTTTGTTTGTTTGTTTGCTTGCTTGTTTTAATTAATAAACTAATTTAACTTGTGAGTTTGAGATTCAGTCTTGGAGGATTTTTCATCTCTGAAAAGTAAAAAATAAGGGGTGAGATTTCTAAGCAAGGCTGAGTTACCAACTCCAGTAACTCACATGCTAATTATTGACGTATAAACATCTCCTTCCTGTAGAAAAACAGTCGTGTCACACTTGTCTGGAAAAGTTGTTCCTTCTTCCAATCTCTGTAAATAACCTTTTTCAAGGCCTCCTTTGCCTAGAGTTGCATTGAAATGAGTACTGATAATAGGCCTCTGCTTCTGCTTTAGTTAGTCTTACCTCAAGCCCTAGAAAACTTACTTTACTTGGTACTGCAAGATGAGAAGTTCTCTGGTTATACAACGTCTTTTGCCAAAATTCAGAAGGCACTGCTGCTCTTTCTGGTAATGAGCTGCAGGTCTGTGCTAATCACACAAGGGAAGTTTGCAGCAGTACTTGTCAGCTAATTTTGCATCTGTCCAAGATGGTGTCATCAACATCTCTGTCCTGTCTATCTAAATCCTAGTGCAATGAGCACAGCTGAAGGCTAAACTGCTTCAACTGCCTGTAAGCGAGTTATGCTTAATACATGTTGAACAGGCTGAGCAGGGTACAGCTTGGTTAAACAAACCAATGGGCTAAGAAGATAGAGGCTGTAAGCCAAACAGACAAGTTCTGCCACCATGATCCTCAAAGCAATCCGCGGAGTGGTGAGAGTGGTACAAGACAGCAAAAGCTGTGAGATACACCCCAGCACTCCTGCCACCACATAGGAGTGACTGTAGTGCCTCAGTAAACTGCAGGCAGACATGCTAATTTAGAGAATATGCAATGTAAAGAATGTTTACAAGTGGGTTTTGCTTACCTGGTAACTTAACATCCATGCCACTCCCTTTTATAAGAAAATGCAGGCTTCTTTTTGCATGCTTACATGTGGGACTCATTCTTTCAACAAAGACTTGAAACAAGTAATGTTGGTGTCTTCTAACATGCTTCTGTTTGCATGCTTACATCTGGGACTCATTCTTTCAACAAAGACTTGAAACAAGTAATGTTGGTGTCTTCTAACATGCTTCTGTTTGCATGCTTACATCTGGGACTCATTCTTTCAACAAAGACTTGAAACAAGTAATGTTGGTGTCTTCTAACATGCTTCTGTTTGCATGCTTACATCTGGGACTCATTCTTTCAACAAAGACTTGAAACAAGTAATGTTGGTGTCTTCTAACATGCTTCTGTTTGCATGCTTACATCTGGGACTCATTCTTTCAACAAAGACTTGAAACAAGTAATGTTGGTGTCTTCTAACATGCTTCTGTTTGCATGCTTACATCTGGGACTCATTCTTTCAACAAAGACTTGAAACAAGTAATGTTGGTGTCTTCTAACATGCTTCTGTTTGCATGCTTACATCTGGGACTCATTCTTTCAACAAAGACTTGAAACAAGTAATGTTGGTGTCTTCTAACATGCTTCTGTTTGCATGCTTACATCTGGGACTCATTCTTTCAACAAAGACTTGAAACAAGTAATGTTGGTGTCTTCTAACATGCTTCTGTTTGCATGCTTACATCTGGGACTCATTCTTTCAACAAAGACTTGAAACAAGTAATGTTGGTGTCTTCTAACATGCTTCTGTTTGCATGCTTACATCTGGGACTCATTCTTTCAACAAAGACTTGAAACAAGTAATGTTGGTGTCTTCTAACATGCTTCTGTTTGCATGCTTACATCTGGGACTCATTCTTTCAACAAAGACTTGAAACAAGTAATGTTGGTGTCTTCTAACATGCTTCTGTTTGCATGCTTACATCTGGGACTCATTCTTTCAACAAAGACTTGAAACAAGTAATGTTGGTGTCTTCTAACATGCTTCTGTTTGCATGCTTACATCTGGGACTCATTCTTTCAACAAAGACTTGAAACAAGTAATGTTGGTGTCTTCTAACATGCTTCTGTTTGCATGCTTACATCTGGGACTCATTCTTTCAACAAAGACTTGAAACAAGTAATGTTGGTGTCTTCTAACATGCTTCTGTTTGCATGCTTACATCTGGGACTCATTCTTTCAACAAAGACTTGAAACAAGTAATGTTGGTGTCTTCTAACATGCTTCTGTTTGCATGCTTACATCTGGGACTCATTCTTTCAACAAAGACTTGAAACAAGTAATGTTGGTGTCTTCTAACATGCTTCTGTTTGCATGCTTACATCTGGGACTCATTCTTTCAACAAAGACTTGAAACAAGTAATGTTGGTGTCTTCTAACATGCTTCTGTTTGCATGCTTACATCTGGGACTCATTCTTTCAACAAAGACTTGAAACAAGTAATGTTGGTGTCTTCTAACATGCTTCTGTTTGCATGCTTACATCTGGGACTCATTCTTTCAACAAAGACTTGAAACAAGTAATGTTGGTGTCTTCTAACATGCTTCTGTTTGCATGCTTACATCTGGGACTCATTCTTTCAACAAAGACTTGAAACAAGTAATGTTGGTGTCTTCTAACATGCTTCTGTTTGCATGCTTACATCTGGGACTCATTCTTTCAACAAAGACTTGAAACAAGTAATGTTGGTGTCTTCTAACATGCTTCTGTTTGCATGCTTACATCTGGGACTCATTCTTTCAACAAAGACTTGAAACAAGTAATGTTGGTGTCTTCTAACATGCTTCTGTTTGCATGCTTACATCTGGGACTCATTCTTTCAACAAAGACTTGAAACAAGTAATGTTGGTGTCTTCTAACATGCTTCTGTTTGCATGCTTACATCTGGGACTCATTCTTTCAACAAAGACTTGAAACAAGTAATGTTGGTGTCTTCTAACATGCTTCTGTTTGCATGCTTACATCTGGGACTCATTCTTTCAACAAAGACTTTGAAACAAGCAATGTTGGTGTCTTCTAACAGGCTTCTTTTTGCATGCTTACATGTGGGACTCATTCTTTCAACAAAGACTTAAAACAAGCAATGTTAGTGTCTTTTAATATGCCCACACTATTTCAGAAAATGCTTTGAAATGCTGCTCTCTGTGATTGTTATTGCAGAGAGATCTCTCTTGTAATGTGTCAAAACCAGAACAACCCAAATACTTCTCTTATTAAATTAGGAAGCCTATACCAGTCTGTATTAGGCATTTACACAGAGTCTCCTGGCCAGTAAACCCAAAGGAAGGTGATTGTGTAGAAAGTTCCAGTCTGGAGGAAAAGTCTTATCATTAAATGTTTGTGTGATTCCATGTGCATCTCTCCTGCAGGGACACTAAAAGAAAAAGACTAGCCTGAACCAGAAAGCATTTCAATACTCATAATAATCTTCTAGGGAGATTATTACCTACTGTAGAAGGAATCCTTCCAGCAGGCTCAGATGGCTTGATACTCGTGAGTCACAGCAAGGTTAGACAAACTGGTTTATTCATTCACTTGGAGGGCTTTGAATCTCAATACTTACCCATGGGATTCCTGCTGTTCTGAAGTCCTGCACTTCCCCACATTTACTTGGGAGCTGTTTGATGTAGTCACTCTTGAAGAACTTTGATTTTTAAAGATACAGATAGTATTTCAAAACATAAATTTTAAAACTATTTGTAAGAGAGAGTGCCTATCCACATGGAAGTCTGTCATAACAGCGAGCTCTTCCACCAGACTTCAGAACATCTGCACAATCTCCAACTTTATATTACCTTGGTCATGCTATGCTATGTTAGGCAAATTATTATTTCAAGACCTGTCTGTCAAGCGAAGGATCCGTGAACTAAGATTCAATTTACCTAAGACCAGACAAACTGGCAACAGCAGAACTTGGATTTGAATCGAGATATTTCTAGCTTCATGTCCCAAAAATGTATGATCTATAAGCCTGTAATATTTTCTTCACACTTGGTGGCAGGTAGCTGCAGTAATCACTGCTAAGCTCTAATGAGAAGGTAGACGGTCGCATTTTTGCTTTATCTGGCAGGTATAACTACCTCAGACTTGTAAACAAGTCACACAGGCAGCAGGACTTAAAGAAGGATGAACAGAAGCCAGAGAGGTTTTAATTTAGAGAAAAGGTGACTCAGAGGTCATACAACCCTTTTTCATGTCATTACAAGAGTGCTTCAGGAGAGAAAGGGGTAATCTGTTCTCTCTGTCCACGGTGGATAACATAAAACCAGCAGGCTGAAATTATAGGAAGAGAAATTTAGATTAGATATTTTCCACCTGTTAAGACAGTGAAACATTTGAAAAGATTGCCCAGGAGAAACTGGTATATCCAGGCCTAAAAACAAAAGGAATAGTTAAAATTATGTTAATGAATTCACACAGCTGGTATGGGCTAGATCAGCATTTTTCATCTAAGTGACATGCAGGGTCTATACAGCATAAAGTGGCAATGGGAGAATAATCTAAAGAAATACCTTAGTCCACAGCAGGGATCTGGCAGACCTCTGCAACCTGCTCTGAGGGATTATTTAACTTGTTGGGACAAAATCAGTAAAAATACTATTTTGTGAAATGGTAAAACCTTGACCAAATGCTGAGTAATGTACTGATGCCTTACCCTCCCTCCTAATTGCCATCAAATTTGTAATGGTATATAGCTTGTAACCTTTTCTTTCCTGTCTGAAAAAGGCTGAGACATTTCTGACTACCCAACTTTCTGGGTCTCCCCCAGACATCTTTCTATGATAATGTCAGTTTCTGAAATAATTGTATTTATACCTGGAGATTAAATTGTATTTATACCTGGAGATATTTACAGTGTGAATACCAAGCAGCTACTGCAAAGAGCCAGTTCTTCACTGAAAGCCCACAAGAGCCTTCTACATTTTGAGTGGCTGCTGAAACAACCAGGGATGCCTCAGGATTAAACACTGCAAACACAGTTCTGCCCCCCATGTCATGAAGAATTTCATGCTGGGATCAACACAGACTCAGGAAAGGGTGGA
>VWZE01000360.1:283473-300853 GCA_013396675.1 Eubucco bourcierii | reverse complement strand
TGACATGCCATAGCGTGGCTCAACTGTTTCATTCATAATTCCTTCACTCTTTGTGATGTTCAAGCAGCAACCTGGGTGTTGACCAGAAAGCTGCCTTTAGTAACCAGGAGCTCTTCTGCCAGCAAAGAAAATGAAGGAGTCCTCTAGTTAAGGTTGGCAGAATTTCAAAGGGACAAGCTGTGGTATTGAATTGAATCACCAAGAAAACTACGGCCTTGTTTACCTGCTAGCAGGGCACATGAATCACAAGGACATTTTACCAGTGGTAACAAAAAACATGTTTTGTGAAGTCTCTGTTCCTACACAGTCACTCTTTTGGCCCTCATGTTTCCCATGTCCCGTTTATGTCCTAGGAAACCTCTGGCAGGCGATAAAAAGTGCCTAGATAAGTGGATGACTTGCAATGCCCACTGCTACCCAAAGGAATATGACTTTCCTTTGGAACAAGTATTAATAAAGCTCTGATTTCTGTTAACCTATTTTCCCTGAGACCTCTGTCTTACTTTTGTTTGAAATTAGCTCAAAAGATATTTCAAAAGATAGTATGGGAAGCAGACAGATGAAAAAACAGACAACAGATAACATGACTCCATAAGGTTTTGTTTGTTTGTTTAATTTTTCCTTAGAAAACTAGGGTAAAACAAGCACTCTTTAATAAAATCATTGCTGCCTGTGAGTTGGTCTCAACAGACACTCAAGACAAAGCCTGCACCTCAAACCCCAGGGGTCTGAATGAAGCAGACCCCCGATGTGACACAATGAATATATAAAATCCCTGCCTTGACTGGTGTGATTGAATTCTCATTGATCCAATGATCAGCTCAGCTCTCAGTACTGCTTCAGCAGACTTTGGGCACTGGAAATAAAGATACCTTTGTGGCTGAAAGATTGGACTAAATTCAGAAGGACTGGGATCAGTCCCTGTCTGTGATGGTGCCCTCTTTTGGGACTGGAAGGAGAAGCTAAGGCAATGAGTTTAAGGATACAGCAAGAGAGGAACAGCAGAATCTCAGCACAAAATATTACCATCTAGGACACCTTTATTAGCCTCCTTGTCATGGCATTCACAGAAAAATACTGACTTTTTAAAAAGTATCACTCAGATTGAAGTGGGATTCTTTTCAGTAAGGAATAATGCTTAGCATTCTGCACATGTTGGCTTTCTAAAAGACCTCTGACAATCTCTTTTTGACAGGTTACCTCAGTGCACATAGCACAATAATTCTTTCCATGTGTTTAAATGTTTTATATCCAGAAGACATCCTTGGTGAGATACCTGCAAATCTTCAGGCTATATCATGGGCAGCAGCATGGTTTGAGGCTCATGGCCTTGATACAAAGATTGCTTTTGCAGTGTTTACAATGCATTCCAAAAATGCATTCTCTGCAGGAAATGCAAGGAGGATTCAGGAAATGCAAAAGTATTCCTGTCGTGCCACAAGATGATATGGTAGTTTTGTGTCATCCTAAGTCTGCAGTATTTATTGTCTTAGGCTATCAAAGCCATTATTTAAACAAGTTATTTTAGCAATAATCACATTCCCACTATGGAAAGTTCTATTGGCTGTTGCTAACCTCCAGTGTCAATCCATTTGCGTCTAAAGCTGTGCCCAAAGACCAGCAACATGAAGAGGTCTTTGGAAAAGCTGAACCTTTATATTTTACTGTGCTGATGTGCTGATTTGAGGCTCATTTTACCAAGAGAGCTTAGATCCTTGGCTGTGAGGAGAAAAATAACAGTGACCTATATCACTCATTCTTCTGCTGAGAAGTCAATATATTGATAAGGCACTTACTTATCACACACTTCTCAGTTCTCAGTTGTTTTTCTCCTCTCTGTTGGTCTGTGGGGTTGCATCTGCCTTAACTCCTTAATATAATCTAACTTTTTTATTTAACCTCTTTGTCATCTTTCTGATACCTCTCCTCAGATCTCTGCATTTTTATCACGTCAGTTATACATAGGTTTATCTGGTTATTTCTGAGGGGAGAGAAAGAAGGAAGAGGGGGAGTAGGTTGGTCAGGAGCCTCTTGGGCAGTCTGAATGGTTTGGGAGGGATTTTGTGTTTCTGTATTACTTTTAACTTTTATATAACTATAAAGATTTGTAATATATTGTAAATATATGCTTGTATATTGTGCTAAGCTGTGAATATAAAACTTAATTCCTTAACTTTCAGCTGGCTGTGTGTAGTCTGGGTGAATTCATTGTGTGTAGGGGGTGGGTACCTCTGAGAACCACTGCAGCCTGTTTGAGGCTAACTGGAATACTTTAATGAGAGAAATTAGATCATTGGCTGTGAAAAGAAAACAATAGTGATGTTTACATTACTCATTGGTTTTGCTTAGGGATATAAACCCAAGAAACATTAACAAAGACAGTGAATCTCTGTGTGGCTGCCATCTGCTTTACTATTTCTGCCTGAACCTATGTAACCAGAACTAATCATTCCTCTTCTAACAACTCTCGACGGACTTTTGCAGCTCCTTCTGCATGTAAGGTGGATTTTGAAATAATGGAAGGGGGTTGGAAAGAAGGAGGAAGGAGGAAAGTTGGTTTGAAAGCCCTCTGGGCAGTCTGGCTGCTCGGGAGGGGTTTTGTATTTCTGCATTTCTTTTAACCTGTATATAGCTGTAAGTAATTCTATGTATTATAGAATCATAGAATGGTAAGGTTGGAAGGGACCTCAAAGATCATCTAATTCCAACTCCCTGCCATAGGCAGGGACACCTCCCACTAGTACAGATCACTCAAGGCCTCGTCCAACCTGGCCTTGAACACCTCCAGGGAGGGAGCAGCCACAACCTTCCTGGGCAACTTGTTCCAGTGTTTCACCACCTTCACTGTGAAAGACNGACCCGCTCCAACACTTCCATGTCCTTCCGGTGCTGGAGGCTCCAGAACTGCACACAGTACTCCACAACCTCCCTGGGCAACCTGTTCCAGTGTCTCACCACACTCACTGTAAATAACTATATATATATGCTTGCAAATTGTTCCTGTAAATATATTGCTTCATTCCTTAACTTTCATCAGTCTGAGTTAAGTCTGGTGAATCCCTAGCCATGGGGAGGGGGGGGTTAATTCCCAAACCTGCACATTTACTTAAGAAAACAGTGATCTGTTGTTATCAAGGGAACTACTAGCACATTGACAAATACTGACTTGCAAAATGAGGCACAAATCTCCCATGCAACTCAGACAATACCTTCAAATTAAAATCTACGATGTGGATCATGTTTATTATTCTGAGCTCACTGACTGAAAAGTATTCTCCATTCAAGCAGAAAGAAAGAGGGACAAGCCCGAGTGCTTTGGAGTAAGATTTCGCTTCTTTATCCACCCTGTCCCAATAGCCCAAGCTTAGGCAACCTGAAGAAGTACCAGTCTTTCTTCAGGGCTTGATTCAGCAAAGCTGACTTTGGAGGCAAGCTGGACTGCCTGGTTGTTTTGTGACCATGTTGGATGTGGTAAATGCCATGGAGCTTTTATATCAACATTGTGCTTGACCAGCATCTAAAAATATGAATGTGAAACTGAGATATTTGAGTTCCAGTTTTATAAAGCAGTTGTGCGCCCGTCCAATTTCATATATGTGACTATCTTCAGTGGGACTGAACTAGGTATTTAGCAGAGACTGAGAGGCGCCAAGCTCAAAGACATCTGGTATATTACCATGCAAAGAGCAGCCTTTTCATATTGACTGTAACACTCACTTGCGTCTGTGGTTTGATCATGTCATTAAATTTCCCTACCTTGGTTGTTTCATATGAGAAGTCAAATTGTTAGAGTTTGCCCTTTTGACAGGTGATGTAAGAAGATTAATTCATGAGTGTGTACCCTGGACTCCAGAGAAGTCTGTCAGTGTGAAAACCCGTAATTAAGAGTTCTTTGTCCTGCACTCGAAAACACTTGCACAACAGCCTTATCCTGAATACAGCTGATTGTTTGCCATTACTGCTCAAAGCACATACTGCTCAAAGAACATGCTCAGGAGGATCAAATTCAGACAAAAAAATTAAGACTGCTATTGATAATCCAAAGTTTGGGAAGAACCTAAAGCCTTTAAAACCAACAGAGACTCCACAGGCCAAAGCAGTCAGTGATAGCTTTCCACTGACTCCAGCAGGCTTTGAACCAAGCTTCTATCTCCTACAGCTGTCTCAAATACTTATCACTTCATCACTATACATAACTCTTCATCTGCTTCTCTCGGAAAACAAGAATCCAGAAAGATCTTGATCCAGAAATTTGAGAGATCCAGAATCCAGCAGGAGACGAGTCTTTCTGACATGAAGGAAAACAAAGAAAGCAGCATGTTGTTTCTGCACCACCTATCAAAACCCCCAGCAGTCCAATTAAAAGATATAAATGGAAAAGAATTGTGAAGGATCTGAACACATACTTGTACGAGTGAGCAGCTTTTCCCCTTGGGCTGAATTTGAATTTGATCTTGATACAGCTATGAGCTTGTAAAGCTGATTTCATGGAGTTGTAAAATGTCTGTATGATGCTGAAGAAAACAAACAAACAAAAAAGATCAATAGAGTAAAGAAGGATTTTTGGACTTGAGGGATTCAGAAGCTATACATCTGTTTCACCTGTAGACACTGGATCCATGTGGAGATGGTGAGTGATAAAAGTGGGAAAAGACAGGCAATGCCCACCAATGCCCTTGATTGTTCAGGTGAAGCCCGCTGTCTGCATTTGATCTCCACGATTAGAGTATTGTCTGTTTCAGACCTTCTGCATTCCTGGTGAGGATTTCTTGGAAGGAAGGGGAAGAAAAGTGATAAATGCTGTATAACCTAACAGCTTGGCTTTTAACACAGGCATCTAGGGTGAGGAGGAAGATGTTTGGAAATGGTAAAAACTCATGCTGAGCTCTACAGCAGAGGAACAGGCAGCATCTGTTTTATCTAGTTGCTGATGGAAAAGTAAGGCTGAGGTAAAGAGTGGGAGGAGAAAAGGTGATGGCAGCAACTCATTTGGGGAAAAAATAAAGAAAAAAAAGCTGAAATGTAAAATTATACATTTTGGCTAGATCATTCTGTCTGCACAGGGTGGCCCTTGCTAGATGTGGCATTTGACACAATTTCCAGATAGCGAGCAGGAACAAATGTATGATGTATGGGGCCTTTTACAGCTTTCCTGCTGCTTCAGGTAACGTTGACTGTAGAGTCTGTGTGCCCATTCTACTGATGGAGAGTTAGTCCTTGGCCAAGGGCAGGGTAGGAATGAATAATAAGATAAATAGTTGCTGGGGAGGCAGGAAGCACAAAACTGGAGATGTATGGCAGTGGCGCTGGGACCCTTCCTGAACTGGGGAGCAATGGTATAAAGCAGGAGGGCAGGGGGACTGAGAGTTCCTATGCTGGGATCTGGGTTTCAGTGCTGTAGGAGATCAGGGCCAAGAGGCTGGGCTGATTGTGAGGAAGAGAGATGGTTCGTGAGAGACTGAAAATTTAGAGGATCCATGCTGTAGCTGCAGCGGTCCTCCACTGACCCAGGTTTTCCAGACACTGACAGGACTGTGAAAAGCTGCTATTTACACTAGAAAAAAAAAAAAAAAAAAAAAGAAGCGCCATCCAAGAGATGTTTCTTTCCCCTCATCACTTGATATCTAGTGTGCAGTCTCAGTCTAGCCTGAATCACTTGTAGCAGGAGAAAGAAGACACACATGAAAAGGGGAAAACATTCAGGGGGACTTTATGGGGATGCCAGTGTCTAAGGCAGCCAAAACCACAAAGCCACAATATCTTGGCTTGAAATGTGTACTTCCCTTGATCATAGCATACCATCCAGTTGCAGTACTTGGCAGCTACTTTTAGAGGTCAAGACCAAATAAATTTATGTAAGACTGGTTTAGATTTGCCTGGAAAGGACACCATTCAAGCCCATATGTTATTCAGGAGGGAAAAAGCCCACCTGGAGCATCTCTTTTCTGCTCAAATATGGTGTGTTCTCTTCACCTGCATGTTTGAGTGCATTTTTAAACACCTCTCCAGCTGTTCATGCAAAGCAATCCTTCTTCTTGTGATTTTCAGTCTAGGTGGGCTGTTTTGCCATCTCATTACCATACTCACACACAAGGCAGGGACAGCAAAGGAGTCACTGAGTCTAGAGCAGGTGGTGCTCTGAGAGAAAGACCCTTAACAGTAATGATGCTTAAGCAGACATTTTTCAGACTTATTTTGAAACAACCTTTTGTTGATTAATCTGTTTCGACAAAGCACTGTTGACTGGGTGAACATATGGCTGGGCGCTTCAGTCTGAGGGAGGGTCTCTCTATCCATGTATTCCTTCTTTGCTCTTCTGCTAGGCACTGTATCCTCTGGGACAGAGCTGAGGAGCTGTGCATATGAGACTGCCTTCTAAGACTGCTGATGCTTGTGCAATGTATGCAAGCTCTGTGCTAGAAGGCAGTGGAAAAAAACCTTCCCTAATACTCTCCTAAAGGCCAAATCTCCCCTTGCCACATGGATGATGTTGCAAAATAACCAATCTGTGAATCTCTCCTTTACCCTTTATGTGGTAAGTTGGGGGAATGGAAGTAGACTTGATGATTTTGATCCCTAGAAACCTCCCTCATTAGCACAGAGCCAGCCACAGAAATTACACTGAGCTCCAGGGAACTGGCTGAAATTTGCATTTCCCTTCCTCCAATGTTGGCATTCCTGTTGCTGGAGCATCTTGTAATCCTAGAATTGGCCTCTTCCTTCTGTGTCAGGAGTAGAATGGAGAACTTTCTCCCACCTAGAGAGATGGCTGGGTTGCACCCTTACTGCTGGACAGGAGCAGAACACAGACTTGTCAGCCCGGAAGTAACTGCTGCCAGGTTTGGAGGTGCTTGGGAAGAACGTGGCCAAACTCAGCCTCACTAAGCTTAGTGCTCTTGGTTTAAAAAGGCCTCTATGTGACACCATGAATGCTGCACAAGGCTATCACCTCTGGAGGGAACTGGCAAGGAAGAGATTTAACATCCTGTCCCTGCTGTGGGGTCATCAATCCCACACAAGCCCCCAGGATCTGTGGCTGTTTGCTGTGGAGGGTATGGTATTCTTTGCTGTCACTGGTGGCATGCTCAGGAGGTACAAAACCATTGCTGAAGGGCTGATTACAGGACCCTGCAGCTCTTTGTTAAAGCAACAAAAAAGATTTCCTGGAGATGGGGAAGGGCAAAGGTTAATATTAAGAGAGGAGGTGACCACAGGTACCCATGAAGTAATCACGAACCTGCCAAGGCAGGGACATTCAGTGGAATTTTTTGTGTCCTTCAGTTTGGCTTGGGCTAACAGGGATATTTCTAAAGACTTGCCCAGCGTAGGAGGTACCTGTGCTGTGAAGTTCCTGTTTTATGGGGATAATTGTCAAATCAAGATCCCCAAATTCTGATGGGTGGAAAAGCAAGCCTTTAAGATTTCTCATCAAATGTTCTAATTTTGGACAGTTACAGGGCTTTCCAGGCAAATAATGTCAATCATTTCCTTTCCTCCCAAGGAACATGCCAGATGGAGGAGGGAGCGAAGTGAAATCTCTGGAGACAATAGATGGAGGGTCTGGAAAAATTATGTTTCCTGGAGTCCTGGGCTTGGTAAGACTCTAGAGAATTGTCAACAGGGGAAGGAGCAAGACCAGAGTCAGTTAACCCCTAAAAGGAATATTTCCAGGAGCTCTGAGTTTGAGGCCTACCCAGACTAACAACCTACAATGAAAGAGCCATATGAAGAACAATGCTACCTGCATGGCTTGCAGCACACCACTCCTTACAGCAATGTGAGCTAGCCTGTGTGTACACTAACCCATGCCCTCCCATGGCTGCCACTCTGGGCATTACTACAACAATTTGTTAGTGCTTTCTGACTCTTTTTAAGAAATTTAGAGAGGTTAACCTCTTTACACATGCCCAGTTGTTTCCTATTCTGCATGTTACTCCAAATCTGCTGTTCCCTTTGTGCTGTTGCAGTTTTCCACCTTAATATGAAAAGGAAAGGGTTGTGATGGTGCCTTTGCTTTTCTGAGTAAAACAAGACTCATTGTTTTCCCAGCTGCATTCAGAAAATGCAGACACACAAAGACAATAAATAATTAACTGTCTTTCCATCTGCAGATGATGGCATTTCTGATTTTTTTTTTAACTGATAGCCTTCACCTCATAGAAAGAGAGAATCTCTGATTTGAAATGCAATGTTCTGAGACATTTTCTAATGAGTCCTTGGATGGTGGCTTACATGTATTTTTCCTGCCCTTTGAATGAGAAGAAATAAATTGGAAGGGAGTTTCCTGTACTCCTCACATCACCCAGAGAGAGGAGAATAATAAGGAACAAAGCACTTTTATAAGCAAAAGATTAGAGAGCTCATGCATTAGTTATTACAGACTACTAATTGCATGCAATCTTATTTATGTTGTTGTTCTGAGGATGTGGGGTGATGAGAGAAGGTATTTTCAGCCATGATTTTTTGAACCAGACAATTAATATTTGTCTGGAAGTGGTGGAAAGAGGCGCGTGCCAACTGCCTGGAACAGACACTGACACAGCAATGCTGTGATGCTCAGTTCATTCAGATGCTCTCCTGTTGGTGAGGGAAAACACTGTATGGCCTCATATTTTGACCACAGACAGGTCTGATACATGTGGTATGGTCAGAAAAGTGGGTTTGGTTTTCTGTCTGTCTCCCACTCTGGTGACGTGTGAGGCTGTTTGACAGATACACCTGGGTAGTACCTTGACACTGCATAACCTACCTATTTTCCTGTTTCTTGACCACCTGTTTTCCACCCGACGCCTTCCAAACAAGCAATCCACTGTATCTACCTTTTTTGCCTTGGATTTCAGTTTTGCTGCATGGCATAAAACAAACTTGGTATTTCCAGTACTGTTACCTAGGCAATCTCAGCTGATTCACCACTGGCCTTGCAAGGCTCCACTCCCCACATATTGCCAGCACAGTGGCCTGTGCACTTTGGCCACTTCTCACACAACTACCCCTTAATCAGTCTGTGAGATCTGGCTCTCTGACATGGTGCTTTCACACTGCTGTCTGTCCCACCTAGCAGCTTCTTATGTTGCCTCCAGTCTCCTGTACCCTGTTTACCTTGCTAAACATCAGACTAGTGCTTAGGCCACAGCTGCCTCCATCTACCTGGTATCAGCTCCCTGCTCCTCACTGCTGCCCTTGTCTAGTGGATTTGCAGTCATTTAGCCACTGAACCAGGACAGATATTCCTGTGGAGCTGACCTCGCCATCTCCACAGGGGCTAACTGTTGGGTGCCTGCCTCTAAGTTTCTTCCTTTTTTTATTTTCTTTTTTTTTTCCCCTATTTTAGGCTAGGCTGTGCCAAAATACATGCTCTATACATTCTTAAGCATATACACTCAAACATACATTCTTAAGCAATTCAGAGTGCTCTACAGCTGTGTCAAGCCCTCACATCTACTTAGCAAGCCACTAGTTTTTGTATCAGCTTTTGTTGCAGGTTGTTTTTTGGGTTTTGCTTTTGGTTTTTTTTGGGTTTTTTTGTGTGTGTGTGTTTTTGTTTGTTTGTTTGTTTTTTATGTAACTAACCAGAAACTTCAATCAAGCCCTTGGACAAAAAATAGAGATTTCCTTCCTGCAGGCATGAAACTCACCTCATTTCTTCGCTGATTGCCTGTTTGTGTTAATGTATTGGGATTTAATATGGCACTCATGTATAGAATTATGATGGATGGTGTAAAAAATACCAGTTTCCCTTTTGAAAGTCTCAGGACAGGCAGTGGCAAACCCCATCACCCTCCTTAGCAGTGAAGCAGACCAACAACTAAATGCCAGCATGGCAGAGGCTTGCAGAATCATCCTCTTCGAGGCTACCAAACACTCTCCTCTCCCAATCTACCACACAAAGCCTGTTCCTGAGGGCCTAAATATCCAGGTGTCTGGATGAGAGAAAAAAGTAAAATTCTTCTCAACACAAACAGGGGAAACCCCCCCCAAACTGGAGTAAGCAGTTGCAGCTGCCACCTAGGTGGGCGATGGGCAGCTGCCTTGCAAGGAATAGGACTAGCCTATCCCTGGTGAACCCAGATTTTGCTCCCAGCTACCTCCTAGACTGCAGCAGCATTACCTCAGCCTCGATGGGGAGGAGTGAGGCAGAGCACATCACCTCCTCAGAGACTCAGGCACTGGGAGGCTTTTTTTTCTGCTGCATTAGCTAGCTCAGATGTGTCACAGATGGGAAATCTGCAGCCTGTCCACTTTGCTGGCTCCCAGGGCCTCAAGAGGCACCTGAAACAGATGGGACAAAACCCTGCTGGGGCCAAAATGTGTTTGGCATCACAGCCCAGGCCAGGGCAGAGTGATGAAGCCCTCCAGTACATTATTGTGCCGTGCTGGGGCACTGGAGTCCATGGTATGTGTCAGCCACAGATGGAAGAGCACAGGGCTGCATCGCAGGAATATGCTGCGATAGTAGGTGCTGGGGTCACTGCTGGCATGTTGGGCAGAGGTGGATGAGGTGGTGCTTGAAGGCTCAGATAGGTGCCTCCTTGAGACTTGGACCTGCCGTTTTGGAGGACAGGAAACCAGGTTTTCGTATGACTGTTCCTAGAGGACAGAAATAACTGGATTGGAGGACTGCTTAGCAGGACAGGAGGCAGATCCTGTGCTGCTCCTGGATGCGTGGATAAGCACTGCTTGTGGTGCTAGGGAGCTGTCAGGAGGCTTGTGATGGGGAGGGGAACTTGTAGATACACAGCAGGATACCTTCTGATATAGAAGATACACCAGGCCTGAGGCACCCAGATGAGAGGGGCACTGTAGTCGCCCATAGGGAACCATGGGTGGAATGTGGAAGCAGCATTGCTCAGTTGAGTACGGAGCTGCAGGTGGTGACAAACAGCAGATTCAAGTTAGAAGGAGGAGCAATGAGAACTCTTTGTGCCGCACACCTGTTGGGAGGCGCCCAGGGAGGTACTGCTAGATGGACCCTCCAGACTATGAGGAAGAGCACAAGGATGGTGCTGCCACCCCTGTCTTACTGTTAACCAGGAAACCTCCAAGCCAGAAGCCAGGGTGCATCATGTGGTTAGTAGGTGGAAGGAGGTTCTTCTCCTCTACTCTGCCCTGGTGATGCCTCATCTGGAGTATTGTGTCCAGTTCTGGGCCCCCAAGCTCAAGAAGGACAAGTAGCTGCTTGAGAGACTCCAGAACAGAGCCACAAAAAATATTAAGGAAGTCGAACATCCTCCTTATGAGGGAGCTGGGGCTTTTTAGCTAGGAGAGGAGATGACTAAGAGGTGACCTCATTCATGTTTATAAATATGTAAGAGGTGACTGCCAGGAGCCTATCTTCTCAGTGATGCCCTGTCACAGGACAAGGGGCAATGAGTGGAAGTTGAGGCATAGGAGATTCCATGTAAACCTAAGGAGGAATTTTTTCACTGTGAGGGTAATGGACCACTGGAACCAGATGCCAAGGGAGGTTGTGAAATCTCCCTCTCTGGAGATATTCAAGAACCATCTGGATGTGTTCCAGTGTGATCTGCTCTAGGTGATCCTGCTCTGGCAGGTGCGCTGGACCAGATGATCTTCTGAGGTCCCTTCCAGCCCCTGACATTCTGTGATTCTATGTTCTATCCATAGACATGACTTGATCCAGCCAGAAACTTGTTTTGGTTTGGTTGGNCAGAATCTTTTTTTGGTTTGGTTGGTTGGTTGGTTGGTTTTGTGTGTTTGTCTGGGTTTGTTTTTGTTTTTTGTTTTTTTTTTTTTCTGGTCAACTATAAGGCTGAGGTCACCCTATGTGGGCAGGGAGCATGGCTCCAGAAGTAGACAGCACAGCTGACAGAGAACATGGCAGGACTATGCTTTCTTCTAGACCACTGAGATGCTGCTGTGTCTGGGTGTGGTACACTTTTGTCAGTCACTTTGTGGTGATGCACTTGTACCACGAAACCCTTTCATAACAGCAAAGCATCTTGCCACCTAACACACACCTATGTTTTCCGGTGTGAAGGAATGAGCAAACATAAAAGTTTAGTAAGTTGTCATCCTTGATCAGGATTGCTCCAGAAAGCCTGTTCTCAATTTTGGTGAGTTAAAAAATGTGAAAACTTTTAACTGCTACTGATCAAAATGCAAATAAACCAAAAGTACAGAAACAAAAATGCCCTTCTTTCTCTGCTCTGTTAGCTACACTAAACTTCTGTAACTGAACCCCTGAGATTCGGAGATATTTTCTGAAGTGCAGTTTCTAACAGGGAGGCTTCACTTCTTATCAAAAAGGACAACCTGCAGAGTCCGTTTAGAGAATTGTAGCAATGTGGCCATATGCTCAGAAACGTGATGATGCAAAAGAACTTCCAGGGAATTGTGGAAAAAATGAAAATCAGTTTTCGGTGTTCAGATGGGCTTACTCCAAAAAACATCTGTGCTGAGGTCGGGCTGCAAAGGAAAGCCTCAGGCTAGAAAAGGCGCTTTTCAAATTTTTGTTTGCTTGGTTTGGGTTTTTTTAGCATCAGCTCATACCCCGGTGAAGGGATTTAGGCCCATAGCAGAGTACAGCACGTCCTGACCCCGCGGGCTTTGGACGCGTCCCTCCCCAGCACCGTCACTGTGGCCACGCGGTCTGAGCTGCGTCCTTTTTTTTTTTTTTTTTTTTTTTTTTTTCCCTTAAGCTTTGCTAATCCAGAAATAATTCCTCTCTTCTCTTTCCCCCACCCCGGGAATCTTTTGAAGAGCACGTGGTNACAGTCTGGCCCGGCTCGGCACGGCCTCTCGAAAGGGTGGCTGCGATCTGCAGCGGCTGGCGATGGGAGATGGAAGGAACCGGCGGTGCGGTAAGGGGCGGCGTATGCCCGTGCGGCAGCGGGGGGGGTGCTCTGCCGGAGCCACTCTTCTTTCATTTACTTCTAGCTTTTTTTGCCTTTTTTTCGTTTTCCTTTTTATTTCTTTATTATTTTCCCCCTTTATTACTTTATTTTAACATCCTTTTTGGTTTTTTTCTTCTTTTTTTTTTTTTTTTTATTTTTTATCTTTTCATTTTTCCCTTTCCTTTTTTTTTTTTTTTTCCTTTTTTTTTTCTTTTTCTCCTTTTTTTTTTCTTCCTTTNTTCATTTTTCCCTTTCCTTTTTTTTTTTTTTTTTCCCTTCTCTTCTCCTTTTCACGCTTTCCTGAGACAACAAAACTCAACACCCACTTCTGCGCTCATTGTTGATACATCCCCAGTCACCATCTGCACCAGGGAGACACCACTGGGACCCCCATCCCGAGAGCTGGCACTCCCCAACCTGCATCCTGAGCGGTTGGTTTTGTTTGTCTGCAGAGAGCTTGTCTGTGTGACAAATCAGCGCTGCAGTTGTGCTGACAAGCTTTCTTAATCGTTCCAAATTCTCGAATTAGATGCGATGTTGTGAAAAAACCATTGTGGTTTCTGGGGAGTACTGGAATTGAGATTAATTCACCAAAGGTGTGAAGTTCTAAAACATTAAACTTAGAGAGTAATGGCCCTGTGCATTTCTTCCTTGCTACCGAGGACTGGAGCTGCGGTTCTGCATAGGCACATAAACACAGAGTTGTAGTGGGCTTGAACTTCACACAAATTACTGCAAACGGTAACTTCCCATAGAGGCCCAGTATTTCCATGCTGTAAACAAGTTACCTGGCTCCTACAAGATTTTAGTTAGTACATTGTCAGGCAGCGCACATCTATGTCACTGGAGCAATTTTGGTGTGTAATAGGCCACTGCAGTTACTACTGCTTTTGCAGCTTCAGTTACCGTTTCTCTCTGTGAGTATGGCCATTCAAACAGAGACAGAAAATCAAATCCAGTATTTCTAATGAAACTGGTGGTTGCACACCCAACAACTGAAGCAATTGCAATAGGCTGCTGAGAATTATCCAAGCCTTTCTTGTTTAGCTAGTAGAAAGAAACTTCTTTCTACTGCAAATTCTTTTTCATCTGTCATGTCCTTAATTAATGTGCTTCGGCAGATGTTACTAGTTTTAAGTCAGTCATGAATCTGACCTATCTCTCTTGATTTAGCCAGACTGAGGCTGGCTATAGAGACACTGGATTTGGTGGGAGAGAAGTTGAGTAGGAGTCACAGTGCAAAATACTTGTCTTCCATTGCCGCCTTGGTTCACTGTGGAAAAGAGTATGAGAAAATCTTTAGCGGTGGTTAAGGATGAAGTTAAAAAAAAATCCAAGAAACTTGCATGCTGCTCTCTTCAAAACTCAATACAAGAAAAAAAAAATACTTCCTGATACATAAAGAAAATTCTGGGACAGCTTACCTGTTTGAAAGTGGTCCACTTGTGCTATTGGTCCTTGGCAGATTATCTGATTTACTATTGCCTTTCTGTGCCATCAAACTGAGATGGAAGAGAGCAGAGCAGTGAGGATCACATGGAACAAGCTAGCGTTGGGTTTTTTTTCAGGAAGAATTTCTTCACTAAGGTCAAGTTGTATAGCTGAAAGACTTGGATGTCATTAAGAGTACTTTTCCTTACCTGCTTCCCCTCACAATGGTCCGTCCTTTCTTTCACGTCTTACCAGGAAAGTTTGCCATTTGGTTCTGCAGCTTCGATTTAAGAGATGGTTTAGGGTTTGGTTCCTGTGAGATGAACCAAGTCAAGTCAGGGAGTACCATGGACCAGTGCTGTGCAGGATTTCCACGTGTGTGCTCTAAAGGTCTCCACATGTGTGCTCCAAGCCAAGTGCTGGAAGCTTCAGTGTTGAGGCTGAATTGTCATACCTCACATGCAGCCATTGGTGGAAGGATGCTTTGGTTGTGGCACATAAACTGTCCTCGTGCATGCAGCAGAAGTGACTGCTTGAAATGAACCCTGCTGGGAAGAGGTGGGCTGGCAGACTGAGGATGATTTTTCCTGTGATGCTGTGTGTGTTTCTCTGTGGAGTTCCTGTTTAGTTGCAAGGGTCCTGAAAGAGAGCAAGAGACTGTGGCACTGCTGGGTGATGGTTTAAAAGAAATTTAAAGGTAGTACAATGTAGTGGCTTAGAAAACAGAGCCCACGGAAAGGAGGGAAGGGGTAGCATCTGGAGGGTAAGATTAGGTGGGTCCCCGGGGTACTGGAGAGCCATCTGCCATGTTGCTGTGCTCCAGCTGGGCAGAACTGTGAACTGCTGCCGTAACTGAAAGGTCAGGGCACTCAACCACTATCTAGAATATCCTGCTCCATGTCAGCTCTGCAGTGGGGCTATTGGGGGTCCTCGGGGCACAGAAGCAGGTAGGGCTGGTTGGTGTAAGGTTTGTAGGTTTGTCCAGGAAAGATGGGGCTAATGTCCTTGGACTCAGACACATGCTACTCATTCTTCTTGAAGAGGTGTTTCCTTGCGGCTGGTTCCTGATGGAAAGTTAGCACATGGCAAAACCGGGATCTCATAATCTGTCTCTCCCACCCAGACCCACTCTATGGTTTGGGAGATTCATTGCATCCTGGTGAGTTGTTAAACTGTATGTGGGGCCTTCCCTTTGGAAGTCTGACTGAGAGGGAGTATGTGTGTTTGAAAGCTACTCCAGATCATCAACCTGCAAAGAAGTGACACTGCAGATTGACAAATTTAGGTCTTCAGCAATTTGTGTCTTAAACATATGAATCTTTTTGTGGAGGGATTTCTTTCCTCTGGCATCCATGGTAACAGAGGCAGTTTCCAGTCCTTTTTTCCTGAAATGAGTTTGGGGTGCTTCCATTGAATGAAAAAGCTATTTGAAACCAGATCTGAGTGCCCTGTTCCTTTCAGGAATGGCACTGTTTGAAGCATGCCTCTGCAGTAAGGCTTCCAGGTGCTTTTTCTGAGCACAGCCCCTCCTTGCTCTGTGATGCTTCTTGCTAGTTCCTTTTGGAGACCACTAGTTCCCGGGACGCTAATGCATGCAAGCATTTATTCTTTGCATTAAAGCGATGACCCAGGCAGGTTTGTGGATGGGGATTAAACGCAGGGTGGGGTTAGGGCTAGCCCTCTGGGTGCAGGCTAGATTGCTCCAGGGTTAAATCAGGAGTCAGAGGAGCTTAGGTATTACCTAGCCATTGAAGCTTGAATCGCTCCTGAATTGCCTGCACTTCCTTGACGCTGTAAGCAAACAAACCTGCTGGGGCACTGGATCGGGCTGTCCTCAGGGATCAATCTGGGAGCTCTACACTTCCATCTCCATCAAGGACCTCAGCCACCAGCTCTGGCTTCGAGAAGTGTGTGGCATTCACCATGGCTTGGTTTGTCAAGTATGGAAAGATTTTCGGTGCCCTGACTGCTGGGCTAAGCCTAGGGAGACTAGGCTGGAGCTGGTTTTGAGGATGGGCTGCCAAAGCAGAAGCGTACTGGTCACTGCCGTGGGTGCTGAGGTCTTTGTATCACAGCAAAAGCAGGATTTTTTGACACTTGGTGGAAGGGGACTGAGCAGGAGGGGACTGTGTTGTGTTTGTGGGAAGTAAGAAAACAAGTACAATGGCTCAGAATATACAGCACAAGCCTTTTTTTTTTTTTTTCCCTTCTCCCAGAAGTGAAGAATGGGGCTTGCTTTCTCTTCTTAGCATGAAATGGCTCTAGTGGAAGGAGGTAACTTATCTCCAAAGTGCGCTCATCATTTTTTTCACAACAGTCTTCAAACAGGAAGTGTCACTGGGATAAGAGCCACATCTTCCAGGCTGATCCAGTGCCAACTGTGATGGCAAGAGGTACTTAAGCATGAGATACGGCTGCATTTCAGTATTAATGGAAGAACCCTTACTAGGAAAACCCTTTTCTCAAAATAAATTCTAGTACCAGCAAGTTCTGATTTTCATCAACTTTATTGTCTGTGGACTTGCTGCGGCCTAATTGAGGGAGAAGGGGGAAGTATTAACTTCTTCACCAGTGGTACACTTCTGCCTGCGTTGTGCTGCCTATGGAGAATATATCACTTTTGGTGTCTTCTGCTTTCTGCTGTGGCTGAAACTGCCTGGTGGCTCCAGACTGTGGGGCCACAACTACCTGAGGCTACTGGTTCTGGCACTTCTTAACTCTGTCTTTCTTAGCAAGCTAACAGTGCTCTTGCAGCAGTCTTTTCAGTCCCCAACCACTTGCACAGCAGGAAGCTTATGTGAAATTGTTGATGTGACTTGAAGCTTCTAACTCAATTGTGCCAGGGAAGCGGAAGCTTAGATCAAACCTTAAGTCAAATTTCTGATCAAAAAAACTGCTAAATGCAATTAAGACTTGGAAAGAACAAGTTAGGAGAAAGTTACAAAATTAAATATGTGATATGAAATTACCATGCAGGGTCAATAACTACATCTAAGTTAGAGGGAGATACATACCCCTTTTTGCATGCACTACTACTGTGTTGTAACTCTACAGCTTGCCCTTGCCATAGACAAAGTGCAGATTTTTACACCTTT
>VWZE01000360.1:265613-283423 GCA_013396675.1 Eubucco bourcierii | reverse complement strand
TGCAGAGTAATTGGGGTTTCAGATTGTGGTTTGTTTTTTTTCTTTTTTTTTTTTTTTTTTTTTTTCTTCTTTTTCTTTTCAACCGTTCACTAAAATGTAGGTGCAAATAATATTTTGATCACTTTTATCTTAAATTATGTTTGTAATACTGATTTGAGAAAGGAAGATGAACTGTCCTTAACTTCCATCCATAAAACCAGTACTTTTTTAGCTGGACATAGATAATGTACAGTACATGGGAAAGAATGTGTCCTGCAAGTTCTCAAGATGCAGCAGATGTTGGCTTGGATTTCGGAAAGAAGTAGTTGTTTAAAGATGCAGAGGCTTATGAGGCAGTTGTGAATATCTGATTTTTAACTTCCATGGAGTTGAAAACCATATGGGGGCAGGCTTGTAGGCTGTCTGATTATTGTCTGGTTGTAAATGTGTCCCCAAGGGTTCAGTACTGGGGCTGTCGTCTTTAACATCTTTATTAATAATCTGGATGAGAGAATTGAGTGCACCTTCAGTAGGTTTGCCGATGATGCCAAGATGGGTGGCTATGTCGATCTGCTAGATGGTAGGGAAGCTTTATAGTGATATCTAGACAGGTTAGACCAAAGAGCCCAGGCTAATTGTGTATAGAGGGACCTATGGGTATAGTTGATAATCGACTGAATATGAGTCAGCAGTGCCCAGGTGGCCAAGAAGGCTAATGGCATCCTGCTTTGTGTTAGAAACATGGTGGCCAGCAGGAACAGGGAGATGATCATCCCCCTGTACTCAGCACTGGTGAGGCCAGACCTTGAGTACTGCATTCACTTCTGGGCGATTCACCATAGGAAGGACATTGAGATGCTGGAGCATGTTGAGAGAAGGGCAACAAGGCTAACAAAGGGCCTGGAGCACATGACCTGTGAGGAGTGGCTGAGGGAGCTGGAGTTGTTCAGTCTGGAGAGAGGGAAGGTAAGAGGAGACCTTATTGCTCTCTACAGCTCCCTGAATGGAGGCTGGAGTGAGAAGGGGGCCAGCTTCTCCCTCCTGGTGTCAAACGATGAGACCAGAGGAAATGGTTTCAAGCTATGCCAGGGGAGGTTTAGGATAGATATTAGGAAATATTTACTCACTGAGAGGGTTATCAAACACTGGAATGGTCTGCCCAGGGCAGTGGTGGAGTCACCATCCCTGCAGGTGTTTAAATACTGTGTGGACCTGGCACTTGGGGACATGGTTTAGTGTTGACCCTTCAGTCATGAGTCAAAGGTTGGTCTTGAAGGTCTTTTTCAACCAAATATACTTTGTGATTCTGTGTTCTGGCATCTGAGATACCTAATGATAATGGAAGTGCACTACCTGCTAAAAAGAAGTATTTACTAAATATATTTGGAACAGATTGACCAAAAAAATAAATGTAACATGTCCTAGTATGTGCACCACTGAATTCTCTGAATGAAATATGCGGTCCTTGTGCTGTTTGTGACATTATTCAGTAAAGTACTTTCACTCTGGCTTTATTAAAAGTTTTGGAACTTTTTTATTAACCTTACATTTTATATCTAAGAACATGGTGGTTCACTCAGTGAGCTGAAGCCTGCCCTTCAATGGACTTGGTTTCATTCTTGCATATAGAAATACTGCATAGACATCTAGAGGTCCATACAGCACACATGAGTAATCACTAACCTGGCAGATACAAAGTGCTGAGTGACCTTTAGCAGTAAAGTGTAATCATATGGAGTTTGAATTAATATGCTGTTCACATTCACACAGTGTCAGCCTTTGCATAATAAAAAGCATTCAATTCAGTATAATATCTGACTGCTTTCTAACAACTTCAACCAAACAAAACGCAAACATTTCTTTAAGGGAACTCTACTGAAAGCAAATTTTACCTTTAACCCCATGGTTAAATGTAAAATACTGCTAAGGCTTTTTTTTTTTTTTTTTTCCATGGTCCCCCTGTATTTTTTTTAAGGCAGGATCTCTTCTGTTTTGTTTCTGAATTGAGCCTCTCATCAGACACTGAACTTCTGAAGTCTGCTTTCAAGCAGAGAGGGCAACTCTAGTAGTATCTTGGCCTTCCAGTTTTGCTCTCTTCAGCCTGATTAATTCCCAGGACACTGCTCCTGGTGAAGACATCTCAAAGTTCTGGGAGCAGTGTGGGAAGTCTGCAGTGCCCCTGGTGCCTTTGGTGAATCCCTGGGGTGAATGTGTGGGGCACATTGTGGTGATGTCTGAAGAGTGGAGCTGGCTGGCTGGTACAGAGCTTGAGGTCTACCTGGTCCAGTGCCATGCCAAAGCCCAATCACCTTACTGTCTGGCAGCACTTGTTTAGACCCAAGGTCAGTACAGCCTAGAAGCATGTATGTTGTTATGGATGTCAGCAGATGTCTGAGGAGTTCAACTTACAGCTTCATGAGAAGGATGTGATTTCTACATATGTTGTGGATTGTCCCCCTCTGAGGCTGTTCACCTTTTCAGCCCCCAACGAGACTTTGGTTGCATGACATTGTTTTTCAGTAGGGTCTGAGATTTTGACTACAAATGTTTTAAGGAACTATCTCCTGTTTGGTGTGATGCTGGCTCCAAAACATCATTCAATATCCTCTGACTGTTGTGTTAAAAGATGTGGTGGATTGTCTGTTGCTCTTTGCCTTTTTCAGACTCCTTATGATTGCATGCATTAGAGACCAGCTGAGTCTGTCTCTTTCCTTCCCCTGAAGAGTTCTAGCTGATTTAGTTAGCCCTTTCTATAATCCATGATTTTCTGCTGGGCAGTAGTTATTGCCAGCATTCTCTTACAAGCCCTTTCATTCCTTCCACACCTTCTGGCTCTCTGCACATGTCACTGCAACTCCTGACAGTGGGGAATTAGTTAAAAAGACAAGCTGAGATTTCTTCTTCGGACCTTTGCTAGCTCTAACTTTTGGCAGCCTCATCTGAGGTTTAGCTAAGCAGAAATCCTGTTAAGTCTCAACCTATTTTACTAATGCTTTAATTTAAGAACTGTGAGCCTCTATTAGTGTGTGAGATTGTGTGTAAGGAAAATGTAAACACGGCTTATGAGGTCACAGGGAAGTAAAAAGTGCAAAACTTAGTAGTTGTGAGCAGCAGCACTGTCTGCTCTCTCTCAGCGCTGTTGGTGCACTCACAACAGCTAGCAAGTTTATTTTAAATCCAACTTTATGCATTTCATCATCTTACTTAGAAAAGCTCAGCAGAAATAGTTTCTTCAGAACAATTAGTACAACCTGTCAAAAGTGGTGAGGCTTGCTAAGCTTACACCCACACGGGAATGATAGCAGTGCTTAAAAGCAAGGGCTGGCTACTATTTGTGCCAGGCTGTTGGAGGGCATGTCCATCTATGTAAGCAGAGCCAAAGTCCTTGAAGTCTTCACCATGGTTTTGTGCCTTGACTCAAGTGTCCTTTTGCTCAGCTAGGAATGTGCTGGACAAGGTTGTAAATCTAGAAGAAAACAAAACTTTGGTTTATCGCTCTTGCCTTTTTTTCCTCCAGGTTTTTCAGTAAGCCTAGATGAGTAGGAATAACATTTTTTTTCTGGAGTTAGAGTACCTTGGTTTTATTAAGAAAGCTTACTTTGACCTCTGCCTCAGCCCACAGCCCATCATGAAAGGTCCCTAGACCCCTTCCTGCTGATGTTTTCCTTTAGCATAACTGGTTTCCTGTGGCCCAACATTTCTGCTGACTTTTGCTCCCTGAAGACTCGAGATTGGGCATCAATCCCATTTCACTTTTCTCCAAAGCACCATTTTCCCAGGTCTCCTGTAAGGAGTCAGTCTATCTAACAGCATCTGTCCTCTCAGGGGGTCGAAGAAACTCCAGACTGATGTTTGACAGTTAATGGTCTGCTTCTTTGAACTCTTCCTCTTTCTTAGACATTTTCAAAGAAACAGATGAACGTGTGAATGTTTCAGGAGGTATGGTTTTATGCAAGCTCTTCATGCTCAGACTGACCCATTCCTTGTACCAGCAGCCATGGACAATGTTGTCTCCTTGCTGTGAGACTCATGGAAGTAAAATCCATCTCTTGGCACAGCTGCAAATGATGATGGGAAAACAAGACTTTAACATAGGATGTAGGTATTTAAAAAAAACAAACCAAACAAAAAACCAACCAAACAAAAAAACCCAAAAAAACCCCAACAAAAAAACAAGAAGAAAATAGTTCCCAAAAAAGGCCCCAGTCAGAACCTCTGCTGAATTCAAAAGAGGATGCTCCACTGCGTTCCTTCCATACAGAAAGAAGAAACATTTCTTCAGGCTTGGGTGACTCACCGTGGCTATCTGAAAACCAACTGTGATTTTGGGAGCAGAGTTTGAAGTGATCTCATGACTTGGATCAAAATAAAATTCATCCAGAGAGGGAGACTGTGTTTCAGGAAAGACAACAGCTCAGGAGTCTTGCCTAAAGTCACCTTTCAGGAGTGGATTCTGGCAATGGTTTCTCCTTGTAGCTGCTCAGTCTCTGCTCCGGTTTCCATGTTCAGACAGTAAAGCAGAGAAGAGGCAACTTCACACTGACTTAAGTGTCTATGGCAGCTCCCATTGGAGGAGTCAGATCCTGATGTCTTAGCATCCTAATGCTGTTCAGTTCAGTGCTGAGATACAGATTCAGCAGCTTCACTTCCCATGCTGTCCTGAAATAAGCATGAACACTGTTGGCACTCCATAAACCAATCTGTGCTCCCTCAGCAAGGGATGAAAGCCCAGGGAGGTAGGACCTCTTTGACCCATGCTAGTGTCTTATACAAGGTCACCAGAAGCTGGTTCGGTGCCTTGGCAGGAATTCTGAGGGGTGAGGACTCCCATGTCCAAGCTAATGTTGCCTCACAAATGTCAACACAAGATTAATCTGTGAGGCAAATGCAGCCACCCCAACTTCTGACCAAGAACCATGGTCCAGAGAGGTAGGCATGTTCAAACTTGTTCTGTCAGGAAATGCTGCAAGAAAGGTGAACGAATGGGCAAGAACTTGCTGGTGTTCTGCCCAGAGTGTAATCAAACTGAAAAATAGTGCCTATGTGGCTCATGAGAAATGTATGTACAGATGGGCTGATTTAAGTAGATTGATGCTCTGAGCAAGCATCACCCTCTCCAGCAGTGACAAACACCAGATGCATCAAAGGTGGTAGCTAAAGCCCTCTGATGGAAGCAATTACGAAATGAGCTGACCCGGATGCAGATTTCTTTGCTCTTCAGCTGAGGGAGAAAACTTAAGTGGGAATTTTCTATTTCTTCCAATCTTGCTTGCATTTAATCCTTGCTAATGCAGCTTGGAAAGCAACATGAACATTTGTCCATCTCTTCTCTGGACTCACCATTTCAAGACTTGATGACTTCTGCCATATTTGGGTGGGTGACAGATTGAATGAAAAAAAGAAGAGCATATAATTTTTTTTTCTGTCTCCAAGGAAAGATAATAGTAAAGTGATAGTCTAAAAAGGAATCTCTGAGCTCATCGCATTCTAGTTCTCTTCCCATCTCTCTTTCTTAAATGTCTTGTTTGGATGAAGTACCATAAACTCACTCTAAAGCCTGCATCTGGAGATGCTAAACTGCTTTACCTGTGCACACCCTTATATACAGTACAGTGAAAACAAAATAGATGTTAGGTTATGAAGAAGCCACTATCTGTAATTCTCATCAGTGGTGCTCAACATGTCTGAAAGTCAGGTTACCCTTTTCAGATGCCAAGGCAAAGGTTTAATTGTCTCTACTTAGGCCGTCTAACTCAGATGAATGCTGCCCTGTCCACTGAAAAAACGTTATTTTAATGATTAATTTCTACCTGCTACTGGTGATGCAGACAGTGCTGCTGTGAACCAAACTCTTCTTCATTGCTTTAGAGTAGAGTATAGACAAATACGGACTGCTGTAAAATTGCTTTTGTCGTCAGGGGAGGTTAGAACAGCAGATGTCTGTGAAGTCTTGTGAAGCAGGACTGAGGGGTGGAGACGCAGTGTCCCAGGGGTGTGTAAATCAGAAATTGTCAACTGCTCGAGAACCGGACTGTTCTATCCATTTTATTTTCCATTTCATTAATCTATAAGTGGGATTTGGCACCACCTAATTGTTTAGCCGTCCCATCCCTTCACATCCGAGTAGGCTGAATATTTGTCTTGCTCCATTTGCTGCACATGTCCAGGCTATTGCAGACTGAGAGCCTTCTCCAGTGAGCTCTGGATCCAACTGTTCCTTTTTAAGTTCTTCCTGCCTCTGTTTCTGCAAATGAGTGCAGTACTGTAAAAGCAGAGGAGACACGTAGGCTTCTTCCAAGCTTGTTCCATCATGCTTATGGTAGTCATCTTTCTGCTAGAAAGCCTTTCATCTATCCCTTTTTTTCCCCAGGTACTTGGTGGGCTGGTGTTGGCAAGTCCATCTGAGTACCTGCTGTAGCCCTAGCGATATATTAATTGTGACGAGATATTTTTTTTTTAAACCAGCCTGGCAGGATTTAGGCCTTACCAGGACAATAGTTTGACCAGTGAATGGCAAACAAATATATTTGAGACTCCTGCAGAAGATACACTGCCCACTTATTACAGAGATGTGTTGGACTAAATCCTGCAGAACTAGCACAATGCAGAAAGGTGGGAGTACAAATGAGGTCAAAAAGCCAGGAGAACCTGGAGCAAAACAGTTCTAGGGCATGGGGCAAGGCAGTTGTTTGTCAGTATACCCTTGGAAGAACATGTAGTTGTTGGAGAGATGGCCTTGGAGGAATGTATATATTTGTGATTACATCCACCTCTGATTAAAGAGCCTTCACCATGTGTTCATGTGAATTACATGTCTCCTGTACTTTGAATTTCTGTTTATATCTGACGCTTACCCTAAGGTATTTGGTGGAAGTGCATAAGAGTTATTATTGTCCTGGGGGGCAGAATGTTCCATCTAGCTTCTTTTTTATAAGGAGTGTTTTTGTAAGCTAAGGGTTTTTCCAATGTGAACCATGCAATGACTTGCTATGCTGTAACAAATGACTGTCTCAAACACAGGCTATGAATATGTAGGTCACCAAAGAATTTACAGTTAATAATTTATTTCATCTGTCACTTTAGACAGAAGAATTACAAGCTCTATCTTGCCTAGCTGGGAAGAAACTTAATGCTGACTACAGACAGTTCTTGCACTATGCTTTATTGCTGGTGTATGCATTGTCTTGGAGATTTCACTTTTCCACACCTGCTAAGAAAAGTGATTTTAATATTAGTCCTGCAGCCTTTCCCTCTTCTGAGAACCTCGATCTTTGCTTTGTGAAACTGCTTCTTATAAGCAGGAACAGTGGGAAGCTGCTAGTGGCATGAGGCCTGGTTGGCGTGGGGATGCCTGCTCCATTTGTCCGTCTGTACACCTGTGTGCTCCTCTGCTAGCCAGAGACCACTCTGTGCCCCCTCCCCAGCTCCTGGCCGTGGAAACAGGTTTGATTTGTGCAGTGTGGTCATAAAACCAGGTTGGGCTCATGTCATGTTTGCATACCTTACTACCATTTTTCCTGATGTTTGTCATCCTTCTTCCTCCCTTTTTCTGCCCCATTCTTCTCCCAGAGGAATGGCCTGCCCCATTTATAGCTTTCCCATGGGTCCTAGATTTGTGACATCCATTCTCAAATATGCAATTTCAGATACTATTCCCTAGGGATTTTTGACTGTAATTTGTATTACTGAGGTGGTTGCTCAGTGCTGCTGGCTTTGCAGTGGGTAAGCAGGCTGAACATGTGAGGGGCTGGGTGTTCTAACATCACAGTTTATTACTGAAATGCTTGGGTTCAAAGACAGAGGGCTCTTCAAAAGCACTTTTGAGTTGGCTTATGTCTGCTCTGATTGATCTTGGTGGTGATAAAGTAAGCCCTTTGAAAATCCCACTTGACAGCCCAGGTGAGGGGATTTCATGTTCCTGTTGCTGTTTTTGCACTAAAAGGTGGATAAGCTTTGTTTATTTTGACTGTACAGGCAGAAGCACTTGTGTGGGATAACGATGTATCGGCTCATGCCCAGACTGTTGCCAAAGCCAAATATGAATTTTTATTTGGCTTGGAAGAAGAGAAGCCTTCAGAAAGGGGTAAGTAGTATTTATTACTACTTCATATGCAAAAAAAAAAAAAAAAAACCACAACAAAAACAAAACAAAAAAAAACCCAAAACCCAAACTTAAACAGCTCAGGAAGGTTTTGCAGCAGCTGTACCCTAATGACCCCAAGATGGCTTGTGCACTGTGCCATGCTGCTTTTCACTGGACCACAAGTACCAGACCAAAGGAGCCTGCTGGTTTGGGCCCAGAAAATGGCAGCAATTCCCTGTCTTAGGCCTCCAACTTTCTCTTTGGTTTATCTGGGCCGCCTCAGGGTCTCGTGTGCCAGGAGACATGTTTATGGAGGGAGTCCCAGTACATCTCTGTAGTGGAGTACTTCCAGCCACCCATTCTGCAATTGCACATGCTGAAAAATGTCTGTCTCTGCCTGGAGATCTTTCCAGGAATGCCCTTCATGGTCTTCCTGTGCTTCCTACAGCTAGAGGTAGATGAGATTTTCATTTAAATGCTTGAGGTGGTAACCTGAACTGCTCTGCCCTCTTTAGTTAGTGATGCAAGAAATTTAGGTGCAGTAGCTATTATTATGTTTAAGGATCAGTCTTACTTCTTTTATTTTCTTGAAATATGGGTGTTATCTACCTTTTCAGAGTCCCAGCTTAGAAGAAAATAAATGTAGTTACTATACCAATTTCACTTGCCTCTTTGTAATTATCAACAATCCCTACCTTCTTTGCAAAAATATTTCCTCAGGCTATTCTCTTTGCACCTTGATCCCTTCTAATTGCGAACTTCCTGGCTTGTCACTTTTAATTAAAGAAGACTCTCTTCTTGCCAGAGAAGAGCAGCACTTTGTAAAGAAGCAAGCTGTGGAGACTTCTCCACGTCGGTGAGGAGAAAAAATAAAAAGGCAAGGAAAAAAAAGGTCAAGAATTATAAAAAAGCAGAACTGAAGGCTGCAAAGTGAGTAAACAGATTCTCCTTGGATTTTCTGAAGTTTGGTCTTCCACTTGGGAAATCCTAAATTGCAGAATGGAGGGGGAAAAAAAAGCCCAAACCAAAAGAGTCAAAGTACTGTTGTTTAGGAATTTTTAAAACTTCTACAAACTGCCACAAAACATGAATGAGTTTATTATATGAATCACAATGACCTCATTTCTTGTTTGGAGAGACACAGTGTGAGAGCACTGTCAGCAGGCATTAGTACATTTCCACAGATTGGCATTAAGTAAATTATGCTGTGTCTAATAAATCCAAGTCAATCTATTGTTATTGCTAACCAAAACAATCAAATGTATTTGATATTGTGAGCTGAGTACGGAGCCTTAAATTAAAGGGCAGCAAAGAAAAAGTCAGATACATTGACTTATGTTTCTGTATTTTTCCTGTGTTGCCTCTTGCCTTTTTTCTGAATCTCATCTGTTCCTCTGTTAATCAGAAACCACCATTTAGGGCTAAGAATTAGTTAAAATGGAGAGACTTCTATGTCCAAATACTTAATGGTGGTTAACATTAACACTTGTGAATTGTACCAGAAAACTCTGGTGCAGTGCCTACCTAGGCTGGTTGCATGCTGTGACAGACAAATACCCCCTCCTCCTCCAGGCAGATGTTTGGCCACAATGAATAACTGAGAGTGGTGCTGCCCCTTCTACTTTTTTTCTTCAAGTAAGCAGGTTTGAACTGCTTATTAATTGGAAATGAGTGAGGGCAGAGTGACTGAAGGCACAGTAGTACCAGCCCAGGGCTCTGTCCACCAAATCTTCGATTGCCATATGCCGAATATTTAATGACATACATTTTAAGGGAAAGCTGCTATGCTTGTCTTTCTGTGTTAGCTGGGAGGGAGAAAATACCATCCAGAATCCAAACAAATGTGTTACTTCCTGAGGTTGCCTTTAAAAGAAAGAAGACATGCTTTTTGTGCATCAAAGTATGAAAGATTTCAAGCAAATGAGTGATGGAAGCAGGGCCAGGAGAGGTGCTGGTGTTGAATGCTAGTTAAGAGAACAGCTTGTCACTGTGGGCAGTGATGCTGAACTTTATCTAACCCAAAGCAGTTCACTTATGCTTTGGTTGGTCTCAGAAACAGAATGTAATATGTATGCTGCTAAACAGCTTAATTACTTCTGCTTCCCAGTTCATTTGTTCCCTTTCATCCACAACCATATTACTGAGGCCCTGCTGGATGGTGTTGAGGGTATATATTTTAAAATTTGATACTAAAATGCTTGCATCAGACATGCCAATTCACAAAGAAGGAAGAGTAATTGGAGGCAACCATAGCAAACACTTCTGCTTGCCTGGATGGGAGATGGCAGAATTTGTTAATAAGCTGCTATGCTGATTTTTATTTTCCAGGCTGAAGCTTGTCATTTTCACAGGTGAGAGGAGGAAAAAAGAAGTTAAATGCCTGTAGAAGAGGTGTTTCATCAGTGATACGCAAATGCTAATAAAGCTACCACATTAAAAACAAATCTACCTCAGTTCCCTCCTTTCCTGTTCTCAGTCTGGTTTTATCTGGGGTATTTGTGATCCCCAATGTACTTCATGTGCTATTGTCTTCGTTGTGCGAAGTCTCTTGTCTGGCTTGCATTGTCTCCTGTCTGTTGCTCATCTTCTTGATGTTGGTGGGATCAGGCCCAGCCAGCATGGGTTCAAGAAAAGCAGGTCCTGCTTGACCAACCTGATCGCCTTCTATAAGCAGGTGACCCACCTAGTGGATGAGGGAAAGGCTGTGGACATTGTCTGCCTGGACTTTAGTAAAGCCTTTGGCACTATCTCCCACAGCATTGTCCTCGGGAAACTTGTGTCCCATAGCATAGGCAGGTGTACTCCTTACTGGATTAAAAATGGGCTGGCTGGGCCCAAAGAATTTTGGTAAACAAAGTTTAATCCAATTGTCAGCCATTCATGAGTGGTGTCTCACAGGGCTTCATATTTGGGCCAGTTCTGTTTAATATCTTTATTAATGATTTGGGTGCCAAGAAGGCAAACGGCATACTTGTCTGTGTCAAGAACCAGTGGGACCAGCAGGAGCAGAAAATTGATCATGCCCTTGTACTCAGCACTGCTGGGGCCACAGTTTGAGCATTGTGTTCAGTTTTGGGCACGACAATGTAAGAAAGACATTGAGGTCCTTGGGGTTTCTAGAGAAAAGCAATAAGGCTGGGGAGGGAGGTCCTGGAGTGTGTCCAGAGAAAATCAGCGAGGCTCATGAGGGGTTTGGAGGGCCTGTCATATGAGGAGTGGCTGAGGGAACTGGGGTTGTTCAGCCTGGAGGAGAGGGAGAGGGAGTTGGGGGAAGGAGAGGGAGTTGGGGTAGAGGGAGAAAATCTTACTGCTCTCTACAACTACCTGAAAGGAAGTTGCAGTGAGGCTGGTCTTGGTCTCTTCTCCCTAGAGGTTAGTAATAGGACAAGAGGAAATGGGCTTAAGTTGTGTTAGGGGAAGCTTAGATTGGATATTAGGAAAAATTTCTATTACTGAAATAGTGGTGAGCCATTGAACAGGCTACACAGGGAGATGGTGGAATTGCCATTCCTGAAGGCGCTCAGTAAGTGTGTAGGTGTCATGCTTCGGGATGTAGTTTAGTGGTCATGGTGGTTGGGTTACGAGTGGACTAGATGATATTAAAGGTCTTTTCCAACCTTCATGATTCTATGATTCTTACCCTGGATGCTCTCATTGCCTTGAGGGAGGGCTCAGGACCACACATCTCTGCATATCGCTGCTTGTGGGGCTGCTTCTTGCTGCGATGGGAGCGAGGAGGTTGCACAACACACAGCTACACGTCCCTCCGTGGAATGGTTGCCTTCCTCGGCAAAACACCAGCCTTCTGCCTTCCAGCAAAAGAAAATGTTTTTTAAAAATTAAATTTGCCTGGGTTGGACAAGAAGTCTCTGCCTCTTTGGCATAAAGGGTGCTTGTTTTATATGGAAACACAGCCTTCTCTGGAATCAGCTGTGGAAACAGTGATCCCTATTGAGCAGCCTTATCTTTAGGCTTGTGCATGCTACAGAGTGCTGATTTTTATGACTTTGCAGTTAATATATTTATATACTGAAAATAAAAAGTATTTATATACTGAAAATAAAAAGGAACAGTGTGACCTGTTCCTAAAAAGTACTTCCTTCAGGAAAAGAGAGTGGGACACAGAATGACTGCTTAAGTAAACATGAGGGCCAAGTACTCCATAATTCCTGATACATGAGAAAATAAATCCAAAACAGTTGTTACAAAGAAAATAGCTTAGGACTCATAAACAATCTTTTCAATGGTGCTTCTAGGAGGAGAAAGCTTTCACCCCTCCTGTGTAACAGTGTGCTTAATCTCATCCTTCACAAAAAAAGCTCTGTACAGATAGTCTCCTGTTTGCTATGCAAATCTGGTCTTTCCCAACAGCTGCTGGAAGAAGTGTGTTTTTGAGTTCCTGGTAAAACAAATAGCGTTTTGGAAAGCTTGTCACTTGCTGTTTTGTGTACAGTGAGGTGTCATGAGGCAACTCAGCTGCTTGAACAGCTTGCTTCTGCCAAAAGGGATGGTTCCAGCTGCACACTGCCATGGATTGTCTCATTCTAGTTCTTGTGCTTGGTTTTCTTAGCAAGCTCAAGCCAGCAAAAACTGGGTGACAGAAAACTCCAGAACAATGCCAAAAAAACAACTTTAAAAAAAAAGAAAGTGTACTTTCTCCTTGCATTCTGGAAAGGAGTCAAAACAGTGCCAGGGCTGACACATGAAAGAGAACAAACTATGTTCTTAACACATGCAGTGTACCCATTACAGAACCTGAATTGTGGGAATACTTGCTTTTGATGTAGAATTTAACTGGAATTGGGAGATAAAAAAGCACACAGTGGGCAAAAGTCTTCTACAAATGAAGCTGTTTCATGGTCCTGTAATGCTGATCTAAATATGAAAATTACTCCAGTAACTTTCTGTAAAGTGGAAGTCACTAACTTTCTGGGTTGTATTTTGCTCTTTTGCCTCATTTTCTGTGTGTCACTTCAAGTCACGTGTGTCCAGCTCTGCTGCATCCTCCTTGAATGTATGAGTGTGACACCTTCCTCATCCTCACTCTAAACACTCCCCTTAGACCACACTCATTGACACATTGCATCATTCTCATTACTGTAGTTCTTGCTGAGTGATTCAAGTGCATCACTTTCCATTTTGATGCACCACCCTTCATTATGTTTTTGTCTTTTGCTCTTTCCATCTCCAGGCAATCCTGGAAGTTTGGATTCCTTGGTCTGGTATTTTCCTCTGCAGCTGCTTTCCTAAAAGGTGCAGAACTGCATTTTCTAAGGGTTGATTGCCTGCCTGATTCTCACATTGATGTTGCTTAATGACAGTGGACAGAGCCTGTCAGGATAGGTACATGAGATGTGCATTTAAGACTATGTCATGCAACATTTACCAGGGATACATGCAAGGCTGGAATCTGGAAAGGTCAGACCTGTGGTGCACATCGCCCCTCCTTGTTTAAAACTCCATCATCATGTTGTATGTATTTAGTTACGGGCCTTGTTGTTGTTGTTTCTAATGTTCCACTGGATTTTCAGACACACTGAAGAGCTGCAGGATTTTTTTACCTAATAGTGTGTAATTAATACGTTTTCTTGTAGATATCTCTGATAACTGGTGTTGCTGTTTGGCAAAGATGCAAAGAGAAGGTTAACTTTTTAAGTCTCAAGAAGCACTGTGTTAAAAGGTACTTTTTAGGTTGTTTGTGCACTTTTAGACGTGATTACCTCTCTGTCGCCAGCACGAGTGCTCCTCTTCTCCTGCAACTTGCGATAAACCAGGTGATTTGAACTATTTGGATGCTTTGAGGACCAGCAGTCTCTTACAGAAAAGAACATCTGACTGTTTCCATGGTAAAATTAATGCAGGTGAAAGATTGCAGTGTGCTCTGAATCTCAACTGCATGACATGGATCTGTCTTGCTGCCTCTCCCTTTGAAATTCTGAATCCTGCTTCCTGGGGCTGGGCAAAGTTAGGGCATGCTCCAGAGCCATCAGGTGTTGTTGTGACAGATGTCTGGATTTCCAGTGCTAGGGAAAGGAGAACTAAAGGGTTGTAAGGCATTATGCTAAGTCCTGCTTTGCAGGAGGAAATTGGATGTCTTGTGACCTGCACTTGAAAGCTCTGCAGTCAAGTTATCATAACATAGAGCCGCCGGGAGGAGATTACCCCATGCGTGACATGGCAAACAACAGAGCTGTTTGGTGGCCAAGAGTTTAATACAAATAATTGTTAAAACATGGGCTGTTTGTTTATTGTTTTTTAAAGATGCAGACTTAATCGCTCAAAAGTTAAGGCAGTAATTACCTCACTGTCTGTGGGCTGTTGGCTGAAGTTGAGAGCTGCACTGACATAAGTGCACAAATATTTGGGAGCCTGGTGATGCTGGCCACTTCATATGCTCTGAGCATACTTGATGCAGGCTGAGCTCAGCTGAAACTGGCAGGGCTCGGAAGCACTTTCTCAGGCATGGTCAGCCGCATGCCTTCCCTCAGGCAGATGGAAAGTGATGCATCCAGGTTAGCAGGCACAACAGGAGAGGGTCAGACAGCTGACTTGGCTTTCTGGAGGTGGGTGTGGTGCAACAAAGCTGCCTTTTTGGTGGTTTTCACGGTGGGCTCTCCTTCTCCCCTTGGCTCAGCTCCATAACCTGGTGAGACAGGACACCAGCATAAGGTCTCCATCATGCAGTAGCCTTGAATCATCACTGAAGCTTTCTGAAGGACAAATGCATGTTACCCTCCTCCAGGAGTCATTATGAACACGGAGAAGATGTTTAATTAAAATTATGTGGATAGATGTAGTTCTGGCCTGGTATTATACTGGAAAAGTTTAACACAGGGTATAACAAGTACTTTTCCTGTTCATAATTCAACAAGTGTCTTCTGCTCTAGGCCTCCGCCTTGTTTATGTAACTCTCTACCTTCCTGAGGAAGGGAATCTCTCTGTGAGCTTGCAGAAAAGCTACCATGCCTCCAGCTATGCCTTTAGCAGCAAATACTTGGAGCCTGGGAGACACATGTGTCCCTCTGCACCCTACTTTTGCTTTAGCTGTATGCATAACTTAATATCCTGCTCCTGGGGTCCTTGGACGGCTGCTTAGCAAGCTTTCTTTTAGCCTAGGTAATGGCTCCAAACCCTGAAATGCACTAAAAGACGTTCCTTTCTGTGGATGTGTGTGATTTCTTCAGTGGCTGCTGCAAAGTCCAGAGTTTCCAAGATCTGTGAGTAGTAGTGTGGGGGATTTTAAGCAATTGTTGCTTGTTCAAAGATTGGTGATGTAATTTTTGTATCTGAAGAGAGCTTTCTACTTTAAGGACTTTTTGGAGAGATTAAAAATGATTACTTAAAAATACTGTATTTTAAATATGTAACATTTAAGTACAAGTGGATTCAGAGAGGCTGTGAAGTCTTTGTAGATGCTGCAAGTGTCAAAGCAACTCTGGGCTGTCAAACACTGCTCCAGAAATTTCAGCTGAAGGCTCTCTGGGAGCTTTTAAAGTAATTTTTGCTATTGTTGTGTGTACCTACACTTAGAAAACCATTTGTTAGACACCTTCTTTCTAAATCAGAGCTGTGGGCAAGTAGAAATTTTTGGATTCTCTTTGCATCTGTCTTCAGAATTTTGGGTTTAAGATTTCCAGATATAAGTCTTAAATGAAAACTTGATGTTCTGTCAGCTGCATCACTCCAGGAAGTGGGGCTTTAAAGAAAAGTGCATTAGATATAGTAAGATTCACCTGCACTTTTACATCAGGGTAAGGAACCCAGATATTCCCTTTGTATTCCCCCCTGTTCCCTCTCACACTGGCAGCTGTTTCACTTTATCCCTTTTTCTTTCCAGGATAACTGACTCTTGGGACTGAGCTATCTTGCTGACCATCTGTGGCTCATACAGCAATTTGTAGTGGATAATCCCTCACACCATACTCTTCCAGCACATGCTGCATGTTAGTTTTGGACTTTGTCCTGTTTTGAGCTCCCTGTAGGCCTGTGAGTGGCAAGGTGCCATCCTTTCTGCAGCCGGGGCAAAGGTGCAAGGCTCCGTCATCGGTGCAGCTAGGGATGTGTAAGTGCTCCCAGTCCCCGTTCACCACTAGGAAGATAGTTAAAATCTGTGGGGAAAATAAATAAGCAACCAAGGGTCACATCGTCGCTTACCTAAGACTTTTAATCAGGAACACGCTTAGAAGTTTTGCAGTTGTGGAAAAAAACAAATGTGCATACACACAGAAACGTACACAAAATGACCCTGATATTTTTGGTGCTGTTTTTGGACATTGCTTTCTTCCTGGACAGGATTTATATTCCTCAAGTAGCAGTTTTTTCTCACTGTCTGTTTTCAAAGTCATGACAACGTGGACATCACATCACTACCTGACTCCAGGTACTGCGACTTGGCTAGTGGAGAGATTTGTGACCACTGTACCTACCTAGTGTTGGCAATGGCTGTCCAGTGGCAGACTGAAGCTTCACCTAATACAGCCTCTCATTGGCCAAATACCCTAGAATTTAGGGAGCTACGTGAAAGCAGTGTTGAGCAGTACTTTTCTCATAACGTCTTCCAGTGTGCAGCAAGCTGTGGGTGTGGGATTTCCTGAGCAACATGCTAGCCCTAGGTGCTTGCAAGTGGATTATTTTCTTTCCTGAATCAGTTTAATTTCTGGTAACGCTGTGTCACCGTCTGCCACACCACTGCCTGGCTGCTCAAGTAAGGCACATGCTGCTGTGTCTGTGTCTGACCTCTCATTGGCAGCAGCAGGAACTCTGCTGCTGAGTTGAGGTGAGTGACCTCAGCCAACATGGTCACTTTTTCTGCGTAGAGTCTGCCTGGTCACTTCCACCTTCCGCGTGTGTCTGCAGGACAGACTGAAGCATTTAAGCAGGGCTTGCTTTCTTGCCATCTCTCCCCTACCACTTCCCTCTGTGCTCTCCCCTGCCTTCAGTCAGCTTCCCCACTTCCACCAGCTTCTTGTTACACAATGCCGATGTAACTTTGCAGAGATGAAGGCCTGGCTTCCTTCTCTATAGACAAGCGAAATGCCCAAAAGCGTGGAGTGGCCGCGAGCTGCAGAAGACACCGCGCCCAGATTGCCTCCGACACTTGCAGTACAGTTAAAAAAGCAGGTTGCTTGCATTATGCAAATTCCTGGCTTTGGCTAACTAGGGACCTCCTCCAGCTAGGCAGGACCTATCACTGCACCGAGAATGACTTCATTTGGAGAAAGGGCTGCTGCGCAAAGCTGCCAGTGATAATGCAGCATCCCTCCCCTCTCATAGTGGGAGGCTGTTCGATCTCGGCGTGCACGGTTACTGCTTTATAAATCAGAATAGTTTTAGTTATCACAGCAGTTGCAAATCCAGGGAGTGCAGGATGAGGAGACATACGACACACACACACACACACACCCAGACACCCACACACCCACTGGCAGGCTGCAATAAGGATGCAGTGCCTTAAATCCAGCAATTTGTTTGTCAAACTCTGTCACCTAGAGATTCGTTTCCTTTTAATGCACACATTGTTTCTACTTTAAATTTCAATTTACAAATAATGGCGAGAAATGCCTGTACAAAGAAAGCATAACTGATGTGATGCTACATGCAAGCTCACCCACATGCTGCTTGTGATCGGCACAAGGAGCTGCAGAGAAATAAAATGCAGTATGGTTGGGCTGCTTTGTGAAACCTTCCAGCTCAATAATGATGAAATGCATCAAGCGCCCCACACTTTCAAACCAGCACACGACCCTCA
>VWZE01000360.1:253183-264603 GCA_013396675.1 Eubucco bourcierii | reverse complement strand
TAGCCTTGTTTGTAATGCAGTCATATTGGGGGATGGGGTTGGACAGGATATGCCGGTAGCTGCAGCAAGACATGATGCTGTGGTGTTGGATGGGAATAAGGGAGGAGTTTCCCTTAAAGAGCTCAAGCTCCTCTGAGCTCTGGTACCTAAAATAGCACTCTAAGCAAAGGGAAAGGCTTCACAGCGTTTAGGAGGGGGTTGTAATTGGTGGTGTTTTACTGCAAGAAGTGAAGATCTCAGTGGTCATGTGCATAGTGGTACTTAGCGTAATGGGGGCAGACTGCTGCTTTGGTGTCACCTGTGATTTTTTTCTTTTAATTGGGCAGTGAATTAGGCAGTGTTCCTGCAGGATGCCAGGAAGGTGAGAATCCTGCTGACTTGTGTTTGCATATGGCATGAGCTGCAGTCCTTTCAGAGCAGGACTGCTCACACCTCATTGTAGAAGAGGCCTTAAATTTCTGCCATGAAAGTGCTTCTCTTGTCCGGGTGAAACATGGCCTCCAGGCTTGGCAGAGAGGAGTACCTGTGTGCAAGCTCCCTCCTGCACATCTCTCTAGCCATGTATGCATGCTCTCTGCATGTTATGTCTTCTGGAGTCTTATGGGCTCACCAGAGGGTAGAGTTTGCTTGGGATAAACTTAAGGAGGAGAAATAACTCATAAACTTGCTTGGGATTGCTTACTGCTGTCAGCAGCAGCTGTTGCATTTAGCATTCACTATCAGAAATAAGGCTGCCTCTGTTTCCCTTGTGTCAGTTCAGAAGCTAAGAAAGCAATCAGCAGAGATGAGTTTGGCCCCTTGGTGGGGTCTCTGTGCAGTGCCTTGTCAGGGCTTGACCTCTAGTGCTAGTTGGCTGCATCCCAAGCCCATGTGGGGACCAGGAGGAATCAGTGCTCCAGGCATCCTCCCAGCGAGGTGAGGTGCGTGGATTGGAGGGAGACTTGATGAGGCCTCAGCTCTTAGGGCATCATGAATTGCCTTCCTTTGGGCAGAGCACGTGGCTCAAGTGCCAACCTGGCCAAGTGCATTGCCGAGCTCCTAGGGCATGAGGTGATCCTAAATAGGGCACCTTCTGCTTGAAATCTGCAAGCTAAGTTGCTGTGGGTGGAGCTGTGTCCACTGAGAAGTGTTTACGGTAGCATTTATAGGGATAGGCTCCTTATCTCAGTGAGTCTGTCTTTAAAAATTCCATCTCTAGACATGCTGAGAGAGCAACAAGCACTAATGCATTAGAGCAGACCAGCATCATGAGGTGGGAAGCCTTGGCCTTTTGCTGGCTTAGTTAGGCTGGCCTCTCTGCAGGTATAGAGATGTTGCAGCTTTGGAGCATTGTTCTCATCTCTGAATCTGTCCTGATGGAAGCACATGCCATTGGCCATCTATGACATGAAGAGGGTGGGCTCGGGATGTACACAAGCACAGTGTGATTGAATTTTGTGCAAGTGTGCTGTTTTTCTGGGGCTTCAGGCACATAGAAAAAACACTGTGCCTTGAAGTGCTCATATGAGAAGAGAGGCCTTGCTGTCTTCTAAAGACTCTTCCAGTGTACTCACATGTGTGTGTTGGAAACCCTCCCATAAAGGCAGGTTGGTGATGCAGAAGTGGACAGGACATCCATACTCCTTATAGCATCCTGCCATCCTGCATCACAGAAAAGGTCCCTGCTCAACAGCAAGCGAGTCACTTAGGTGAAACTTAATTACTGAAGCTTTATTATGGAACTCAGTAGCATGAAGATAACTGGGAGAGCCTGTTGCTGAAAAGACTGTAATTTGGTGTCATCCAAATCTGTCACTTTGATCCTACACCATGCACATTCTGTGGATACAGATACAGTGAATTAGTAAGCCGGCTGATGTGAATTGCTGCTCATCTTTACAAACCACTGGGAGACAAATAGCCACCTTAATGTGGTGCTAAACTTGCATTAAATTGTCTTGACCTGTCATTAATCACAGCTGCATGGCTTGCTCCTCAGAAATGGTTTGTGGCTGGCCTCCTCATAGTGGAGATGGGGATCAGTTTGCAGTGCAGCACCTAGAGGTGCACCTTGAGGGCAGTGTGGAAATGCAAGATGGTTTCTGGTTTCATAGTTGTCCTTTTACAGAGTAGGTGTTTGGGTAGACGTGCCCCTCCTATTGTTTGTTTTGTACTTCAGACCATTTTTGTCCAGAAGGGTACAGTCAATGCAGCTGTTGCTGCTGGCCTTTTGTGGGTTTTGATTTTTTTTTTTAAAAACTTAGTTCCTCCTTGAGTTGGAATGTAAGGTGGCCAAGTATCCGTCATTGTGTTGTGTATCTGCCCCCTCTGAGGACAGCTAGTTCTCTGTTACCCCACAACAATGGGAGCCACTGGGTGCTGGGCACTTGAAAAATGGAACCATCTGGTTTTGCTTCTGCTTTGTTTACATCAGTTGGAAAAGCAACATCAACAGGGAAAAGATAGTGTGCGTTTGGTGCAGCTCTGAACTTGCTGCCACATAAAATGTGAACTGCTCAGTATGCATAATTACTGTGACAAGACCTTCAGTTACCTGAGTTGTTAAAGGAAGAGGGAAGTGTTGGCAGAAAGTTGAATTACTTATTGGTTGCTTTGTAATTTAGTTAATTGGTTTTGTCAAAGCTATGGAATATATGTGGTGTGGCTAATTATCTTCCCAACATTTCATCTTTAAAAGTGGAAATTACCTAAACCTAATTTTTTAAAAGTAAAATCAACATGTATGGTGCATACTGTGGATGAATGTCAGAGCTTTGAATATCTTTCTTCAACCTTTGCATCTGGTCTGTGGCCACAGGCTGCTCATGGGCCCCTGGGACGTTTTCTGAAGTGTAGCAGACACTTCTGCATTCTTTCTCAGCAATGCACACTCCCAAAGTAGGTCTGCCCAAAAGCTTTCATGTAAAGGGACCAGCTCTGGATGACTGCAGTCTGAGAGCATGCAGAAATGTTAAAGTGTTAAACTTAGTGATATTTTCCCCACAGGGGATAGTGTAGTTACTGTGTTAGGAGAGGGCTGGGAAGGGAGGTCAGGATTTTTTCTTGTACATGTGGTAGTTAAAACCTGTGCTTCTTTTTTTCTTTACAGGTAGTGACCATGGAGGCAGAACGTCGCTCCCTCATACCATCATCAATGAATTTCCAGAGTACGGCACTGTAGAGCCAAATGAAGACACGCTGAGGACTTCATTGCCACACCTGGCAGAGCCTGCAGCACTCAGTCCAGAACATCGCCAGTGGGTACCTGGCAGGCCCATTCCTCAGCATGTGGTTTCTGCAGACAATTTGAGACCTGATGCTGGGTCAGGGCAGCTATGTGTTGCAGAAGAAGGTTTGCCACCTGCAGGTAACCTGCCAGAGATCATGAAAATCTCTCAACGACTGGAAGCATCAAAGGTGCAAGAGAAAGCAAATACTTCTCTTGATTCAGAAACACAAATGGAAAAAAAGAGCGTTACTGGCAGTCAAAATGTCCAGGCAGCCAGAGAGCCAATTCCAACAGGCCAAGAAAAACCCTCAGACATGCCTCTTCCATCTGAACGAACAGCTGAGGAAAAAATGCATTTGATTGTAGAGAAAGATCTGGCTGCAATATGGACTGGAGAAAAGCAGTCTGAGTCCTTGCAAACCATCAGTAATAAAGCCGAGGAGGTCCATGCAGTACAGGAGACAAGCTGTCATAGACCATCTGTGACAAACCTGGAAGCAGCCAGCAGAGTGGAGAGGTGGGCGCGTTTTGAGGAGTTTTCAGTGCACAGTCAAGGGAAAATGCAAATGGGTCCTGAGAGGAGGCTCTCTAAAGAGGCAGCTGTGAGCAAACATGTAGAATTTCAAGGGGTGGAGATATTATGGCTGCAAAAAGCTGAGGAGCAGAGAAGAAAGAAGCATTCGCTGCTGGAGACTGTGTCTGTGGAGAGGAAAGCATTCCCCAAAACATCCAGCCACCCTGTGCCACCAGTATCCATCCCAGGTTTGGTCTCCTCACCAGACAGCGCTTGGAGTGAAGTCTGTGAGGACGCAAGACTGGCACCAGCTGCCTCTGGAGATGCTCCTCTGGCGCTGCTTGATGAAAGTGGGGAGGATGAAGTTTTTGTGAAGGACAAGAAGAACCATGGCAAGGAGCAGACAGCTGTCCTAGCGAGAGGCCAGGGCAGGTGAGGTGGTGTTGGTGGGGGAGGCAGAGGGGCTTGGCAGGGTTTCTCTTATCCCAAGAATGTGGCTTGTGCCTACCCCCTTAGGAGCCACCAACAAACAGTAAATGTTTGTCTGCTGTCTGTGGTGTGGTGACAGTGGTTCATGCCCCATGGTGGCTAGTGCATGAAGTTGGGACTAAACCTCATCCATATGACGTTGCTAAATTCTGATGTCTGATTCAGGGTTGGAAACATGAAGATGTATCTTGCTGTTTGTACAATAGTGGCTGCATGACAAAGGATCTGTAGTAGATGTCAATAGGATCTGGACATAGTATGTGATTAAACGTAGGCAGCATGCAGGCCTGGCTCTGTGTATCTGTCCAGATTATCTGGGTTTGGGTAGCTTTCATACAAGAACAATGGAAGCACCTCGTGAGAGGTCAGATAATAAAAATGTTTTTATCCGAGGCTTTGTATGTTACAAGAAGGTAAGTGTTGTGATATGCTTTCTATATTCCCTACCCCTCTTGTATATATGTGTTGATATAATTCTAGTTACGTGTTTTGCAAAAAAAAGTGCACTGCTGTTTACCAGAGCATCCTGATTTGCTCAGTTTTCTTTCCTCATGCAAAAGGCACCTTTCCAACAAACCATACCTGCTCTGACCTGGTAGGGTGTTTGCTGCTGAAACAGTGGGATCTTGGAAAAGGAGGTCCTTTTACCTCAGTACCTCAGGATCTGTGGAGTTTTGCGTTAGATAGCGTGTGGGGTTGCTCAGGCCCAGAGCCTTTGGTGCAGCAGAGATCTATGCAGGGGGATGCTATGCCTTCCCCGGTACGTCTGCAAGTTGAGTATTCCTTCTGTTGCCTTTGGAGTTCTAGTTGTATTTTCTCCCCTTTGCATTTTGGAGGAATGTCCTCCAGGCTTTTGCTAAAGATCCCAGCCCTAGGACTGCAGGGCCAGCAAACTGTCCTATGGGGGCAGAAGTGCCATCTGAGTGCATGTGTCCAACCTGTGCAGCCTCTTGCTTAGCAGTGGTGCTACTGGAGATGTTACATATTTGTGAGTGCTCTCCTCCTTTGCACATAAGCAGCTGATGTTGTCCGTTAAGCAATATGAGGCTTTCTACCCACACCCCTCTTCTTTTTATATCCCCAGAGAGGGAGATGGTGCCAGTCATGAAGACAGGTGGTGCAGCGAGAAACTAGTATTTTACCTGCAACGTCCTCTCCTGTGTGACACCATATTGATCTTTCTGTTTGCAAAGATGGAAGGCAAGAAGGTTCACCCAGAAGTCTAAACCTTGCCTTTGACCTGAAATGAGCTGTTTCTAACTATTTTCCAGGATGGTGGAGGAGGGGGAAGCAGCCAGCGAAGGATATGAAGATGTCCTTGGGCAGAGGAATTCTGACGTCTCCACTGATCTGTACAGTTCACAGTTTGAAAACATTTTAGACAATGCATCTTTGTACTATAGTGCGGAGTCACTGGAGACGCTGTACTCAGAGCCTGATAGCTACTTCAGCTTTGAGATGCCACTTACTCCCATGATCCAGCAGCGCATGAAGGAGGGCGGACAGTTTTTAGATCGAACGTCAGTTTCAGGGCAGTCAGATGTCCTGCAACTTCCCCCTGATGGAGGGGTGAAGGGCTACGGAGAAGGCATCACCAATGGCTTAAGGGATGCAAGCGAAGCACTCCTCAGAGGAGATGTCATGGAAGTTCCTTGTTTGGAAAGGTAAAAATAGTGGGTGAGCTTTCTGTATGCCTGATGTTTTTTCCCTGATGTCTCTTTCCTTCAGTGGACTGTCACAGAGTGTAATTTTGCCTCTTCCACCACTACATTTTCTGCAGAGTAATTTCCTGTGTAACAGAGTGAGCTGCAAGAGGGAAGCGAGCTGTCCATGCTGGTGCTCTTCATTAGAAAAATGCAGACTTACTTTATGAAGGTTTTGTAGATGGTACTTGTGTGAATACAAGGCTGGCTGGTGTTCTGACATCTCTCAGAACTGTCCATGGAGGAGTTAGTTACCAGATATGAATGAACCTTGTTCAGCTGCAGTTATATTGGAGCAACAATTTTAGGAACACTAACACTCGGTGCACACAAATGCATTGTCCAAATGCATTTTGTGATTTGGATGTTAAAGGTTCTCCTGTCTTGAGGTCAGTGGGAGTTTGTCCACATTTGGGACAACGTTTAGCTCCTGCTAGTTTTATGAGATTAGAAACTGTTAGATGATTCTTTTGTTTGTGCAGTAGTTACTGTCTGAGAGGAGGGAGTATTGCAAAAATGTGAAAAATTTCCATTGAGGTAAAGAGAGAGATAAGAAAATCTGTTAAGCGAACAATAATGTGAGAAGCAAAAACTAGGCTAAGTGGTCGGCAAATACTGTGTAAGTGCAGAAACTCAGTCTAATGAACAAACTGTCCTCAGCTGTCTAATGACTGATGGGCAAAGTCGGGGTTCAAACCAAAAGCAGTAATCTGCAGAGGGATTAGTGACTTTGTGAATGACAAAGAAGCCTTGGATCTCTGTCATTGTCCAGGGACATGAAGTTATCTAGGAATCCTTAGAGGATTCCCTTAGATGCCCTTAGATGGGACTAGTGTGGTCTGAACTTTCCTGTGAGCCAGTAGTGAGAAGACTTTTATCTGATTTGTTTTGTGCTAATGTGAAAGAAGTACTTTTGCAAACTTTACAGATTCAGGTACACTTTCCCTTTAAAACAACACACAGAAGAACGTAACAGTTTAGAATTTTCTTGCTGTCAATCCTTCTAGAAAAAAGTGTTAAAATATTCTACAACCATGAGCTGCTTTGTGCCAATAAGAAATAAGTGACTTCTAGTCACTTGATGGAGCCAGTAACTGCAGTTACTCCTGACAGTTGCAGCCCCTTACTTGTACTGAAACCAGAGATTGGTTTAAAACTGGACAGTGAAGGACAAGCAGCACATACAGGCCCTGATTCTGTTACCCCATAGCTGCATTATCTACTATGTAAAAAACACTGTCAAGGCCTGCATGGGCTCACTGAGACAGAAGGTGTTTCAAAGACAAGGTGTGCTTAGATAATACCTAGAAACATGTAAGGTGCCTACTGTGGATTTTGTTATGAACTGTTAATTTTAGTTTGAGTTAGTAGTTAGCGAAATAAACCATCAGAGGGTTTTTTTTGTGGTTTTGTTTTTCTTTTTTCTTTTATCCTCCATTAAAAAAAAAAAGAAAAAAAAGGAAGAAGTGTCAGAAACAGTGGGTTTGTTAGGAAGCTCTGCTGTTGTAGTCTGTAGGGCTGGATTAGGATGAGCCTGGAGGGCTTGCTCTGTTAAGGTAGGTGCCAATATGTGTAGCTGCAGCAGGACAGCCTGCCACAGAGGTGCCCATCATGGTAAGGCTCTGGACAGTAACTTTATTAACCAGCCTGCTCAGTGATATTCAAATATGTGGTGTTGTGCCAGGGTACAGTTGCCTGACAGATCATTTGTGCATTATTTCTGGAACCAGTGATGAATCAAGGTGTTACAATATGTGGATGACGACCATCGATTGCGTGCTGGGGGCTACATGGGATTTTTTTGCAGAGAGAGCAAGTCAGTGTGCCACTGTCAAGCTCAGGTGAACCAGAAATAGCACTTTGAACCGTGGGTACTATTTTTAAGAGCTTGCATGTGTGGTTGTGTTGTCTCGGATTTGTTTTTCTGATTGAAAGTCCACGTGTGTGATACATGTATGGTACCCACTGTGGCACCTTTCTGTCTTCTGCTCCGAGTCTTAGTTTCCTATGGTGCTGGGAACCCGGGGTCGTGATGGCGGCTGTATTTTCCTACACGTAGTGTCAGCACGGCGTAGTGGAGCAGCGGTCCAGCTCTCCCGGAGGATCAGGTGCTGGACGCAGGCAGCGCTCCCTGGACCGGCTTCCTGCAGGCACGGGCGCGGGCTGGCAGGCAGCAGCCTGGCTGCCATATATCGCGGAGCCACCGGAGGTCTCTGTGGACGCTGCCGAGCTGCCGGCGCTGCCTGCCGCAGGGGCTCCCGCGCCTCCCTTTGCCCACCCTGCGGGTGCAGGCAGGATAGAGACTGGAGGACCCTATCCTGCAGAGCTGGAGGCAGGTGTGGGGGTCTCAGCATGTGAACAGTGACAAGTGCAAAATGCAGCAGGGGGAATTTGGGATGCAGGAAGCTTGGAAGCAAAGCCGTTGCAATGTTGCAGTGAGGCACAAGAAGAAGAAGAAACTCTGCTGCCAGTCCAATTGAACAACTGAACCCAAAATCTCAGCAGCTCCCTGTGCCGTGGTATTTGAGGAACATAAAAAATGTGTGGGAAAGTACGTGGGGAGAGAGTACACTTCCAAGTACCAGCTCTAATTTATGGGGGAATAGAGTGTGAAATACTGGCAGTTCTTCACGGTCGGGTACAGAAGGAGAGTAGGGAAGCAAGTGCAGGCAGTTAATGGCTTGCACCTGCAAATGGAAAGTCGTATGCCAGTTAGGAAGGGAGGAGTAGATGCTCCCCACAGACATGCCCTCCCAATACCAGGTAGCTCTGCACCGCGGCACCTTTTGTATCTCTGCGGAGAGATCCTGACGTGCAGTCCCTAGATGGCGTGAGTTTGTAATGTGCGAGGCAAGGAAACCTAGTCTGGTAATGAGTAAGCGGGAGAGTAACATCCTTCTCTGCGCTTAGGAAATCGCTGGCTCTGGGAGGGGTCAGCTCTGGTATGTGAAGGCCGGTCACATGCCTTCAGAACTGAAAAAAAAAGGAGGAAAAAAGAGAGATTAGAGGCTTGCAGTCTGCAAGTTCCTATGGGCTCCTGGGTGTCTGGATGTTTCGTCCCTGCTGTTCTCCCTATCAGCTGCCGGACGTGGTTAAACACAGTAAGTCCTGGCGAGAGCCGTGCGACATGCCTGCTCTGACAGCCACCCGCCACGCTTCCCGCGGCGGGAGAATGTCAGCTGGTCTATGGGTTTTCCGCAGGACAGGTTGCCTTTCTTTTGCGAGTAGTCTTTCCCTAGCATAGCTTAGATGCCCTTTATGCCTGGCCAGTGGAGGAGGGATGCCTAGGGGAGAAGGGTGAGAAGGTTTCCCTCCTTTGGAAATGGTTTCAGCTCTTGATGTCTTCTGAGTGGCATAATCTCATCTGTAGGTATGTAGTGATCATCCTTATGGGAGAATAACAAATTTCTGCAGCTGAAGCAGCCTTAACTTTCCCCAGATGGGGGTGGTAGAACTGGAGGAGGAGTGGTGGATGCATGTGAAGTGTCAGAGCTGAAGGACAGCCTTGCTATGTATTGAGGCACAACGGGGTCCCCGTGAAACATGCTGAGCTACAGGTTGCCAGGGTAATGAAGCTTTGCAGTGCTAATAAAGATGCTGTGTTTGTGATGTGTTGGGTTCCTTTGCCTGTGTTTCCTTTGCAGAGGCAGGCAATCCCCACTGCTGCACCCATGCCCCAGATAACTACACTCCCCCTTTTTCATGATGGTGAACTCATGATCACAGAATTAACCTGGTTGGAAAAAGACCTCTAAGATCATCAAGTCCAACCTGTCACCTAACCCTTCTAATTAACTAAACCATGGCACTAAGTACCTCATCCTACCTCCTTTTAAACACCTCCGGGGATGGTGACTCCACCAGCTCCCCGGGCAGCCCATTCCAATGGGCAATCACTCTTTCTGTGAAGACCAACCCCCACGTGGCTACAACCTCCTTTCAGGTAGTTGTAGAAAGCAGTAAGATGATGAGATGGAGAAAGGCTCAGCCTTCGATATTGAAGTGTAGTCATGCTCCTAGAGGCGATAAGAAAGATTGTAAGATGCTATCCAGACATTGAGCCTGAGCTTGCATCGTCTGAGCTAGGTGTAATCATTTACACCCAGTTAGAATGAGATGACGGGGGATGTATTTGCAAAGCAGTAAGATACACTCAAGGGAAAAATAAGTTAACTTTCCTACATATACAGTGAGTAATAGAGCATCAGTGTGTCTAAAGGTAAAGTATGAAGTTCTCTCAGTGATGATCTCTACCTTTCTTTTCTACTTTCAGACTTTAAAGACAGAAAGAAGTTCTTCTAATGTTTCTTTTTTCTCTGTGACAGACTTCCCATTCCCTCTTCCTTTGTATGCTACAGCCAGAAAAAGAAATTAAAACAAAACAAATGAAAAAATTCTGGCATTTCTTTCCCTGAGTTATCTTGGAAGATGCAGTCTCTATTGGTAGGACATCGCCCAAGATTTTTCTAAATCTGGAGAGAAAAAAAAAAAAATCTGTATTGCAGTTTCTGATCCTCAAAAATGCTAAGTATTTGCCACCTGCCATCATCTTCAAAGAATTGCTGGTGCTCGGAGAATTTTTCAAGCCTTGTTATTTTTTCCTAGAGATCTAGTTTTCCCTAGAGATCCAAACACTAATTAAGTCACATGTATGTTCTTTTGTAATTCAAGGTGTGTGGGGAAGAAGACAAACTCCCTAAAGCAATCTGGTGTAAGTGCAATCATAGTAACTGCATGAGAATGTAGACTCTATTTCCCAAATGCTGCCATGTTACTCTTAATGGTTTCTGCCTGTCATAGCAGTTTCCGTAGTTGCTTACTTTCATCTATCTGCCTATGGGTTGTTTCCATCAGTTTCATAACTGGCACTCTTCTTCCTTTGACACAATAAACTTCATTGACAGAAAAACCCGGTTTTGATCCCTTTCTCCAGGTTGATTTCTTAAGTTTCCTTCTATTTTATTATCCTGAATGCCAGTTATAATCTTGGGTTTTAGTTCACATTTTGGTATTTTTGTCCAATGCATCTTGTATTTGATTTTCAGTTCAGATATGAGACTTGATATTTACGTATCTAACATATAACCTTTATTGATTCATTCTATTAGTCTCTGTCCAAGGGCAGCCTGGTAGAACTTTTTTCCCCTTTGAGATTCACCTTGCAAAACTGGTTGAATTTTTCATTCAGTGTGAAATCTGATGATATCCCTGTGTATCTAAGCGAATCTTTTTTGACCTTTGGATGTGATTTTCATGACACATTCTGGGATCTAGGAGAGCTAGGACTATCATAAGGTGATATCTCACATTTGCTGCCATCCATATATCCAGGTAAAGCAGGTTATTCAGAGGAATAACTTTGGTCGTTGTCCTAGAAGAGCAAATGCATTAAATGCGTCTGCAGGTGGTAAACAAGAGGATGCATACTGATGCCTGTTTTTGTTTGCACATGGGCTACACCATGTCAGTTTTTGAGCCACAAGTAAGCACAGTATGCTGGCATGGA
>VWZE01000360.1:228288-241844 GCA_013396675.1 Eubucco bourcierii | reverse complement strand
ATAAAGTTATTACCAGGCAGATCACACTGTGTATGGGTGCAAGATTGTTCCAAGTACAGTCTCTCTCTGACCTTGCATCAAAGAGGAGAAGTCAATGTTTATTTGTCCAGACTAGACAGATGTGAATATTCCAGCAACATAGCCCAGTCCACATCTTCCATACCTGGTGTTACTTTCAGTCTCCTGGGGTATTTAAAAAATTTTGTATTAGGCATTCATCTTATATACCAGCTTGTATCCAACCCCGAAGATTTGTGCTTCAGGCTTTTCTCAGCAGCACCCTGAAGAAATAAACATAGACTTGGTAACTGCTGAGGTTGTCTCTTGGCTTCAGCATGTAGGGATATAAATGATATGATGGTTTGGAAGTTGCCCGCCCCCCAACTCAGTATCACCCAGACTAGACTCAGATGGCTGGAATTTAAGGAATGAAGTTATAATTTACGGCTTAGCACAATATACAAGCAGATATATACACAATATACAGGAATATTTACAGAAATATATATGTTAAAGGTAATGCAGAAACTCAATACCCCTCCCAGAAATCAGAGTCCCCAGGAGGGGCTCCCAACTACCCTTCCACCTTCTTTCCACCACTCTCCCTTACCCCAGGGTCTACCTTATGTGCAAGGTGAGTTTGGAGGATCAGCCAGGGGAGTTAGAAGCAGAGTGATTAGTTAGGTTACACAGCAGAAAGGAGAAGACACACCAGCTCCCAGAGAGAGACTCTATCTTACCTGTATTTATGTCCTTGTTTTCACATGTCTCAGCAAGCCTATGAGTGAAGTAGACATCACCATTGTTTGCTTTTCACAGCCTATAATATAATTCTTTTATTAAAATATTCCAATTAGCCTCAAACCAGCACAGGGGTGCAGAGGTTCTTGGGCTGTGAGGTGGCTTTTCTAGGAGGGAGATCAGTGTCATGGTTAAGAGGTGAGGTGGTTAAGTGTTGGATGAAGAGTGGAAGATGTTTGTGTGGCTCACCTCTTTGCACAGGATTACTAGCTGGGTCTAACCAGTGTGCCCAGATATGCACCAACCCTGTGCTCTAAGGAGCAGGAACTGAGGTGGGACAGGTTGCTCCCCCTGCTGTTGAAGCTCTCTGAGAGATGTTGTGACTCTTGCCCTCTTACTCAGACGTTTTCTGCAGGTTTTGTAGTCACAGTTCCCTCTGCAAGGTGACCCTCCAGAAGGGGGACCTCACTGAGTGTGCATTGCATCTGCTTGACTTCACCATCTGGAGTAGCTCCTCTGATTTGAATGGGAATACTACGAGTGTAAAGTTAAAAGGTAAAGGTATAACAGACAATTAGAAAGAGGCAGAGCACATCTTATATATCTGTCATGCATAGACAACACCTGCTCCACTCTGTTCCCAAAGAAAAGAAAAATGTTAAAAATAAGAACAGCTTTTTCATATGTTTTAGTTGCTTGTTAGTTTGTGTTTCTGTGGCTGAAACTAGTGGTAATGTAACTCCTCTTTCATTTACTGTGATGGGATTAACTGTACATGGCATAATAGCCTGTTTTTCCTAGAAAGGCTTCTTGGAACCGAATCTCTGGTGTGCTCTTATGTACTTCTTCCTGCAAAGTGTGCTTTGCTCTGGGTGCTGTGTAAGGTGAAAAGGGATTGATGACTTTAATTTTGCCTTTTCTCACTCTTTTTTTAGGAGTTTCTTTAAAGCCTTTTCACTTATTGGAGAAACTCAGGAAAGAGAGAGAGTTTTAATCCACTTCTCCAGCAGATACTACCAGTGCAACCCAAACACCATTTCTTCTCAAGGTAACTTTGCTTTTTATATAAGGCCTTTGATAATCTTCCTTTTCCTTCATTCTTGCTTTCAATAGCAGCTGTAGTGTATGCCTGGGAACCAAAGGTGTTTAATTGCCATGTCTGTGGTAAGCATTGAAGCCTTCCACATTCTTCACACATCATGATGGTAAGGCAGTGAAAAATAAGTATTTATCCACAGTGAGGAAAGGTATTTAGGCCTCCTCTCCAAATTTAAATGTCCTAAGATGTGTTTTCTGGTCTCTCTGAGCCTAGCTGCATGCACATGGGTGAGAACAGATCCCATCTCAGGTGGAAGAGAAGCTGTTTTCTTTCAGTGCTCCGTTCAGTGCCTGGGTCTCTACATGTACTGACAGCAGGAATGCCAGTTCTTGCTAGTTGTGGGGTTGAGTTTTGGGTGCTGTATCCAGACCTCAGCTAGCCAACATCTGTCAGACTGCTGCCTTCTTGCCAATGTTTTCAGTCATTTTGGCAATGGATGGGAGAAACAAGGAAACACACAGATCAAACCTAAGGAAGTTGGTATTGGAGAAGAAAATAAACTGTCCACTGGCATAGCTGCTGCATTAAGCCAGCAACAGCATCAGAAGCATGCAACCCTGTGATTGCAGCATGGGGTGATCATACACTGAGAAAAGGAGGATGGAGTGAAAGAAAATAAAAAAGCTAAGCTGTGCCTTTAGTCTCCGCAGTGAGAAGGAGCTACTACACTTGGAGGTACTTCCACACGTCCTTACTCCTTGCTTTTTGACCTGCTCTCATTGCAGTATGGGCATGTTTGTCCACTTTGTGCCAGTTCAGCTTTACTGGCTGGCATGCTGGGGAGGGTAGGAGGTGGCAATAAGATGGAATCTGCTCCCATGCTATTTTTGTCCACTTCCTGTCGTCTTTCTCATTTCAAGACGCTACAGGTAGTCATGTAGGTCCAGACTGAAATAATGACTTGGATGTTGGTGAGTCTTACTCTAGTCCAGGGTGCAGAGGGAACATTACCGCTGCTGAGCCTGAGTAGGCATTTAGATTATAGTGAGTTCTGCAAATTTATCCCAGAATTCAGCATCATCTGCTACCAGTGGTGGAGTGCTACACTGCAGAAATAGTAGTTGGTGGTTGTTCCTTTCAATGGAAATCCAGGACTGCCTTTGCCTCTCTTTTCCCCTTTCCTTTTTCCATCCATCTGGAAATGAGAGTACTGGCTACTCTAGAGGAATGCACGCACAGGCCGCAGCCCCAGATTCAAGCTGCTTCCGACTTACTGCTGTTAGTGGTAATTCTCTTGTTTCATGCTCTGTTACAGTTCAACCACCTTGCTTGGGTGCTAAGGCCTGTACAAACATCATAAGGAAACATAGTCCTTGGGGAACATCTCTTTGTAACAGCTTCGTCTTGCACAGAGTTAAGCCTCTGATAGTCACACCAAGCATGAGATAAATCTGTCCTCATTCCTCTTCCTTTGCAGCACAGAGAGATCTGTGCATAGTCATTACCCAGACTTGGCTACAGAGGCTTTTATGTACATCTGCCTGCCGTGTGTGTGTGTCATAAATGGCTGTGAGAGAAGGAAAGGTAGCACCATGTATTAATGAGCAAGAGAGTAGAGAAAATATTTTTCCTAATGTGTTCCTGACATTTGGAAACTGGCTAGAGGCATTTGGATTTTCAGAGGTGATAAATGGCACCGTGGGTACTGTCACACTCATCTGGATTTATGCACAGCCAGTATACTTTGCATTTTAAAAGAAGTCTGGAAACGAGGACTATGAAATTGGTGTCCACTGTTGCAAATGACAGTCTACACTGACTTTCTTAAGTCTGCCACAGTGACTCCAGGACTGGCGCTGCAGCTACAGTCTGTCTCTTCTTGCTCATTGTTAAAAGCCTGTGCTACAGGACCACCTTAGAAATTGCTGAAGCATTGCCTATTATGAAACTAAGTAGCTTAAACATCTGACTGAATTCTCCAAAATTCTCAGTCTAATTGAGCCCTGAATGGGGAGGGCATCAGAGGAGGAGGAGAATGTGATGCCATGTTGTATCCACTCTGCACATGAGAATGGATGTATTTTACTCTTCCCTTTCTGTCCTGAAATAAATGAAAGGGAGTTGGTCCAGGCTGTGGTACTGACATTAGCAAGCCAAGAGTGACAGCATGTTTTTCTGTCTAGTGACAGGTTTTCTGTCTAGTTTATTTCATCCATGGGTGCTGCAAAATAGTTTTGACAGTCATTAAAAGATGAAAGAAAGGCTGTTCTGGCTTGGGAGCTGTGGGATGACCTCACTGGTTATCTATTTAAATACGTGTATTTCTTGATAAAACAGATTCTCATTTAGGGAACAGACTCAATTAGACTATGAGGTACAGTTTCAACTGTTCTTAAAGATCCAGTTTTGGATTTATGTCTGGTTATGTCTCTTTCTGCAGATGGAGTTCACTGTCTCACATGTGCCATGATGCTGCTGAACACAGACCTGCATGGCCATGTAAGTATGCACAGCTTTGTGTAGGCTGCTCCCATCAGCACTGTGCTTGGACAGGGTGCACTTCTGACTGAAGAGTCCCTTTGCTAGAGGCCTGTTCCTAAAATACCACTGCAGACAGCAAGCAGTGTGGTGGCTAATGTGCTGAGCAGAGCAGAGCTTTCCAGCATGCTTGAATCAGTTTTGTGTAAGCTGGCACTGTACTTGGCTTTGCCATAATATGTGAGGATGCTCCTTGTCCTCAGATGCTTGTCTTTCTGGTATGCTTCTTATCTTTCCCCAGTTACATCAGCTGTCTCTGGTGAAGAAGGTGTAATTGGAACTGGATTCCCCTTTGCAGTGTGTGAAAACATTTGGGAAGGCAAAAGGGAGGTGAAGAATTACTTGGAATGTCACGAGGGGAAGGTGATATTTGCAGGCATCCAGTTGCAGGAGATCTGGTGAAACCAGAGTTTCAGAGTTCTGCTCAATCAGGGTGGTCTCAAGTGTCCCCAAAACTGAAAGAGGAAATGGGCATCCTGAGGGGGATCCCTGTGTTTCCCAGCTGCACACCTCTTCCCACTGCCTGATCCAAAGAAATAGTATTCCAGTTCAGTCCTCTTAGTCATGCTGGTAGCAGGTGCCAGGAGCCTCAGGATGTGTATTTAGGCACCCATGGTGTAATACGCCTGCTATGCACGGTATTCCCATGTTGATAGGAGACTTCCTCTGTCCTGGAGTCCAAATGAATATTGGAAAGCAGAGGAAGACTGGCATGATAGCATACAGGAGCAGTGGCTTCAGACAGGTAGCTTGGGACATTTCTCTGTCTGAGACCCTCCTTCACTGCACGACAAGGGCTCTTGCAGGATGACCCCAGTTGGGAGCTCTTGCACAATAAGGCTGATAGGTTGTGCAGCAGGAGATGAAGGCATCCTGGATTTGTCTCCAGGGGTTCCTTGGTCACAGCTCTACAATGGATATCTGCTGTGCTTCACTGGAGGTTTTGATGTCTACCTCCTATTAACCAAATGCCTTTGTCTGAAACTCGTAGGAGTGGGAGGGGGGTGTGTGTGAGTAGAGGTACAAGAATGTGCCCTGGTGTGCCTTTTAGCATACATAGATTCTCTTGAGCACACCTGAGACTACTTGTGGAGACATCCTGATCTCCAGAGTGATGAGCAGCTTGGCCACCTGCTCTCCAGCCTACCTGGCCTTGCAGTCCAGGGAGAGAGGCCAAATGGTTGTGCATTGGGCTGACAGCATTTCCTTTCACTCCCTGCCATGCCTTAGTGGGCCCTACTGTCTTCATTAGGAAAATGACCTGGCTCTGACCCATCGTTGCTGGTGATGATTTGCAGCTGAAGCTGACTGGCTGTTGCAGTGTGTAGCTTTGGAGGTTTATTATAACAGTTGTGGTTGTGAGCATGTTGTAGCATGTGTGCAGCTGTAACATTTGCCAGAGTTCTGCATCTGTCTCCTTTCTTTCTTTCTCTCTCTCTCTGTCTCTTGCCTTCCTCTTACTGCTTTGCATTTTTTCCACGTAGGTGGTAAGTTGGGCTTTTTTGACTTGAAATGCAGCTCCTTGCAGATAAACGCTAATTGCCTGTTTCCTCACAAAGTTAATGCTCTGAGCCGTCCTTACCATGATTCTGCTAGAGACAGGAACCAGATGAGTCACAGGGCTTGTCTACAGTGAGCTCCGTTTGCTGCTGACATGCTGCTCATAAATGTGGACTCTTTATTTCACAATAAGCTCAGCTGCTTGTAGGACTGCAGTGCAGCTGCTCTGCCTTCAGTTGACACTTCCCCTTAACTCTTGTAGACTTACCCCTTAAGTTATCCCTATCTTGCCACATTTCGTTCTTTTCACAACTAAATCATTTTTGCTAGCTGTGTCTTGAAGACGCTTGCTTGCTTCTGTGCAGGTAGGTCATCATGGACATTGTGATGCTTGAGACTTTTAGAGTATCTCTAGACTGCCTGGGACATCTTCTGGAACTTGTGTGACATTGTGTGGAGATGTCAGCTTTTAGTCCTGGAGCAAAACAGCCATTCTTCTGCCATGCCAGTTGTCTTAATGGGTGAAATGAGCTGCACCGCTGTTGCTTTAGGTCAGCATGGGGAAGTTGCAAACTGCAGGAGGGAAAACAATTACATGCAGTAGAGTTATAGAATCATAGAATGGTTTGGGTTGGAAGGAGTCTTAAAGAGCGTATCTACTTCCAACTTCCCTACCAGAAGGACACCTCCTTCTAAACCAGTTGTCTCAAGATCCCGTCCAGCCTGGCCTTGAACATTTCCAGTGTTGGAGCCTCCACAACTTGCCTGGGTAACCTATTCCAGTGCTTCACCAGCCACATGGTTGTTGTAGTTTGAGTGGTCCCAGGCTCCCCTAAGAAAACTACAGGTACCAAGACCCATCCCAGGGAACAGATCTGGGCATCCCAGGATGTTGTAATATTGTTATTCCATTCCATTTTCTGATATTACAGCTTAAAAGCCAGTACCTGGCCTTTATCAATCTCTTTCCCTCCCTACCTCTTTTTGCTTTACCTCTTTTTCTCCAGGAGGAGCATGCGTTCGTCCTTACATCATGGTTTGTGGGGGGTAGATGGCTGCTGATTGGCAGGGAATTTTGAGCTTCATCATGCAGCCTACTGAGGCCTTGTAGGCCTAAGATGCAGAGGGAGGGGGCAGAAGCAGTTACTGCCTACTCTCAGGCCTGCTGAGAGTGGAACAGGTGGAGGATTTTAGATGGATTTAGTCTGACAGACTTGGCTTAGCTTGTGGATGTATCCATTCTACCTGACCGCCTTTTGCATATATGCACTAGTAAATGGAATCTCACTTTAAACTTCTGATCAGTGTGCTGTATTTTCATTCTTACTCTCTAAAAGGAGTAAGAGTCATGCTTGTCGTCCAGTCCTGGGTTGCTCGTGGCCTCAAACTACGGCAGCAGTGAGGAAGTCTGCTGGAAGATCTCCACTCTCCACCCGAAGACTGCAGTTATGAGCTGTGTTCCTCAAGCTTAGCACCCAGAGAACCAGATTTATAGCCAGACTACATTGTCAGGAGCCTTCCTGATGTGGGAAGCAGTGTGTGCCCAGTGTTCCTGCCTGCATTCTTTCAGCTAGTCTATGCTGCCCATAGGTGGTGGGATCTTCCAGTGTGACTGGATGAGGCTCACAGGCAACATTTTCTGGTTTTCCATGTCTCGCTGATCATGGATTATGGAAGGGAAGTAGGGATATGCAGGTCAAGCTCTCCTATAACTGTAACATTGAATGGCTTACTTTACTGATTGATGTCCTTTGGGGTCCACTTCTGTGTTAATCTGGGCTCTTGATTCTAACCGAGGTCATGGCCCATGCCCAAAACTTTTGCACAATATTTCTCTGTCCATGGCATACCCTGACCATGGAGAAGCTGTCTTCACCCCTTTCCCCTGACTGGCCGCAGTGGCATCCTCACAGGACCCCATTGTCCCCTTGCCTTTACCCCTGTTTCGTGGCTTATCCCAGGCTGCTTCACTTTCCTTAGACCTCTTTGGGCTCCTTTTTTCACCAGCTCAGTGCTGTTGTTACTGCCCACTCACAAGGGTCCCCACATCTGTGTCTCAATCGGGCAACTTTCAGTCTGAAACTTAGCCAGTTTGAGAATTAACCAGGCAGAGAGAAAAGAGAGTAGTCCTATGGAAATGTCAAGGCAGCCTGACAGTTCTGTTGTGTGAACAGAAAAGTTGGTGGCTGCTCCTGAACATCATACTCCAACTCAGGGCAGTTGATATTCGAAGGGAGCACTGGAAATTGTAAGGGAAGGGTGTGGAAGTTGGCTGTTTCCTTATGGCCCACAACAGGATCAGTTAGAGCTTTTCCATTATTGGCTGGCAGAGCCTCTAGAAGACATGAGGGTGTACAACACCATGCAGATTATCAGGGAGCTTCATTATCACCCTCTCATTACCTTTCAGTACATAGCTGATTTTGGATGGGTGTGGTAGTACTTGGGGTCCAAATCCTTTTCCTAACTATATTCACAGAAGGATGTTTGTGTCTGAATACTCTTGGGAGTACCTTCTTCGTGGTGCCTGCCTTGGGCTTGAATGAGAGCAAGGAGATGCAGTTCATCTGATGTTGCTTTTTTACATCATTTTGGAAAGCAACATGAACCATGACACTGTGTTTCTTTACCATCTCTTCCAGAACATCGGGAAAAAGATGACCTGCCAAGAGTTCATCGCTAACCTCCAAGGGATGAATGATGGCAAAGACTTCCCAAAAGGGTTGTTGAAGGTAAGGAATGAACTGCAGAACGCGATTTTCTTTTTCAGTTGAGAGATGATTCAAACCAGAACACCCTACTTGGCAATTTCTGAATTTTAATTGTCAGACATGACAAGCAATGATCATGTTTCTCTTTCCATAACATATGTAATGTATACAGTGTTCAGTTGTTTTCCCTCTTGCCTCCACTTGATTGTGATCAAGAGTCTCTTCAGTGTGGAGAGGTGAGGCTGAACTCTAGTAGGGCTAGCTCCAGAGTTGTGTCCTGTAAGCTCATGCCATCCCAAAGTGCTGTCTCCTGATTACTTCAAAGAGAAGCAGGCAGTTGATACTACTGAATACAAAAGGGCTAGTCCTGAGTTCTGCATATCTGGAAGGTGTGTATTATGTTTTTTCATCAAAGGTACTTTAAGGTTTTCACATTAGAGCAGGAGATGTAATTTCAGATTAAAATGTGTTGTCTGGCACAGACTGCTTCGCTTCAGGTTTTGTTCATTAAGTTTATGCCGGGAGTTAAATCCGGAAAACAGCTAAAGAGACTGGGCAGGACAAATCTTGTTTCATTGTTAATAATGAGAATGATTCATTTCTCTTTTGTCTGATTGCTGACAAGAAACAGCAATCAGTTTGAACGAAGAGAGGAACACATACGCTGCAGTTCATAACTTTTTTTTTTTTTTTTAAATGGATATAAAAAATGAGTTGCTGCATATGAGAGCTGATCTGAGGCCTACCAAAGTAAATTAGAAAAGCTGCTGTCTCTTTTGTGGGTTTTATGTCAGTTCCATTCTGAGGTGCAGCTGTACCCTCATAGCTACAAGAGGCAGACTTTATTTCCTAGTATTGATAGTACCATCAGTTTCTCCAGCCTCTTCAAAAAGATTTTCCTTTGGTCTTCAGGACTTACTAAGAAGTTAGGAATATAAACTCAACCACTTTGCTTTTAGATTTAACATATTTATTTTTAAAATCTGGTTACAGAATATTCAGTTGTCAGCAGCAACACTTTTTTTGGTTTGTTTTGGTTTGTGGGTTTCTTTTCCCCAAGGAATCTCATTTCTCAGTCTGCCATGAAGACATGTGTTGAGATTAATTTGCAGGCTAATTACAGTCCTTACTGAATAAATAGGTCTCCAGACTCTGTTTAAATAACCTTCTGGGTGTACTGACGAGAGACTTCACCTGGTGCTCACCTGCTGTTTATTTTCCTGCTGGCAGAATTACCCAGTGGGGGCTGTATCTGGTTGTTTAGTGATGACCTGCTTATGCTAAAGACTGCCTGGCTCCTTTCTGTCCCACCAAAGCAGGGACCTGTGCTCAGAATTTTTGTGGGTATGACAGAAGGGAAGAAACCGAGTGACAGTGTCACACCTTGTTTGACTCTTTCTGTTGTTTTCTGCATGCTGCCCTGATGCCTTGGGGACAGAAATGTCACCCAGCCTTCGTCTCTCATCTGGCATGTCTGAAGATTTGATAATAATCCTCCCCTTGTTGTTTTAATTTATCAAGTGGAGTGAGTGGCAGTAATTGTGCATTTCAGTAGCTACATCACTGTCTCTGCAGCAGCCACCCTGCCACTAGATACGTGATTACAAAGACTTAGAAGAAATTAAATTTGCATTAGTCTCAATAAATTAAATTAACGGAGCCCTGCTTCAGCACAGTGCCAAAGTGCATGTGGCTTGCTGGTAGGTACATTAGCAGCATAGCTAATGAGCATTGGTGAGGCTTGCGAGCCATTTCTCTGCATCCTTTTCCAGCCGCCTGGGAGAGGAAGGATCATTTCCACAGGGTGGCACTGTGCCCCTGTGGGAGGGAGGTCCTGAGTACCCGCTGTTTGAGTAGTGCTGGTGAGACCCATGGGGGAAGCAAGTGGGCTTTGAGAACAGAGATTTTTATTCTAGAGAGAGGTGGAAATGAAAAATACTAATATGATCTTGCCCACTTTGTATCTTTCTGTCTGTTCATCAACACAGGAAAGAGTTTTGCTTTTGTATACCCATCTGCACGAAGATTCACCGTTTTTTTCCTCCTCATTCCTTTTGTCAGATCTGGGGTTGCTTTAAAAGTTGGGATCTATGAAGAGAGATATGCCAAACTGTGATTAAAAGTGTGATTCACCCCATGGGATCTGTTTGCAGTGTTCATATATTCAGTACTTTTCCAGACAGGCAGATATGTGTCCCTTCCCTTCCATTCTGTCCCTTCCATTTTGAGTGTCTGTCACACGTCCCATCAGCTGCTAGTAAAGAGTAGACATGAAGACAGTAGCATGATTCTGGTTATGTACTGTAAGTGCACGCTGACCATGGAATGGTAGTTTATACTTTCTGCAGGGCTCCTATATGCATTCAAGCTGGGCCATATTCCTTGTAAATGAGAACCAGTATCCCAGGCTGTGGTTGGATTTAAGGAAACTGAAACAGCTCTATGATTCTATGATTCTCTGGTGCAAATGAGGAGTATCTTATCTTCGTGGGTCTGACTGATGTAGAAAGTGAGTCATTTCTGTTAAAGGCAGATTGAAGCCATTGAAAGAGAAATTTTTCAAAAGCAGGAAAACTTTTTGAAACTCCTGTCCTTTGACTCTGAGCTTTCACACTCTGAGCACGCAAATACTTTATATTGTATCAAGCTGTGATCAGGCAAGATGATCCTGAATTTCAGCCTTGATCTTACACTTTCCTGTAGCAAGGGTCCCTTTGTTCTGGAGAGTTGAAGGCCTGGAAGGAGTGCTAAAGACCAAGTCTTGTGACTGCCTGTTAGTGCAGCAGTACTCTGCTGTGCTTGGGCTCAGTGCTCGCTTCCTAGGACTGATGATGAATCACACAGTTAATAGCATTTACAGGTGGGGATGAGTGACAGGTTTACCAAGACTGAGAGAAAAAAAGACCCAGCTGCTTTGCTCATCTCCTCACAGCAGATGTACCTGACGTCCCAGGTTAGCTGCCACAGATGCTGCTGTGGATGGTTGAGGAAAGGAGTGGAGAGATGAAGCACCACCATAAGTGAGAGAGAGATGAATACATCAGAGATGAAATTACTTACTCCCACCTATAAGTTGCTAGCCTGAGAAAATCACAACCAGACTGCTGGTAGTTTATTTCTGTAGAAAGGGAGGCCTTGACGAGGGTCTCCCTACTTGAAAGGGAAATGGAATCACTCTGGGGCAATGTCAGAAACCTTTTGAGTACAGCATAGAAGTAGTTTATCTCTTTTCTCCTGTGCTCACACCAGTTTTAATCTGGTGCAGTGATACCATCTTTACAGATGATGCTCTGGGGTTTGCATTATGTGATCATAGCCTCTTCAGAGATGGTCTCATGAGAGTGTCTGGAATGAGAAGGGGAGATTGGCTTGGAAAGAGACTAATTTTGGCCATGCACAATTGCCTCCTTGTTTTTCCCCCATAATACAGTTTTTCCTGTTAAAGATGTTTTGGGGGCAGCTGTTTCTTATCGGTTTGAAATGAAAGATCCAAAGGCCCCTTTCAGCTGCTAGGAGACAGTGGTGTCTAATCTGGCAGTATAAAAGTCAGGGAATGCAGGATAAAATCATTAATCCTTGTCTTAAGCAGTTGTTTGCTGACGCTCACTTTCCTTTCACCCTCTGAAAAGCTACAAAGCCACAGTGACTGAAGGGAACACCCGGATTGTCTCCACTACCCCCCCATCCTCATCCAGGACCTTTCTGCTCTGATAACCTTTATTTGCTTTAATTTGAGTTTTTTTGGGTGGTGGTGTTTGTCCTTGTCTAGTTAAAGCAGACCTTTGCAGAGATGTGAATTGAACCGGGTTGGATCGCGTTGGGTGATTCTGTGCTCCATGGCCTCTCTGGAGGTGTTCAAGGCCAGTCTGGATGAGTCCTTCAGTGACCTGTTTTAGTGTGAGGTGTCCCTGCCTATGGCAGGGGGTTGGAACTGGATGATCTTTGAGGTTCCTTCCAACCTTCCCATTCTATGATTCTATGAGGGTGCAGGCTCTGGGTCCCATGAATAATGAATATCCTAGCACTCCCCTGCCCCATTGAAATGTAAATCTATTTTTTTTTTTTGCATTCTAGGAGTTTCCTTTAACTCATGTCATTGAGAACAATCTTAAATCTGTGTACTTTTCTCAAGTCAAACAAACCTAGGTATTGCATTGAGGAGAGCAACACAAGCAATAGCAAAAGCCTAAGGCTCTCTACCAGCTCTCCCTGAGCAGGAAAATAAAAGCCTTAGAACTTAAAATTTTGTAATAGTGTTCCAGGAGTAAGAATTCCTGTATGGTCTGGGTATGGTACTAGGGATTATTAATCTCACTAGAAGGCAAGTGTTTTGCAGGGTAGGCCTGTTTCTGATTTCACAATCTGCATTTCTCTGAATTACTTTTGCTCCTCCTACCTTTCATCCCCTTGCTTTCTGAACGTTGTTTCGAAGATGCCAACCCACCAGGCTCCTGTATCAGCAAGGCATGGAACCCAAGCAGAAATGGCTAGGAGTTTCCATTACTACTAGGGGCAGTTTTGTGGCTCGATACCAAGCTCCTAATGAATGTTTGGGGCGTTAATTTTCATCTGTGGAAGCAAGGTCTCTTCAGTGTCTTGTCCAGGTTGATGAGGCAAGTGAATCATTTGATGTGTAGTTTCTCTAGCCTGTCAGATATCCAAGGATGTCAGTTATGCCCTGGTTTAACTGAAATGCTTAGCAGCTCCCGAGGACAAATGTCACGGTTCAGAGCTTCCCATTACTTATGCTGTCAGTATGGAGGGTATAGACTGGTAGTCTTTGGGAGTGATGTGCTCAGCCACTTTAAAGGAGGAATTTTGAGCTCTTTTTGAGCTGGGAAATCTCTAATACAATGTCACACATACATTTTGGTCCCTATGACATATTACTCCCACCTCCATGTAGGTAGAAAACAAATTCTGAAAAACATTCTTTGATCTTCCACCCACTGATCTGCTTGAAATTTAAGTTCTGTGCTGCAATTCAAGGGAAGGAGGAGTAGGAATATAATTTATACCATATTAAA
>VWZE01000360.1:206915-218443 GCA_013396675.1 Eubucco bourcierii | reverse complement strand
TTTTTTTGTTTTTTTTTTTTTTTTTTTTTTTTTTTTTTTTTTTTTTGGTTAAACTTCTAAGAAGCCACTTGTCATGAGAACTGAGGCTGGTGCCTGGCTAACTACTATGGTACCAGGAGTGGCGCAAATGGACTGGTGGTTGGGGAAATGTTGAACTTTCACCTGAGAACTTCTGATGCAAAGGCTAAGCACATTTTTACCCAGAGGTGTGACTCAGGCTTTCTTGGCTGCCTGGGATCATCCATGCTGCTCCCAGCTGAAGGAGGAAAAGAAATGTCCCCAGGCAGGGCTTCTTCTGACAGTGGCTGCAGGGGAGGGTGGCAGGGTTCTGGATCCCAGAGCACAAGTATATCCGCGTCCTGGGGACTACAGAAGGCACCCAGGGTATTTCCTGTGACAGTCACTTGGTTATTTCCTCAAGATTGACTCCAGAGTTGATGAAACTGGGTGTGAGCAGAGAGCCTGGGAAACAAAATCTGGAGAAGACCGTCTGGGTCATCCCTGCTGGCTTTCTGAACTCAGTTTTGGTTTTGCCTGCTTACCAGCTCATAGCAGGCATTCCTGGATCCTTCTGTGAGTGGAGCAGTAGAAGAAACACCTGCAGTGTATTCCTTTCCCTCTTGGAGGCTTTTCAGGGTGGTCTGATGAATACAGAAAATCAGTTGTCTGCTTCAAGAGCCAGCCCTATGTTACCCTTGAAAGCAAGGCTTGTGTAGTGCCCTGGGACCTCTTCAACACCTTGCATCTTGCTGGCTAGGCTTTGGGGACCTTGTGCCTACTTCTTAGCTCGATGATTTATTGAGATGAGTATCTTGGTAATCCATTATGTCTTTGTCCTTATGTGCACGCCTTTTTGTGCCTTTCTTCTGTTCACTGCTTCTGCATGTCGAGGCTGACTCAGAGCATTGCCAGCAGTTAGCAGGTGCCTTTTAAATTGATCCAACAGTTCATGCATGTGAGAAGGTTTCGAGGTAGTTGCGAATAGCCAGCGACTTTTTTATTCTTGGCTGCTTTGTAAAATAAACAGGGGCTTTCGGAAGCCCTTCTTGCACAGCTTTGTTTCTCTTTCCAATTGAAATAAAAGTACCAACTGGTGAGATCTCGTGAAAATCTGTATTTTTATCTGACCTATCTGCTTATCGAAGGAAAAATGTGGATGAAATTCATCAGCTTCTTACAGAGTTACAGACTTTATTTAAGTTTCCTGCCAAATTTATAAGCATACACAAACAAATCCTGCAAACACAAACCCCACTTTTTTTTTTTCTTTTTTACAATGCAGTCTGCTAAGGGTCAAATTGGAGTTGTAGGAAACACCACTGAAGTTAAAATAAGGAAAGCATCTAGGATGTTGCCTGCCATTGCAGCAGTTAATTTCTTGTGTTCTCCATTCAAAACTGCAGTGGTTTCTCTAGGGAGCCTTAGACGCAGTGGACCCAGAAATCATCAGTTCTCAGAGGAAAGCTCTAAGGTTTCTGTGGTCTAATTAATAAAAGTTATGAGTGAAAAGAGTGAAGTCAGAAACTGCTGAATTGGTAGCTGGTTTGGTAGCTCCTTACACGTCTTTGGTGTGAAAAGAGATGGAAAGTCTTTTCCCTTTCCAAGTCAAATTTGCAAGATGAGACCCATACAGTATTCATAGAATTATAGAATGGTAAGGTTGGAAGGGACCTCAAGGATCATCTAGTTTCAACCCCCTGCCATAGGCAGGGACACTTCCCACTAGTACAGCTCACGCAAGGCCTCATCCAATCTGGCCTTGAACACCTCCAGGGAGGGAGCAACCACAACCTCCCTGGGCAACTATTCCAGTACCTCACCACCCTCACTGGAAAAAACTTCCTCCTAACATCCAGTCTGTATCTCCCCTCTACCAGTTTAAACCCATTGCCCCTTGTCCTGCCATTGCAAGACCTTGTAAGTAATCCCTCCCCAGCCTTCCTGTAGGCCCCTTTCAGATACTGGAAGGCTACTATCAGGTCCCCTCGAAGCCTTCTCTTCTCCAGGCTGAAGAGCCCCAACTCTCTCAACCTGTCCTCATATTCATTACGGCATTCCCTTCTGTGGTCCAGTTTCCAGTTTTATGTCTTAGATGGCACATTCACCAAGCACATCCCCAGGCTAGCAAATAAGATGTACTTGTTGTCAAACTGTAAGAGTGCTTTAAATCAGACTTTTTTTTTTTCCCCAGAGAGGAAATGTGAATTAATAAAACCTGTCCTTGCAGCTAATTAAATAAGGTTAAAGTCATGTCCGGGCCATCATCTCTGGTCAGTTTTATGCAATTTAGTGAATCATTTAAGTGCTTCTCCCTAAGTTTGTTTAGCTTAATTATACTCTGGAGAAGTGTCTATTGAAAGGAGCTCCTCTATTGAAAGGAGCTCCTGTCTGAACTGGGCCCTTGGGAAACAACCATGAAAGAAATGGTAGAGCATGTGCTGGGATGCACATGTCTGCTACTGGTTTCAAAGCATGAGAGAATTAAATCTCTCCTCTCCAGATTAGGCAGACACACAGCGGACAACAGGAAAATGTTAAAGTGTAAATTTCTTTGGAGAAGAAAGAAGAAGCATCTCTAAAAGCCTGGTGAGGTAAGTGATAAGTGGACAGCCTGGCAGCAGTTTGTGCCAGAGAGATGGATTAGGGGCAGGCATGAGAACATGTGTATCTCCATCCCTTGGGAGGTCTGTTCATTGGGGTCTCACTGAACATGCTCGGTAGACACACCAAACATGCCCTGTGCACAGCTGCCTGGACTGCAGATACTTCCTGGGATTTTCTTTAATTTCTGTAGATAGCAGAGACTTTCTTAGAGGCTGTTGTTTGGTGCTCTATGTGGGACACTGTGTCCTTTGTCAGATATATGCCATATGACTGGATTGGTCTGCTACTCCCTGAAGAAGGAAGATGGAGCCTTGTTCATTAGTGAAGATCAGGACAAACACATGTCACTTTTCCACCGCGCAAAAGCCTGGGGCATTTGTTGTTCCCACATCAATCTGGAGTGCTGCTTTTGTGTGTCCTGCTTTTTGGTTGTAGTGATCCCTAGAGGCTTCTTGCAGCAAAATCCCTTAAAAAGCAGTACTATACAGGGCAGGTGTTAATTTTCAGAGGTCATGACCCAGTCTTGTAGGTATTTGGGCCAGAGATTAGCAAAAGGCATTTCTAATACCCCAGGCCAGGATTTTACAGCATTTTAAAAGCTCATCCAACCAGGTGATATAAAAAGTGTTGCTTCTGAAAAAATGGAGAGGCACCTGCAAAAACATGCAGCCTGTTTGCCTTATATTTGCAAGTAGTTTTGTGGCTCAAAATGTAAGACAATATTGTAATCATAATAGGAAGGTAAAACAGATCTTAGAGTCTTCTAATAGAAAATATTGGGTGACCCCATGGAATAAGTATCATAATAAGTGATCAGCCTGTGCATAAAAATGGTGGTGCTGAATTTGCTAAATTGATGGTTGCGTGGTAGGAAAAATGTTATCCATGTTAACCCTTTCTTTTGCTTTCTTGCTGCAGGATAATCTTAAAATCTCTTGGTATCTCTTACCTGAAGATTAAGCAAAGTGCCTACAAATTGCCAGCAATGCCCTTTCCTTCACCTTTGGTTGTTTGCTTTTGGATCAGAATTCCTTATCTAGTTTGGAGAAGATAGAATATATAGAAATAGATAGTTTCCACAGTTGAAATACTCGATTATATAGCTGTGAGTAGCACAGCAGAGCTCTGTTAGTGGTGGAGGCCTCTCTCTGCTAGCTCAATATAAGTAGAATGTGGGATGATTCCTCGTTGTGACCATATCTCTTCCTTCTGTTGCACTGAGAAACCTACTTTTATCGTACAGTGTGACTAAAACTTGCTGCGTGCATAGCATCAGCATGAGGAAAATAAGCCATTGTGTTTGACCTGCATGTGTATGGTTCAGCTGAACTAGATTTTCACAGAGCTGAGTATTAAGGATCTTCAGATAGATGGTGTAAGATTCAGGAGGACCCATTGGATCACAGGATGAGCAGTGGGATATGCTCATGGGATTCTTGTTTCAAGTTTGCCTGTGGCGTATGCACATGACTAGTTTCAACTCTTCCAAATTATTTTTGGTTCTGGTCAAAGTGAAGGTTATTCAAATGCAAATGTTTCTGTTGAGCATGTCATAGCTATTATAGTATGTGATTTTGAGGCTTGTTCATACTTGATATGCTATGTTCATACTTGATATGCTACTTTTTGGTAATCATGTGCATCAACAGTTCTTCTACACGTTAACATATTTTGAGGCTGTGTGGGAGTAATGTGCCAAAGGGAGTAAATCTAGCTATGTATATAAGGTAAATTACAAATGTGGATTATAAGTGTGAGAATAAGGGACATTCCATACCATAATACTTCACTTGAGTCAAGTGGCCTATTTGAAAACTCCATTAGCTCGTAGTAATAGCAGGCATTTATCCTTATTATTGTATGCATAAGCAATATATTGGAAATCAGACACACTTACCCGAGTGATGTACCTATCCCTTTTCAAAAGAAATCCATCCCAACTATCTGATTTTCACCTAGGCTTAAGTCATCTTTTAGACCCTTTTCTTTGCAGGCTGGTATCAGCAAGAACATTGTGAGCTTTTATCTCAAACTTACTGGTATCTTTCCTATGAATTAAAAAAGTTGGCAGGCAGCAGTTCAAGACACTGATATTCAAGCATGAAAATAATTCCTATTGTTATTTTTCTCATTTACTTAGACATGGAATATGTTTATGTTTGAGTGTGTTGACTAGGAAGTATTCAGGTGTCTCTGAGGCTCAGGGGCTTTGGATAAATATTCTGTCATAGTCTATGGCCCATATGGTAAGATCTTGACCCCATTAATATTAGTGGCAAAAATATCTCACAGACTGTCAGAAATTAAATTTGACTTGAATTTTAAGGCTGTACAGTGTTGTGGCTTTTGCAAACTTAACAGTTTGAGGGGGAAAAAAAAAAAAAAAAAGAAAAAGAAACCACAAAACCCAAAGTCCTGCTTAAGAAAATGTCTGTGATCTCAAACCCTGTACTCTGATATTTTTTCCTTAGTTGAGATTTCTGCTCAAGACTTTTGTTACCCTGACCAGGCATGGTACTAGCTCGCTTGCTGGTGTTAGCTACACAATTTTCCTCAGCGTATTAAAGTATGTGTAGCAGGAGTCAAACAGTAATCTCATCTAATTTCTCTCCCTTTACAGGCCCTCTACAATTCAATCAAGAATGAGAAACTGGAATGGGCAGTGTAAGTATACTGTGTAAAAATTAGGGGTTTAAAAATAGTACCTGTGTAGTCATCTGTTTATATCTTCTGTCACCATCTGAGTGGGCTACAGAGCCTGTAGATAGCCAGTGTACATAATGAATATGCTCTTCTGTTAATGAATGACCTGGCAATACTCTCTCGTCAGTTTCTCCAGCAAGAGGAATTGTTAATGATAGGAGCCAATTGCATTTGTAAGGAAAGAGGACATTTCATTTAGTAGGAAACTTCAGCCTGAAAAGGGAGAAATTAAATCCTCTGTTATTTTGTGACTGTATAAATAAAACAGAAGCAGACTTCTCCCTTTGTCTTTAGTACATTGTGTCAGAAGCACTGAATAGCAACATGCGTCTTGGATTCAGTGTCTTGTTCTTGGTTTATTGTCTTGGTTTTGTCTCTTGATTAACTATGGATAACTTGACAACAACCTAATATGAAAGATGATAAATTGGACAAAGTCTGATATCCCTCCATCCTTAGCTGCTTTCGACAGGCTAACACTTGTTAACTACAGTAGTGCTGCAGACACGAAAGAGGTTCGGTTTCTGGTTGTGTTCAGTTGACATTCATTGACATTGACATTGACATCCAGTGAGACTTGGGCAGACTGGAAAGCTGGGCAAAGAGGAACCTAATGAGGTTTAACAGGGATAAGTGCAGAGTCTGCACCTGGGAAGGAACAATAAACTGCACCAGAACAGGTTAGGAGAGCAGCCCTGTGGAGAAAGACCTGGGAATTCTGGTGTGAAACAAGTTCTCCGTGGGACAGCAATGTGCCCTTGTGGCCAAGAAAGCCAATGGTATCTTGGGATGCATTAAGAAGACTGTGTCCAGCAGATGGAGGGAGGTTCTTCTACTCATCTGCTCTGCCCTAGTGAGGCCCCACCTGGAAATTGCATCCAGTTCTGGGCTCCCCAGTTCAAGAGGGACAGGGATCTACTGCGTGGAGTCCAATGGAGGGCTACAAAGAAGGACTGGAGTCCTTCCTTATGAGGAAAGGCTGAGAGACCTTAGTCTGGAGAAGAGGAGACTGAGAGGGGATCTAATCAGTGTATATAAATACAGGAAGGCTGGGTGTCAAGAAGGAGAAGACAGCCTCTGCTCACTTGTGGCCTGAGGTAGGGCAAGGTGCAATGGATGTAAACTACAGCACAGCAAGTTCCACCTCAACATGAGGATGACTGGAATGGACAGTTGTCTCCTTTGAGCATTCTGCTGGGAGAAGCTGACTTTACACCCACATTGAAAAACATGGTCAGAGCATCCCAGAGCCCTGGAACGGGCTGCCTGGAGAAGTTGTGGAGTCTCCTTCTCTGGAGACTCTCTAGATGTGTTCCTGTGTGACCTGAGCTAGATTCTATGATCCTGCTCTGGGGGGGGGGTTGGACTCCATGATCTATGGAGGTCCCTTCCAAGCTCTAGCATCCTGTGATCCTGTGACATTTCTCTGTACTTAGGTTTCATGTGATCTAGGTATGCCAGCAAAGAGTGGAAGGGTCTGCTTTAGGTTTTGCTGCTTGCAGAACAGTGGATTTTGGCATAAAACAAAAGAATTATGTCTTTTATCTATTTTGGCTGTACAAGATGTTAACCTGCATTCATTTACATGTCTGAAACCTCATCATCTTGAAAACAACATGTATCTGGGATGCATGCTTCTGAACCTTTTGTACTAGAAGTCCTAACAACTGCCATAGATCTTGCAGGTTCATTGACTCCTAATCTTCCGTGGTTTAATTTCATCATCGGCAAATATATTTCCTGTTAGGATGGTGCAACATCTCTTACAAGGGCTGCTAATCCCAACTAGGATTGCAGTCACTGTTCAGAAGTATGTTAGATAATGTCAGAGTAGTGAGGAAAGTGTACCACTAAAGGGAATCAACCAAGAAGTGCCATTTCTGAGGAACCTCGTAAGAAATGTGGTGGGAGACATTTTTCCAGACCATGTCTCAGATCTGGAATACATTGTCTGAATCTGACACATCACAACACCAGAGCTGTTTGCAAGATGGTACTTTATACCCAGCAGAATCCATTGTGTGACTTTCTTGATGTTAAGAGGTTTTCTCTAGCTCTTGCCAAGACTCCATATTGTGTCTAATACACTTGGGCAGCCTCCAGGTGAGTGAGAACTGGCTTACTCCTGGCTCTGCTCCCATGAGCTTCAATCAGTGTGATTTATAAGATAGCTAGGTAGTAACTGCTTTGGCATTTATAGTCCATTCCGTGCCCCTTGCTAATTAATTGCTTTGGGGGAAAATTGCAAACAGTCTGGAAGATGGAGAAATCAGAAATCCTCTTTAAATAATGTTTTAGGGTCATAGAATAATAGAATGTTTTAGGTTGGAAGGAGCTTTAAAGGTCATATGGTACAACTCCCTACCTTGCAGTGAGCAGGACACCTTTAACTAGCTTAGGCTGCTCAGAGCCCTTCTGACCTGACCTTGAATGTTTCCAGAGATGGGGCTTCTACCGCTTCTGTAGGTAAGTTTCAATGTTTCGCCACCTTCCTGGTAAAAAATTCCTTTGCTGTATCTAATCTAAATCTATCCTCTGTTAGTTTAAAACCATTACTCCCTGTCCTGTCACAACAAGTCTTGGTAAAAAGATTGTCCCCATCTTTCTTATAGGCTTCTTTTACTGAAAGACCACAATAAGGTCTTCCTGAAGCCTTCTCTTCTCCAGGCTGGATAACCCCTACTCTCTCAGCCCATCATTGTAGGGAAGATGTTCAAACCCTCTGCACATTGTTGTGACTCTTCCTCTGGACTTGATCTGACAGGTTAGTGTCCTTCTTGTTCTGAGGACTCCAGAGCTGGACATAGAACTCCAGGTGAGGTCTTAGGAGAGTATAGTGCCAGAATCAACTTCCTCAATCTGCTGACCACACTTTTGGATGTGGGTGTAAAGTCAGCTTCTCCCAGCAGAATGCTCAAAGGAGACAACTCTTCGTTCCAGTCAGAAACTCACAGTTGGGAGCGATGTGACAGTTACCTTCTCTGCTGAGAAAGATCATTCTGGCTATAGTCACAGAACCACAGAATGATAGGAGTTGGAAAGGACCTCTGGAGAATAACTAGTCCAGCGCCCCCTACCAGGGCAAGTTCAGCTACAGCAGGTTGCACAGGCTATGTTCAAGTGGCTTTTGAATGACTCCAGGGGTGAAGACTCCGCCTCCTCCCAGGGCAATCCATTTCAGTGCTCCACTACCCTCAACGTAAAGAAGTTCCTTCTCACATTTAGAAGGAACTTCCTGTGTTCAGATTTGTGCCCATTATGTTCTTGTCCTGTTGCTGAACACCACTGAAAACAGGCTGGTCCTGTTCTCCTGAGACCCACACTCTAAGTATTTATAAGCATTGATAAGATCCATCCCCTGGTCTTCTTTCCTGCAGCCTAAAGAAACCCAAGTCTGCCTTTTCATCATAAGAGACATGTGCTAGTCCCCTAAACATATTGGTAGTCCTTTGCTGTACCTTCTCAAGCAATTTCCTGTCCTTCTTCAACTTTGGAGCCCAGAACTGGAAACAATACTGCAGATGAGGCCTCACCAGGGCAGAGCAGAGGGAGAAGAGAGCCTCCCTCAGCCTGCTTGCCACACTCTGCTTGATGCACCCCAGTATGCCATTGGCCTTTTTAGCCACAGAGTCACATTGCTGCCACATGACCATCCTGCTCTCCACCAGGATTCCCAGGTCTTTTTCAGCAGAGCTGCTTTCCAGCAGGTCAGCACTCAGCTTGTACTGATACATAAGCTGATTCCACCCTGAGTCAGTATCTGCACATGCCTGTATTCAGTTCACTTTCTGCCCAACTCTGCCACCTGTTCAGGTCATGCTGGATGGCCATGGGAAACAATGTCAAAAGCCTTGCTGAAGCCAAGGTAGACAATGTCCGCTGCCCTCCCCTCATCTGTTTGTCCAGTTATGCCTTTGTAGAATATTGAGAGTTATGATAACCTTCTTTTCCAGTGCATGCTTTGAGATAATGCCCAGAACGAGCTGTTCCATCATCTTTCTAGGAATGGAGGTGAGAGTGACTGGCCTGTAGATTCCTGGGTCTTCTTTCTTGACCTTTTTTGAAGACTGGAGTGACAATAGCTTTCTTCCAGTCCTCAGGTATCTCACCTGTTCTTCAGGATCTTTTGAAGATGGTTGGACAGCAGCCCAGCAATGACTTCTGCTAGCTCCCTCAGTGCTTGTGGTGCATCCCATCAGGACCCACAGACTTGTGGATATCCAATTCCTTAAAGAGGTCAAAGTTAGCCCTAGTGAGTGAAGTCTATGGCTGCAATCCTACTTGTTTTGTGGCTGCTACCCATGATCCTGAACTCTTACCTTCTCATGATCACTACAGCTAAGGGTGCCCCCAGCTTTAATATCCTCCACCTGTCCCTCTTTGTTCATCAGTACTAGATCTACTAGTACACCTCTCTTTGTTGACTACTCCACCAAAGAGGTTGTCCCTTTACCTTTAGGACTGAGTGTTGACTGGACGAGGGAGTGTGAAGATGTCTCGCTTGACTTTTACAGAGATGTGTGGTTGGCATAATCATCCCAAGGAGCCCCAGCACTGCCTGTGCTAGAGGGAGAGAACTTATCACTCTTAATTGCTCTACTGTCATGATCTACAGGGAAAGGTGGATAGGAAGAGGACATGGTGGTTTTTGCTGTGATAGGACTGAGAAAGATCCTTTCTGTTTTCCAGAGAGTACCCTTTTGCTTCTCTGATGCAGTTGTCAGGGGAGGAAGAAGCAAAGGAGAAAATAGGGCTGCAAAACCCAGCATAAGCTCCCTTGGAATGCTAGCAAGCTGGAAGAATGTTTTTCCTCCAGCCAGCATCCCTGTGAGGATCAAGGATTTTTTTTTTCCTTATGAGCTAAGAAACTACTTAAGAGCTTCTCTGACAGCACGTTATTTGGTGATTTAATGACGGACAGTAAGTCCATAGGTGGGGGAGATGTCTTGGCAGGGGAGTAAAAGTGATGCATAAGATGGTGGAAGACTGCTACGTGATCCTTCCTTTACTAGCTGTGAGCTAGGTGTGTCATCAACCTAAATGGTTTGCTGTCCGTTTCCAGTGGAACTGCAGTCCGATCTGAAGCCCGCAGAAAGAAATTCTACCTTTGACTTGCCTGTTTTCTTGTCAAGAGAAGCAGCACCTTAATCAGCAGACGTGCTCCAGAGACTTTCAGTAGTCATTTATCCTTTATGAAAGGGCAAGCACATCTATAGCTCTGGAAGGGATAATTGCTTTACAGTTCTTTTTCTGCAATGGCTCCAGGTTGAAGTTCTCCAGAAGGTTTAAAGTGTATAACATACTATGATCTGTAAATTAAATGGATCTCACCTGGAATTTACCCTGAACTGGTGAATATGGCATCCTGAATACACACTGCTGCTCTGCACTTCAACCTCCAAATTTTAGGTTCCTTTCCGCAGTATCACAGTATGATAGGGGTTGGAAGGGACCTCAAAAGATCATCTAGTCCAACCCCTCTGCCAGAACAGCATCACCTATAGCAGGTCACATAGGAATGCATCCAGGCAGGTTTAGAATGTCTTCATCAGAAGATCTGATTCCACAACCTCTGTGGACAGCCCAGTCCAGTGTTCTGTCACCCTCACAGTGAAGAAGTTTTTGCTTACATTCACACGCAACCTCCTGTGTTCCAGCTTACATCCATTGCCCCTTGTNACAGTATGATAGGGGTTGGAAGGGACCTCAAAAGATCATCTAGTCCAACCCCTCTGCCAGAACAGCATCACCTATAGCAGGTCACATAGGAATGCATCCAGGCAGGTTTAGAATGTCTTCATCAGAAGATCTGATTCCACAACCTCTGTGGACAGCCCAGTCCAGTGTTCTGTCACCCTCACAGTGAAGAAGTTTTTGCTTACATTCACACGCAACCTCCTGTGTTCCAGCTTACATCCATTGCCCCTTGTCCATTGGACATCACTGAGAAGAGCCTGGCTCCATCCTCCTGACATTCACTCTTCCTGTGTTTTTAAACATGAATGAGGTCACCCCTCAGTCTCCTCTAAGCTAAAGAGACCCAGCTCCCTCAACCTTTCCTCGTAAGAGAGATGTTCCACTCCCTTAGTCATCTTTGTGGCTCCATACTGGACTCTTTCAAGCAGTTCCCTGAGGTCCTTCTTGAACTGAGGAGCCCAGAACTGAACACAGTATCACAGTATCAGAGTATCACAGTATCACCAGGGTTAGAAGAGACCTCA
>VWZE01000360.1:196283-206458 GCA_013396675.1 Eubucco bourcierii | reverse complement strand
ACTCTGCCCATCTGTCCAGGCGGTTGAGGTCCTGCTGCAGAGCCCTTCTGCCCTCCAACCCAGCAACATCAGCCCCCAGTTTGGTGTCATCTGCAAATTTGCTGGGGACTGACTCGATGCCCTCGTCCAGATCATCACTGAAGATGTTAAAGAGGATGGGGCCCAATACTGATCCCTGGGGCACACCGCCAGTTCCCGGCCTCCAGCTGGATGTGGCACCATTCACCACCACTCTCTGGGCTCGGCCCTCCAGCCAGTTCCTAACCCAGCACAGAGTGTTGGCATCCAAGCTACGAGCTGACAGCTTAGTCAGCAGTTTGCTGTGGGGCACAGTGTCAAAGGCCCTCCTGAAGTCCAGGTAGACACGATATTCCAGATATAGCCTCACCAGGACAGAGTAGAGGGGGAGGAGAACCTCTCTCAACCTATTCACCACATGCCTTCTAATGCACCCCAGGATACCACTGGCCTTCTTGGCCACAAGGGCACATTGCTGGCTCCTGGGCATCCTTTTGTCTACCAAGACCCCCAAATCCCTCTCCTCTGTGCTGCTCTCCTACAGTATCCTGTATGGGAAACAGTATGGGAAAATTAATCATTGGAATACAATTATCCTGTCTTTTATCCCATTTTGTATTTCATCTTTGCTGCTCGCAGTTCTTGATTTCTCCTTTCTGTTGGACTGTGGGTTCTTTGAACAGCAAATCAAGTACAAGATAGTGCTTGGATCTTCCTGAAGTAATTGACTGTTGACTGCACTGAAACCACATACTACTTTATTCAGGTGTTTTCAGTATGGTGAGGTCACTGGAACCACCCTGAGTGCCTTTAGCTCCAGTAATTGTGTTCTCATTTTTAATGTTGCTCAAATATCCCTGAAGATCTTGCTATATCCATGACTTTTTTTCCATACTTGAGTAGTAAACTCTGGTTCTTCAATCCATAAGGTGAAATTAATTCAAGGTCCTGTGAACGTGAGCAGTGAGATAAAAGGAGATTAGATTTTTTAGTTGGAAAAGGTATCACTGAGGAAAGGGACCCGACTCTTTTTCAGTACACAAAGGCTGTCACAGAGGAGAAGAGTGTGGATTATTCTTCACAGTGATTGTGAATGGGCTTAAATGCTAAACAAGTGCAGTTTGGGTCAATATTGAAAAAAATTCTAGCAGTAAACCTTTTAACGTGGAGCATAGGTTTACCTGGATGGGTTACAGAAATTATTTCACTGAAGGTTTTTGTGAACTGGTTATTCTGTCCAGAGTGAATGGAAGAGTGGATCCAGCCTTAGAGGAAGAGGTGGATTACCTGACCTCTTAATATCCCTGTAGTTCCAATGTCTGTAACACTATGGCTCAGATTTTTTTTCCTTTGGATGTAGTGCTAATCTTCTTTAAGCTGAAGAAGAAATAGTTACCTGATTTCAAAGGCTCTAGAGCTAAATATGTTTTGCTTGCATGATGTCTGTAGGGAAATGTGGTGGTGAACACTATTGCTTTCTATTGTTTGTAATATTATGTCCGCTTCTTGCTGAGGGTGACAGGAATAAAAATCATCATCTTAAAATAAGCAGAATGATAATCTAGAATGAACACACAAAATCCCAAAGCTTTGCTTACAAAATCACGACGGCCAAATGGCTGCATTGGAGCCCATTGTATCCTGAAAGCTTCCTCTCTGCAAGACAGTGTAGTCTCCAGGAGAATCACTTGTGGGTTTTGGTTTTTTGGTTTTGGGGTTTTTTTAGGGTTTGTTTGTTTGCTTTTTTCCCTCTAGTTGATGATACAATTTTCTTTACAGAGAAGTTTAAACATGGGCATTCTATATTTTTTATTCTTTTTCTGCACCGCACATAGGAATCATTTCCTTCCAGCCAGTGTGACAGTGATGGTGGGAAAGGGCTGCTGCCAAATCCTTTCTGTTTCCTGTGGGCAACTATGTCACTGAGACCAGGGTGGTTATAAAGATATGTGGAAGCTCACCTTTTTTCAAGATCAAATCAAGAAATCTCTTCCTGTTGTGATTAACTCTTTGTCTCCCAAGTCCTAGGATGTTTCCTGTTTGCAGCTTTATGACTGATTTTAGAAAAGGGTCAAGTGGTAATCACCTGGCTCTCCTTTATTCTGTTCTGTCTTTGGGAAAGATGCCCAATAGTCTCTCCACTGGTTTCTTAAGTTAGTTTCATAATACATTACAGTTCCACAGACTCATATAATTAGATACTACAGATCTGATTATTTTTTTAAATGCCCATCTTTAAATGTATAAACGTAGCCTTTTGTTATGTCATGCATGTTTTGCATTTGAACAAATGCAGAGATGAAGCAGACTTATGAAAATGAAAGGCTTGACCATGTCTTTATAGCTTAGTGGCTACAAAGTTTTCCAAAGCAGAGCTTCCAATCAGACAAGAGTGTACAGAAATGATTTTGTTACTGAGAGAACCAGATGGTGGTTTTCTCCCAGGAGGCAAAAAAAAATGGATTTTCTTGAATAGGGCCTTTTTGGAGAGAGGGAAAATATATATTTCTTCTGCTAAATGCATTTTTTTCAAATTTGTGTGTTTAAGAATGAAAGGCAAACTCTAGTTGTCAGTGATTGTGCATTTGAGAAGGAAAACATTGCTGTTTGCATGCTGTGTCTTAAGTCATAAAACAATCAGATCCTGGCCTTGGTGTGCTCACTGTTATGGGCAAACAGTGCCCTTTGCCAAAGAGGCAAGCTAAGAAGGGTGGAACCGAAGCCCCTTGTTTTGTGAAGCCTTTCAAATGTCACATGGCATAAGCAGAGCCTTGGAGAAACTCTATAGGTGATAGTCTTCCCTGCAGAACAGTCGCTAGTAGGTCCTGCTTTCCATCAACTAGTATCTCTCTGGGCAACCTGAGTTGTCTTACTACTTTGAAAGTCATCCCAGTCATCCTACTTTCTTCTTATGCATCATCACTGAAGCAACATAGAGTATTTGAAGAAGTCTGAGGTGCCCTGATTTTATTTCCACTAGTGTTTCATATTCAGGATCAAAGAGAAATGGAGGCTTCTTTTGGTTCCATTTTCTCAGCTATTCTTCCATTTCTCATTCCCTGTAATGAGTCTTCCTTGTTCTCTGTTTCCCTTCATTGCCTTTTAGAGACTGGCTTGTGTGACTTGATCTCTTGGATCTCATCAGGACACTCAGGTCTCTGTAAAGGGTTAACCCTCCCGGGGATGGGGGGAAGGGGGAGTGGTCTGAACTTGACACCAGGTCCTCCTGACTCCTCCCAGAGAATGGATCTGAGGCTGACCCCAGGTATAGTGGTTAGCCCACTCCCATTTCCTTGTCTGGACCCCCTGTATAAGCAGAGGAACTTCCTGTTTCTCTCTCTCCTGGCCTTCCTGCCTGATAGCACCACCTTGTTCCTACTGCTCCTCTCTTACCAGGTGGCTATTTTCTACCACATGCTGGACATCCCTTCCTGAATCTACCTCCAGTGCCATCAGTCTGGCTATATATATATATTTTTATGTCTCGTTCTTTTTTCCATTCCCAATTGTAACTCCCCTACCTTAAATACCTTTTATTTATTGTTAATTTTTTTTTCCTTTTAACTTCCAAACTGAAGCAAGACTCTTCTTTGGGTGTTTTACCCCTTCTCTCTCTACATTTAATTCCTTTCTATCCAAAAGTGGGGAGGGGCCGGGGGGAGAGCGGGGAAGGCACCCTATTGTTATCGTCTTGGTTTCTGTTAGCTATATTTCAAGTCCCCTGAGAAGCTTAAACTCAAACCAATGCAGTCTCACAAGTGCTTTGAGTTTCAAGGATGTCCTATTTTCAATGACAGATTAAGGGGCCAATTAAAGGTTTGCTCAGTGCTGCCATCAGTTGTGACAGCAGGTGCCATTTTGTCTTTGCCCCATCTGCATTTGTCTGTTGAATTCCCTTTTAATAGCTAGCTGCCCCAGAGATGCTGAATTTGACAGAACTTCCCTCAGCACCGGGGTGTCCAGAATCCCCACGATTGCTCATCACAACACCTGGGGCTGCTTGGGTAAGGGCACTGCTACATTCCCGTAAGACAGTTGATCAGTATAGCATAGTTCACTCCCAGAGCTCCAAAGAAGATGGCTTATTCAGAAAAAAATGCTAAGCCATTTACAACAGTAGGTCTTTGCTGACAAGGAGAAATCCACTGTGCCCTTAGGTGAGATCCCAGAGTTCACAAGGCACTTCTATGTGACAGATTGGCCTGAGCTCTTGTGCACTATAGGAGATTCTAGTCTGGATTTGGTACCACAGACATCTGTTGAATTCGTTCCTGGAGTGGACACATATCTAACAAACAAGTGCCCCACAATGGTCCAGTCTTGCCAGCAGCTAGTAAGTGTTACTCAAAGCCTCAGCCAACATGGCCTTGAACACCTCCAGGGAAGGGGTGTCCATAACCTCCCTGGGCAACTCATGTCCCAGTGTCTCACCAACCTTACTGTAAAAGCTGTCTTTCCAATCCCCAGTCTAAACCTGCCTTTGTCCAACCTCAATCCATTCTCTGTCATATGGCAGAACTCTTGTAAAAAGTCCCTGGATTTCATGTGGGCCCCATTCAGGTATGGGAAGGCCACAAGAAGATCTCTCCAGAGCCTTCTGTGCTCCAGGCTGAACAGCCCCAGCGCTTGCATCTTGTCCCCCTGGGGGAGGTGCTTCAGGCCTGTGCTCATCTTTGTGGCTATCCTTGGGACCTGCATCAGCAGTTCAATGCCCTTCTTATGCTTGGGGCACCAAAACTGGACACAGTACTCCAGGTGGCCTCTCATGAGAGCAAAGTAGAAGGGAAGAATCACCTCTGTTGTCCTACTGGTCACACTTCTGATGCAGCTGAGGACACAGTTGGCATCCTGGGCTGCAAGTGCACATTGCCAGTTCACGTAGAGATTTTTCATCAACTGACACTCTTGTGTCCTTCTCAAGACTGCACTGTCATCCCAACTGACAAAGTTTGGATTTTCCAGCTACAGCATCCGCCCCAGTTCAGTGTCCTGTTTTTCACTGGAAACAATCAAACTACTCTTATGATGGACAGCCTCCTTTTTTCCTGTGTTGCCTGGTCCTTTTTGCCTTTGGCTGTGACAAGCAAAAAGGCATTTATTAGTCAGGCAGTGCTTGTGACTTGCTGGAATGGGTTGCATTGTTGTCTCCAAGAGCTGTGTTGAGTACATTGCCCTAATAAGTAACATTTGGAGTAGCATTTTGTTTCTAAAATACAGATAATATAATTCACCTAGTATAGGTTTTATTTTCAAATTACTACTTTTGTGCTAGTCTGCAGAGGAAAATAAAGAAAATGAGGTAGTGCCTGTGTTTCATATGCTAAGTTAAGGGGTAAACCACAATAATCTATAGTAATCTAATTCTTTTAATCTGCATGTGAACTCTTGAAGCAGTTGGAGATTTTTCAGATGAGCCCAGCAAGCAACCTTTCCCCGTTTTAGCACTCAAATAAGTGGAATTAAAAATAGGTGAAGTTGGAGGACACATAAAACTCTTGAAATCCTATCCTTCCAGATTGCAATAGGGAAACCTAGGCTTTTCTGAAATCTGGCTCCTATGTTATGTGCCGAGGCAGGTGAGCTGAAGCTTTGCTATACACCAACTAATTTTTGGTGTACATTTTGATTTCTCTTTAAACAGTTCCCCCTGTAAAAAAAAAGAGGTATATTTTGACAAGGAGCATGCAAGAATTACCGAACTGAAACTTTGCTGGCCAGTTCCTCCTTTATGCTTGTTTTTCCTTGCTTTCTAAGGGATGAAGAAGAGAAAAAAAAGTCTCACTCAGATGGTACAGATGAAAAGGATAATGGGAGCCAGACAAAGGCTGTCAGTCGAATTGGCAACTCAAATAACCCTTTCCTGGACATCCCTCATGATCCCAATGCTGCTGTGTATAAAACCGGATTTCTGGCTCGGAAAATCCACGCAGATATGGATGGAAAGAAAAGTGAGTATATTTCCCTCTTAATGCCACATTTTCTTGTTTTCTCTGTATAAAGTCACTCACAACGAGTCCATGTGTTTCTCAAGGCAAGGAGTGCTGCTCCATTAGCGTGAACAGTAGCAATAACGAACAACATAGCAATTGGATTATCAACCTCTCAGTCAGGCCAGGATTTACACTGTTCAGTCCCATTTGCAGCAGCTCTAATATGTGACCATAACAGGTAATGTGATACAGTAAAGCAGTGTAAATCTTTTGTGCTAAACCAAAATGAATCTCCATGGTTTATAGAAAACAATCACAAGTGAATTACAGTAGCTGTTCCACAGTAGTTTGGTAATTCTCCTTTTCCTTACATGACCCAGATTGTTTCAAGTCTCCCTGCCCCTCTGGGTCTTTCTTTAAAGAAAGGCTGTTCTTTATCTCTATGTGAAGATGCTGTAACCATTCCAGACTTTCCCAGCCTTGGGTCATGTACACAATGAAGTGCAGCAGGTTTCGGTAACAGTCAGAGTTATGTCATGCAGTCCTTCTCTGTCCCTTTCTGGTAATAATCCTACTGTGTCTCTTATACTTGAATTATCTCCTTCCTTCTCACCCTGTTTCTTGTGCATCTACATTGTGGTGCACTAATTATTGAAGGTCTTTGATTAATCTGTGTATGTTTTGTTGTTTAAATGGCTTCATTTGTTTGTTTTCTACTGATCTTAGGAACAACATAGGCCACACAGAGAATTTGTATTTTCCCGATTCATTATTGTTGATCACCTGCTAATGTTTCAGACGGTTTGGCTGAATCCTGAAGGCATAGTCTGGCTTTGTGATGGGTATTGAGTAACTGCAGGTCTCCCCTAACTGGGCTAAGCTCTGTGGTGTTTGCATGTTTTGCTACTGTATTTCAGGAGGCCCAACTGGGGGTCAGTGTTTTCAGGCTGGAGGCTGACAGCTAGACAACTAAATCCAGAGATGTCAAAATGAAGCTGACCTCATTGTTTATGAGGACTGGACGCTCTGAATAGGTTCCTCTTTATTAAACTCCTGTTTGTTTAATCTTAATAAGTGCTTGTATCTGGTCAGCTTTATTAAATTATTTCTTTAATAATCAGAGTTGCTTATTATTCAGCACACTGGATGCTGGCATTCTAGAGATAATAATTTTATGAGTAATATAATTAAGGTCGTCTTTTCAGAAGTTCCTGTATAGCATAGAGGTCTGTCTCTCATTGTCATGCAGCTCTTGAGAAAAATTACATTTTGACTTTTCAGTTGCAAATACAAGAAACTATTTTTTTAGATGTTTGTTAGACTTTTTCATATTTCATTTCCTTCTTGAGTTCACAGGATCACAGGATATTACGGGTTGGAAGGGACCTCAGGAGGTCTTCGAGTCCAACCCCCCTGAAAAAGCAGGATTTTAATCTAGCATGGGTGACACAGGGATGCATTGAGATGGGTCATGAAAGTCTTCAGAGAAGGAGACTCCACAACCTCTCCGGGCAACCTATTCCAGTGCTCTGCAACCCTAACAGTAAAGAAGGTCTTCCTCACGTGGAGGTGGAACTTCCTATGCTGTAGTTTACATCCATTGCCCCTTGTCCTACCTCAGGCCACAAATGAGCAGAGGCTGTCCCTTCCTTCTTGACACCCAGCCTTTATGTATTTATATATGTCATTTAAATCTTCTCTCAGTCTTCTCCTCTCCAGACCAAAATGCCCTAGGCCTTTCCTCATCAGACAGTGCTTCAGTCCCTTAATTATCCTTGCAACCCTCCACTGGACTCTCTCAAGTAGATCCCTGTCTCTCCTGGACTGGGGAACCCAGAACTGGATGCAGTATTCTGGATGGGGTCTCACTAGGGCAGAGTAGAGGAGAAGGAGAACCTCCCTTCATCTGCTAGACACAGTCTTCTTAATGCACCTCAGGACCCCATTGGCCTTCTTGGCCACAAGGGCACATTGATGTCCCATGAATAACTACTTGTTCACCATAACTCCTAGGCCCTTCTTCACAGGGCTGCTCTCCAGCAGATCACCTCCTAACCTGTCCTGGTGCAATTTATTATTCCTTCCCACATGCAGGACTCTGCACTTATCCTTGTTAATGCAGTTATTACAGGGCTTGTGCAGTATTATTAATGATGTGGTGTGCTAATACGCTGCATATATTTTCTCAGTACTGAGGAGTAAAGCTCTTAGGCAGTCTAGAAGAGAAGGATGTAGCAGGGACCAGTGGCTGGAATCTTAACTGAACTAATTAGAAATAAGGCATATCATTTGAGATGAGAATGGCTAACCTCTGGAACAAGAATCTAATCACTTCTTCACCATCCGTCATCAAATCAGAATGAAATATCTTTCTGAGACGTTTCTGAGTTACTAGTTTGAGTACAGAGGGAAGTGGATGTTGGTATGTGGTGCATGCTTTGTGGAGAGTGAGATTGGACCCACTATGACCAGAAGGTCTGTACCTTCTATTTCGTTATTGCACCCGAATTTAAAACTTGAGCCTTCACGTTTAAAACCCCTTTATTTTTCTTTTGATTTTCCTTTTTTCCGCCCTCTACTGCTTGTTTGTAGGAATATGTTTTCTCTGTTACATTTTAACTGGCTTTAGGGTTCTTGAGGGGTTATTTTTTTCTTTTTCTTAGGATTTTGTTTGCCTCCTCTCTCCTTTCCCTTCTTTGGCTTCCTCTGTGGCTGCAGAAAGAGAGGAAGGGACCAGAGGACCAAGAAGCCATCTGGACATTCAGTGCCAGCTTGAGTGTTAAGTAGTGGCAATGGGGAAGGATGCTTTTGAGATGCATTGTTTTCTGACCAGCATCCTTTTAGCCTAGAGCAGTGCCTACCAGTCTTCTGTGACATAGAGAAAGGATATTTCCATCTGAAAACTGCCGCGGTGCAGGGTGCAGACCTAGCTGTGTATGGGCAGTGCTCATCTACCTGCAAGAGCACAAAGACAGGGTTTCTCTAGCCTGTATTATGCATAGCTGCTGTTCACTTCTGACCCAGTCCAGGGCTGTCATCAGGTTCCACTACTCTAAGACACAGCAGGTATGTGCAGGCACTGTACTAAGTTGCATTGTCCTTTGAAAAGGAGAGTACAAAGGAGTTTTAATACAGGAATAATATAGCTCTACTGTTGCCTCGACACAAAGTGTAAAAATGGATCTGAGTTAAATGGATTTTCGTTTTTCTTTGCAGCTCCCCGGGGAAAGCGAGGTTGGAAAACCTTTTATGCTGTGCTGAAGGGAACGGTCCTGTACTTGCAGAAGGTAGGGGAAATCACTGTCTTTTGGAAACTGATTAAAGAGGGATAAAACAGCAGGCATGCTTTCTACTATCACAGCCCACCTCCAGGAGCCGTTTTCTCCAATATATGGTGTAGCTGCTCTATCTCACCCACCCTTGTTTACACACATTCAGATGTTAATCGTTTATTGACACCCTCTCTCTTTTCATACTTACAAGTTCAGTTTCATTGTCCCCATTCACATGTGCACCCCATAAATTTCAGTTTATGCTGTTGCTGTCACTCACTGATGAAAAAAATAGCCATCTTCATCAGCAAAGACAGCATCATCTCTCTTGAACACATTCCTCTAGGCTGCTTTAATATTGCTTTTCATATGTATGACTTTCCCTCCTGTAAAGCTGTCCTCCTTTCCTGTCTTTTCATAGTATACTTTTCTGCAATGCCTGCAAGGCAAGCTGCAGAACAATGGAATGGCAGCTTGGCCTTGGTAGAAATCTGCAGCTTAGAAATCTGCAGCTTCTGCTCCACAGCAAAACTGAAGGATAAAAGGATAGCTTTTTTCCCCCCCTGGTTTCTGACAAACTTTGCTACCTCAGAACAAGAAGTCTAAAAAAAAAGAAAGTCGGCTGAAATACTTGATGTCTTTAGGCACAAACTTTAATATGTTATAGTACAGTTTTATCTATACTTTTGGAATGTGAAATGCAGCATATGAGTGAGAACTGTCAAAATCAAATGAACAGTAGCAGCTAAGTAGATTTTTAAGGCTTTTTGACATCCAGTGTAGGTGAAATACTCATTAAGTAGGTGATGTATGACTACCCTGTGTTGCAGGAATTAATGCTCCTTTGAAAGCCTTTTTACATTTCCATTGTGCGTTGCAGCTATCAGAAGAACGAGTTAAAATGTATGCTGCTATTTCCTCCTCCCCTGCTGTGGCTTTCTGAAGTTTGGTGTTT
>VWZE01000360.1:166292-196240 GCA_013396675.1 Eubucco bourcierii | reverse complement strand
GGCTGTATAGTCTCGGGGAAGAAAGCGGGTGGTCTGGAGCAAATTTATATGTCATGAAGTATACGAGCTGGATACTCTGGGTGTAGTACCTTTTTGAGAGGGCTGTAATCTTGAAACAGACAAAACAATCCGTGGTCAGGGTGGGAGATTTGAGCTGAAAAGTTGGATGTGGCATGCTCAAAGCCAGTGCAAGACTCTAGAACTAAATCTGCTGAACTGCAGCTGAATCTCCTTTCTGGTCCGCTTGCTGGCAGCGGGTTGAGCTTTTTCTGAGGTGGCCTTCGTGATAGTTTTGTACTTACCCTTTCCTGGATCGAGTCACTTGCACTCATTTCTGAAAAGGTCACCTGAAAATATTGTTTGGTTCCCTAAGAAATAAGAAGGTTTCTTGTCCATAACACATTAATTAATTTCTTCTTTGTTCCTCAAAGGGGGATTAATAAGCTTTCAAGGGGAAGAAAAGGAGATGCTTTCTATTTTAGAGTCTTAAATAAAAATTCGTATGAGAATCGCTGGGATACTGGCTTAAAATACTTTTGGTTGAACAAAATGTAGAGCTGCTGATGGAACATGCAAATTTTCTACAGAATGGTGTTCTCCCCTGTCTTGCTCTCCATCCGCTGCAGAGCAAGACAGTAATTTCACATCTGGCTGAGTCTTTGCAGAATGAAATGTGTTGCTTTCATTATTGTTCTTCTTTGCTTGTTATTTGTGTGTCTTTTGCTTGGCATAGCACTTGGAATTCAGTGACCACAGGGTGGTTACTCTGCAAAGCAGCACTCTACACTTGGAACTGCAGCCATCTTACCGTAGCATTGTGACAAGCAAGACTTTTTTACTTCAGTGCCTTAAAAGGTTGATGCCTGATGGGCAATGACTCAGTTCCCAGCGTGATGGGGCAGCTGTGAGCCTCCCCAGGGTGCCTTCAGCCCCTGTGCCTCCTCTTGCAGCTGTGGAACATTCTCTAATTTCTCTTCAGCTCCAGAAGGTCCAGCGGGGGCTTTCTTCAACCCCACCTGTTAGGCATGCGGTATAGCAGCAATTTTAAAATAACACAGCTAGACCAAGCTATTGTCGTAAAAGTGGCTGAGGTGTTGTTTACTTTTGCAACGTACTGGGAGATTGAAATTACCCTAATTTCAGAAAGTTCAGGAGCATTTTAGAACAGCTTGATTTCTTTGTAACAACGTATACCTCTGGCAGTAGTCACAGGCAAAGGATTTCATTGCCTGTGTTTGAGTGCTGTAAGGCAGGGTGCATGCACATATGCACATGCACGCACTTTTTCCTTCTATCTCTCATTATCTGTGTATTACCTGTTTATCTGTGACGATTGTTGCATTGCACTGAGTGCTATTCAGGCATGGGAGAGAGAAATCTGTTAGTGCTGCGTACACACAAACACATATACAAACCTATGCACTATTGCTTCCTGTATTTATCTGCAACTCAGCTGTTCTCTCAAGACACCACTCTAATATTAATTACAAACAATATTAATTGTTTGTAGAAACTGTAATTCCCTCAGCGGGCAGTGATTCCAATTCTACTGTCATTGTGGTTGCATACCAGTCTGGTTCTTGTTGCGCTATCAAAGTCCACACATGAGAGTGGTTTGTAAATGGTGGTCACTTGAGATTTGCTGGCAGGTTTATCTGGGCAGTCTTGTCTCTGTGCCCACATTTTTATTTTATTTTTGTCACTAGAAACATTCCATTGCTGATTCCTCTGCTGCATATTGCTTTATTTTTAAATGGGTGATCTAAGAGAGGTGATTTCTGATTTGATGAGCAAAGAGGCCACCAGAGGGGCTCAGTGGAAGTGTTCACAATTAGTCAGCTAAATATGCTGCACAGTAGTATGTAAAACGAGAGGTTTGACATGTTTGGGATGTTGGCATTGTCTTGGCATCCTCAGGCCGAGGTTAATTTCCTGCCCGCTCTGTTCATAGCAAGAGGAAATTACAAAGTAGGATCTTGACAGAATGTCTGCTCGCTAGACTGACATGGGATGTGATGTGCATATGGAGGAGAGGTTTAGAAGGAGAGGACACCGAGTCTGACCTCACTTCCTTGCTAGAAACTGCTTCTGGGCAAGCAGTGCAGGACATGTACCTTGGTGTTTTTTCAGACCTTTGTGTGGGATCTGTAACATTTTTCTTCTTTGAAGTGGCACTTTAGAATGTTACATGCTTTCAGGTATTTTTATGTAACTTCCTTCAAAAGTGTTTTCTCTATTAAAATGTAACAAAAAGAGAGAAAGGTCAGTGATATGCTTGGTGACAAGACTTTCTGAGAGAGACTTTTGCAGCTGTCAGATGCAACTGAGCATGTACCCGCCCATGGTACACTGACTGATAAAAAGAAAATGACATTCTCTGGTCTCTCAAAACCAGGCTCATAAATATGCTGTCTGTCTGTCAGCAGAATGTGGGAACGTCTTTCTCTAAGAGCCGGAGAGAGATGAGTTCGGCATGTTGTTGCGTTGTGTGCAGCACTCCCATCAGCCTTCTGTCGATAGAGATACACTCACAGTTCCTCCTCATACATTTCTTGCCACCATCTTAGTCTAACTTTAGTGAGCTACCTTCTATTTCAGCGCAACTTCCGTGCTGACATCAGCACATCAGAGCACATGCTGTTCTTGATGGCACAGGAGATACGGATCTTCCTGTTCCCCTAGCATTCCCTGCCAGTTGAAAAGAGATTGAGGCCTTGGAGGAATTTTGACAGCATATTCACATCCTTCCAACTTTCTCTGAGCCTGACTGACTATGTGGAGACTTTTCCAGTATGCTGATCAGTGCCTTTGAAGAAGCTGGCAGAGCCCCAGCTGTCAAGGTAGATTGCAAGCAACTGATCTGATGGGATTAGCAAGGATTATCATGAACACTCTGAGTTGCTAAGGAGGGGTTCTCAGCCAGGACTGCTTCTTAGACTGCCCAAATGTGGAGTCCTTCTGGAACATGTTTAGACACCAGAGCAGGTTGTGGACATTGGATACATCTCACAGAGGAAGCTGGGAGTCAACAGGCAAGGCAATAGCTGACACTGTCTCTAGGCAGTAACTTGAGGAATGGCAGTATATCATGTATCTGAGACCTGTCTAAGTTCATTTCCTGGCTTTAAAGTTTTCCCAGTCTCTCTGGACAGTGGAGCCAGTCATTTTCCCCAAAACTACCATCAGATAAATCAGCTTTTAAAACCCTTAAGGAAGAGGCTTGACCTGGGGCTGGGTGTGCGTGTATGTTATTCCTTCATCTTCAGGATGGTGCTGGAGGAGGTGTTGGACATCTTCCTTCACTTCTTTTCCTTTGGCTGGCAACTTTCCCAAATCTTCCTTGAAGAAAGTTTAGGGAGTAGCCTAAGTGGGAGTCAAATGTCCATCATAATATGGAGACCCCTCCAAAGCTTACTGGTACTCAGACTATGAGAGATGAAGGACATTTAGCTTTGCTCATTAACAGACCTTGAAAAACCCTTATGTTACTGATGTTTTGGTTGAAGTCTATGCTTTGTTGATCTGTGCAGCAGTGATCTGCTTTTCTGAAGTAGGCTTTCCAGATCTATGGTGGGTTGTGCCCTTGGCCAGCCCCAGGTGGATGTGATGTTGTTACAGTATTGCTGGGTAGCTGCATCTCCTTGGATAAAGTACCTGAGCAACAGTGAGTTTTGGGTCTGCAGTAACTGGACATCTGTGAGGATGGATGAGACAAGAGAGATGACCAGGTCCCATCTGTTGAAAATCATCCTAGAGAGCCCTGACCAAACCCAGCCTGGCCGAGAGTGTAGGTGCCTTCAGCAGTGTAGTTGCTTCTGGCTGTAACCAGGTCTATGTGCTACCAGACAAGTCCTGTAAACCGATTCAACCAGCTCTTCTTTAGGGTAGATGCTCTCTGTGTGTTTAAACCAGTGCTGTCCCTGCACATGCTCTGTGTTCTTTACTCTGTAGCCTACTGAAACCATCTCACAACTCTTGTGCAAGTGGAGGGATCAATATTTATCACCCCTGCAGGGGACTATTTCTCTGCTTTGCAGCTGTCACGCCCCCTCTCTTGGTAGGTGTTTCAGATGAGACTGATTTTTGTGATGTCCTGAGGGGCCAAAATGCACCCTGCTTTGGCCTCTGTTTGAGAGACATAAACAGTTGCTGGCAATTGAGTTTTCCTGGCTTTCCCAAGCCACTTATAGTCAGGCGAGTTTTAAACTGAACTTATGGCTGTGTCACGGTTGTGCCCTCAGCCAGCTTCTGTCACTCAGGAGAGCAAAAATGGCACCCAGGATGATGCATGCAACACAGGAGTTTGCCTCCCTTCTTTTGTCACTTTTCAGGAGTGATACTGTTGTTGTGTCAAAAACCCAGACAGTGCTTGTGCTTGGCATTTGCAGACCATGAGCAGAGAGTCTGCTCTGTTGCCCTGAGGAGCAGCTGCTATACTTGCTTTGTGGAGACTGATAAGGGGACTTCTACACTATGTGAAAGCCTTCCTAGGAGGACATACAAAGGTCATACAAAGGAAAAATAAAAGTCGAGCAGTGAAGGCTGAGAACCCAGGCAGGAATCCACAGCTGAGTAGTGGAGGTGAGGAGCTGGGCTAGACAAGTAGTCCGCAGTTGTTGTGATAGTCTACTGCTCCATTTACCCTTCTTTCTGTCAAGCAGGTAGTGAATCTACTTCTCTCCTTTGCAAATAGATCAGAAAAGAGAAAGAAAGAGGAAGGAAAACATGTTAAAGGTAGTGGAAACTACAAGTGCTCAAATCAGATTGCATTCAGTTCATGTATTTTAATGTTGTTCATGGCTGTGGAAGAAGATTTTTCCCTAGGTTAAGGAAAAAAGGAGTAGCACATGGAGAAATAAGATGCCATTTTATGCCTGTTAACTTCTACAGGATGAATACAAGCCAGAAAAGGCTTTGTCGGAGGAAGATCTGAAGAATGCAGTTAGTGTGCATCATGCGCTGGCATCCAAGGCAACAGACTATGAGAAGAAACCCAATGTCCTCAAGCTTAAAACGGCAGATTGGAGGGTCCTGCTTTTCCAAGCCCAGTAAGTGCTCTTGACATTCATAGAGGAATGAAAGCAGTGCTGAAGGAGGAGTAAATTCATACTTGGACAGGTTAAAGAAGATGTTTAAGAGATTCGGTCTGTTTATTTCATCATAAATACAATTAAATAGTGATTTGATAACAGTGCACAAGTGGGTTATGAGAAGGAAACATTGGATTTTAAGAGGCTGTTTAATCTATTTGAGAAGGGCATAACAAGATGCAGCAGCTGGAAGCTGCAGGAAATTCAGTTTGGAAACAAAGTGCGAAGTTTTAACAGTCAGGGTGATTAATCATTTAAGCAAATGATCAAAGGCAGTCTTAGATTGTCTTGTGGTGTCACAAGTCCTATCTAGATGTTTTTCTAGAAGGCACACTTTAGTCTCAAACAAAGCTGCTACTTAATACAAGAATAATTTCAGTAAGTTCTCCAGGCTGTGGTATCCAGATAGAACAGAATACCTGCCTTTTGCTACTGACATTGAAAACTGCATCAGTCTTGTGTAGGAGCCCTTTTCAATGAAATCTGTGTGAAACCTCATAGAGACCTGCCAGTGTCCAGCATGGTTGAGACCTTAGGACACATGACTGAATTCTGGCATTGATTGCCTTTGTCATCTATCTCATTTGGATCAGATTAGGAAATTGTGGATGCTGAGGTGAGTTACAGACCTAATCATGAGCTACTCTATGACTGATGTGTCTGAAATTACGTGCTTGCAAAGACAGAGCAGAAGACTGGCTCTAAAACTTGTCCAGTTCTGGTTATTCTTGCTTTTAAAATGCCATTGAAGGAGTTGGAAATAGGTAGAGGAGGCTGAGTCAACAAGTGCTCAATATGTATTTCTTCCACAGGAGCCAAGAAGAAATGCAGACTTGGATCAACAAGATTAACTGTGTGGCTGCTGTCTTCTCTGCACCACCTTTCCCAGCAGCAATTGGCTCTCAGAAGAAGTTCAGTCGCCCACTTCTGCCAGCCACCACAACAAAGCTAACTCAGGTGAGTTGTTTTTTATAGATAGAGTAGGTGATGCTGGCTTCTCAGGCTAACTGGAGGCTGCACAGTGGTCCTTCTCATTGCTTTGTGATTGTCTCCACTAGCATTCCCAGGTGAAGGCAGCTTGCACAGTATTCTCTGTTCATTTCCTGATGAAAATTTCAAAGTGAGGTGAGAGAAGCAGCAGACATGAGTTTTTGTTTGTTTTTTTTTTTAATATCTGTGAAGAAAAGAAGTAGTCATCACTGTTCCCAGTACCAGAATTTTCATCCTGCAGTTATGGTTCTCCAGTAGACATTTCAAAAAGTGTCTTTTATTTTTAATTTTTAATTTGTGTGTTTATTGTCATTTCTGAAGAAAGGGACATACTCTTGGCCTTTGGCTTACTGGGGTGATAAAAGGTGAAAGCTCATATATCAAGCAAGCATCAGTTATATTTCTCCCACAATACTTTTCCAGACTCCAGACTTATCAGCTCAAGGATTTCCTGTTTAATGTATATTTATAAACTGTCTCTTATATGAATGCCTTTGGTCTCCATTTGTGGTCACATAAGCTTTTTAGCTTCTGTGACATCTTGTGGCAAGGAGTTTTCACAGCTCTACTACTTCTTGCACAAAACACCATCGACTTCCACTGTTTCAGGCTGCCTGTGTCTGATACTTGGTCCATGTGCTTTGGGAGTTGTATGCTGCATACCTACAATTCCTCCTGCCCTTGCAGAAACATAGCTTATTGAGTTGACAGAGTGGCAGAGGTGAAAGATCCCAATGCTAGGAGTATATGTTGCAAGTAACCTCCTGTAGCTTTTAAAGTCATTTACCCATGCTGGCTGGCTTCTTAAAAGCAATTTTTGGCCATCTTCATAGCTTAGTAACACTCTTGGGGACCACTAACTGATAACCTACATTTCTCAAAGAGGGTGGGGCTTTTTATATTGACCCTACTTTTTTCCACTCCATGGCCTCTCTTCTTACAGTATGATGACCAACTTTCTGTCTTCTGTTCTGGGTTAAATTTTAAAACAGAATACTATTAACTTGTCTCGTTTTGCTCATACATACCTTTTAGAAAATACTGTGTGAGGCTTCAGTAATTTACCCCAAATCACCCAAAAAGAGGCTTTTTTTTTTAAAAACTCCTTCCTTTGTGTGTTTGCTCCTTTAACATGTGTCCTAGTCTCATTGTTTCCATTTAATCTGGAAAGAAAAAAAAAATAGAACGCAGCCCTATGGTTTGTGTCTCAAAGAAGGGGAGACACAAAATGTGGGGTAAGACAAACTGTTTTAGCTAAAGGCAGAAGAATGTTAAGTGTTCAAAGCAGATAAATTCAAAGGTAAGCAGAAACATGTCTGCTTTTATCTGTCAGTGTGGAAAAACTGGCAGCAGGCTACTTCTCATTCGGCTGACAAAAAAATATGAATTGTCAAATCCCTGTGGTTGCTTTTGGGGATTTTGTGAACTGAATTATGATGGACTTCTTCAACGGGCCTGTCCCTGGTCAGGCAGAAGTTGGGATGCAGGTAGAAACCAACACAGAGAAGGGAGAGAGATTGGACATGATGGATTGTGCAAGATCCTTGCACCAAGTTTGCTTTCAGAAACCGATCAGGATCTGATCTTGGTTAGTCCAACTGAAGAGATGTGATATGACAAAGCTAAATATATAAAGGAACAGCTAGTCTAGAAAAGATCTTACTAGGGTTGTGGGGTTTTTTTTCCTTTTTTTTTTTTTTTCCCCAAGATTGTGCATGTACATGTAAAAGCTCCAAATGGCTGCTGCCTTGAAGTGACATATGTCAAATTAATAGCTGCTCAAAGATCTCTTGTCATCAGGCCATGGATGGACATCAAGATATCATTGGCACCAAGGACTCAGCGCAATGTAAAGTGATTGTACACTAATAGAGAGCAAGCAGATAGATCCAAGGTAGTTACTAACAGCAACAAGAATTTTTGGCAGCCAATAGCGAGTAGTTTGAGCCCTACCATGTATAGGCGGAGGCAAATTATCCCACGTTTCTGTCTTCAGTTCTTTTGCAGAAGAGTTGAAACACAAGATTAGCTGAGGCTTAGCTATCACCCTCTGTAGAAGTTTTCTCTTTTCTGCAATTTTCTGCAGCTCCAGCTCAGTGAGCTGAGAGGCTCAGTCCCTGGTGTGACTCACAGTGCAGTGCAGTCATGTCTGAGCTAGGCTTGAAGCTGCAAGCTGTGCAGCCACGCTGCAGATGGACAGCTACTGGCAGCTATTTCCTACTCTGAGACTAGATACGTGTATGGGAGCTGAGCTGGGTACTACCTGGTGTTGTGACTCTGACGAAGTCACTGAGAGCTGAATGATCTTGTCCATATTTTCAGCTTAGCTAATTCAAACATAATTCCAGATACAAGTCTGGAAATGGCCAGAAGGCCATGCTGCAGGAGCTGGAAACCTTCTGAGCTGAGGGAAGGTTAGTTGACAGATGGAATGAAGGAAGTGTGTGGGCCTAGGATTATGATAAAGGAAATTGCCTAGAAAGGGGGAGTAGCATCTCCTCACTTTCTCCAGCTGCACAGTGGAATAAAAGCTGATGGCAGCTTAGCAAAATGACATATCTTTTGGAGATTGGACAGCTCTTCCTTTTCTGGATGTGTTGTATTGTTCTGAACAAATGGAAACCGCAGACCAGAGCAGTGAATAAATGGAAGGAGGGGCCCAAGCTTTATGTTGTTTCTGTGCTGGAAAGATAGTGTGAAGACCGGATGCAGGTTCTTTGCCTGTCTTATTCTGCCCTTGGTCTGGCTGCATACATGACAGCCTGAATTAATTTGCCAAAAAATGTACTAGAGCAGAAATGTCATGTTGTCATAATACTCTGCAGCAAGCTAGATCTGTTGCTCTCAGCAAGGTGAGGAGTGACAAGTTTGCTATCTTTCCCAGTGGCATCTGGTAGCTGCTGGTTTGGTTCTGCAAAGTTGGCCACTTTGCCTTGGTGCCTTTGCAAGGGCTGTTGAGCACAGAGCTCTGGGATAACTGACCTTATCAATGCAATTAAAGTTAGTTAAGAGAAAGGAAGGGAGAAAGGGAGAAAGAAAGTGAGAGTGGGAGGGAGGGAGAGAGACAGGGAGGAAGAGAGGGAGAAAGGGAGGAAGAGAGGGAGAAAGGGAGGTAGAAAGAGGGGGAGAGAGGGAGAAAGGGAGGGAGGCAGTGAGAAAGGGAGGGAGAAAGTGGGAGAGAGGGAGGGAGAAGGAGATGGAGAGAGGACAAAAAGGAAAAACGTACTTAGCAGAGAGATCCCTGTAAAATAATACTATCCTTTGCTTATTTATTCTTCACTTAAGTACCTAATGTCTTTCTGAAGGATGAACAACTGAAGTCCCATGAAGCTAAGCTGAAGCAGATCTCCACTGAGCTTGCTGAGCATCGCTCCTATCCTCCTGACAAGAAGCTCAAGGGCAAGGAAGTAGATGATTACAAACTGAAGGACCACTATCTGGAGTTTGAGGTATCCATAGGAAACATTGTTTTTTACCCTGTGGGTGTGGATGGGGCAACTGGTCTTATACTTGGGGTACAGTCCTGAGGTTCCGGATTTTTTCCCCTTACACTTTGTCAAGGAGAATGTTCTTGTTAGACAGATATACCACATCAATCCCAGAATCTGGGATGTGGCTCCTCTTTATGATAAGGACTTCCTGTGACCTTAGCCATCAATTTAGCTCCTCATCTATAAAATGGAGACTAAGAATGTGGCCCCCTATTGTTTCCTGATTTGTCTGTTTGGAAAGGTGATAAGGTCTTCAGGCAGGAACTATATAATGCTGTAACACTATGTGTTGCTTATTGTATTGGAACCTCAGTCTTTATGGAATGGATGGCTGCATTTTGCAGTGATGCAGATCATTATAATTGTCATCCATTGATAAGCTCTTAAGGAATTGTTCACTTAAAATTGTCATAGGCATGCTTCACCAGAGAGATTTTTATTGTGTGTCAGCAAGTTGGATGTTAGAATGAGCAGGAAAAGGGATTGAGTGATGCAGCTGAGGCAGCCGCATTGGGAGATTGTTCTGCATATCTAACAGCAGCTTTTATCTGTTGTGGTATATGCCACATTGTAGGGCTGTGGGGGAGGGTAGTTAAACCAGCAGATAACTGGTGTTTTTCAGGGGTGCACCTTTGATCTTTTTCCCCCATAACTGAGGCAATGTTGATTTGGATCTGAAAGGATCCTATTCTAGGTGGGCACTCCCTGGCAAGCAAAGTCCCTGGCCTGGAGAGGCAGCAGATAAGATAAAAGCCAGAGACATCACCAAAGGAGGTGCTGGAGGCAACACAAACCTCCAGAATTAAGCTTCTTGCCGCGTCTTAAATGAGTTTACTTTGGAGGATCTCTTTTTACTTCTGGTCTTGACTGGTTCTGTACTTTTGCTGTTGTATAAGATTGTAACCACTCTTATGTGTTTGACTTTGCTGTGACTCTGAGCTTCAGATGTTTTACATAGGTGTTTTGATACTGTTTTGTATAGGGAATACAAACCCAAAATTATCTGACCACCAATCAAATGAGGAAGTGGTAGGCAAGGCTGGCAGGCAAATGATACATAATGATATGAACAGGAGAATCTATATATTCAATAAAACAGGGCTGAAATGAGTCAGTGGGGTAGCTCACATGACTAGAGTGCTGCCATGGATGGACACAGGGTTTTTCAAAAGGGTAGACCCTGATGGCAAGGAGGTGAATTCATGTCTCACATGAATTAGTAGTGACCGCACATGCCGCTTTGCCAAAGGGTGATGAACCAACAGCTGAGAGCTTCTGAGTCAGGATTAGCAGGCACAGCAAGATGGCTCTCTGAGAGGCCTTTTTCAAAAAAGAGGAAGAAACGTTGTGTTTGTAGGCCCTGGTCCTCAAATGGGAGCTTCAGCTACCCCTTTATCTGCTGGAGGAACAACACAGCCAGGTGCAAGCAATTCAAGATGCTTCTGGAGTGCACTAACAACTCCATAACACAGATGACTGATTAGAAGACAAGGAGAGGCACTTTGTTGGACTTCAGACTAGGAAGAACTAGTTTGGGATGTGAAGATCAAGGCCAACCATGACAGTAGCAACCATAAGATGTTGGACTTCATGGTTGTGAAAAGGAAGGTTCAGAGTTAAAAGCAGAATCACGACTCTGGACTTCAGAGGAGCTGACTCTGGCCCGTTCAGGGAACTGCTTGGGGGAATCCTATTAGATAGAGCCTTAGCAGGGAAGAGGGCTTTGGAAGAACTTACCTCTTTCCAAGGATCACCCCCTTTTAAGCTCCAGAGTGGTTCAACAAGCAGGAAACAAAGCTGAAGTCCTTCATGGATGACCAAATTAGCTTTGGTGAAACACTAAAATGGAGGTGTGCAGGAGGTGGAAACAGTGGGAGGTGACATAGGAGGAATGGAGATACTGTCCAACCATGGAAGATTGCATTTAGGAAAGCCAAAATTTTGTGGAGTTGAATCTGGCAGAAGATGTGAAAGGCAAGAAGAAGAAAGGCTTCCTCAGGTGTGTTAAGTGCAGAACAGCTACAGAAGATACAGACCCTAGCTGGGTGCCATGATGGGGCAGGATATCTGGTGATAAAGAACAGGGGAAAGCCAAAATACTCAGTGTCCTTCAGCTGGATCTCTGCTGTTAACACCAGCCTTCAGCAGTCAAAAACACATATGCTTAGTGGGAGCAAGGAAGACTTAGCCTGTGTGAAGGAGGATAAAGATAAGGAATATTTAAACAGGACATATGTAAGTCTGTGGGATCTGGTTGGACAAATCCGTGAGTGCTGAGTGAACTGGACAATGTCATTGTGAGTCCACTTTCAATGACCTTTTAAAGGCCATGGTAATCAGGGTAGGTCCTTGAGGACTGGAGGAAAGAAATTATTTCTATCTTCAGGAAAGGCAAGGAGGAAGGTCCAGGAAACCACAGGCTGCTCAGGCATTTCTCCACCTGTGGGAAGGTGACGGAGTAAATTCTCCTGGAAATTGCTTTCAAACACATTAAAGGCAAGAGGCTGATTGTGAGTAATCAGCATTGGTTTATGAAAGGGAAATCATGCCTGACCAACATGATAGAGAGATGTTTGATGTGATGAAGGAAGGTAGAGTAGAGGGTGTTGTTTGGTTTTGATTTCAACAGGGATTTTGACACCGTGTCTTCTAATGTTCTTGCAGAGAAACTGACAAAATGTGGAGTAAGAAATCATGAGTAAGGTGGTGTGGAAACTGGCTGAAAATTTTGGATAAAAGGGTTGTTACCGATGTCAGTTTTGAACAGAGCACTCAAATGTACAGACTGAGCCATACACTTTCATTCAGTAGGGAAACTTCACCTTGAGAGCAGGTAGTTTCTTAGCTTTGGGTCCTTGACACAAGGATGAGTTAGAATGAAATGCGGGCTGGTGTGTCAGATGATTTTAGAAAGATTGGTGAAGAAGGAGGTTGTTGTGGTTTTCTATCAATTTTGTCATGGTAGTCTTTAGAGAAATATTCCTCAGATCTCTGAGTACAAGGCAAAACCAGTACACACTGGCAAACAGGACACATCTTCCCTTGAAGAGCCTTTAAGAGCAGTTGAACTGTGCAGTTCAGATATGTGATCATCACTGCAGTAATGCCTGCCTAGGCAGACAAGTGGAGGCATTAACTTCAGATTTCTGCAAGAGATGGTGATTTGAGGTGCTGCTGTGCTATGCTGTGTTCCCTTCATACTTGTCACAGAATCTGCAGGCTGTGTTGAGCTATCAATAAGCAGTTTTTTAAAAAAAGAAAAAGGTGAACTATGTGAAATCATGAATGAAAACTTCCTCCTCTTTCTGGAGTTTTCTTATGGGACTTGCAGAACAAAGTCCTGCCAGGGTCAGGCAGGAGCTAGTGACAGATGCTGCCACAGGATTCAAAGCAAAAAGGCACTGGGGGAGTGAGGCACTGTTTCGTACTAGGCTCTTTCAGGATGAGACTACAAACCAGACTTTGCAGCCATATATGAACAGAAGGCCATGCAGAGATGTGTCAGGCAGCACACCAGAAGGTCCTGTTGGGTTGCAAAGGAAGCAGCATTGTCCTGTTAGCCAGGAAGAAGCCAGATTCCTTTTCCATAGGCCTTTATAATTCATTTTTGTTCATCCATTTGTTTTCCCCTTCATTCCTGTTCCTGATGGAAGACACGTGAGGTGGTGTGTCCTTCTAAATGGAGGTGAATAGGGAGATTCCTGGTCCTTGTTCAGAGATGAAACCATTTTTTCTTGCTTGCTCATTTGCTTTTAGACATGAAGGAAGATTTCTCTTTGCTTGCCCTCTGAGGAAGTACTACCTCAAAGAACGGTTGCTCATTGCAGCAAATCTGTGGTTTGAGAGAGATGTTTTGAGTGCCATCAGGTGGGAGGTGAAGCCAGATATTTGATTGGTGGCTACAACATTTCCATGTTTATTATGTGCGCTCAGTCTTCAGAGATAACGTTGCAGAAACTTTTAAAGTACTTAAACTTAAATGTTTTTACTTTCATGACAGAATTTTCCAGACTGATTTCTTCGAAGAAAAAATTTCCACCAGCTTTTAATTCCTAGTTTTAAATGTCAGATCAGTGAAAGAGCAAGTTTATTGCAGTTGAAATCAAAATAGAAACTTCCAAATACGTTACTTAATTGCAATAGAACTCATGAGCCCACAAAATCTGGGGCAAAGAGGCCATTGGAAGACATGCAGGGCATAAGCTGGACCCGAATTTCCATTCTGACTGCTGGGTCTTATTACCCTGGTGATTATTTACCAGACCAACTAGAAGCAAAAAGTCTATATGGCAGTAGAGTCACTCTCTATGTTGATGTACATTATGCTGATCCACAAGCCTAGAGTACCTAGTTCACCTTCTCTTTTTCAAAGGTGTCCTATTTGCTGTGTGATGAGTCATCCATCAGCCCAGAGCATCACCATCAGGGTTCTGCTTGCTGTTTCTCCATTTCCTTTTTTACTGGGTGACACATCTTACCTGCTCCATCTGTGTCTCTTGCTGGACACAGCTGGACACATCTGGAGTTCCAGATACAGAACTTATAAGACTGCTTTTTTAATTTATTTTTTAGGAGGATTCTTTATGATCTTCCTCTATGGTGTTTTATTCAAAGGGCTCTTTGGAAACTCAGTCATGTTCTCTCCATTTCCCTCCACTTAAAAGCAGTTTGCAGGGTTTTTGGCTTCCTGCCCTTGAATAAGTGTTATTAGCAGAACTTTATTATTTTATTATAAATTGGAAGAATTTTCCTTTAACACTTTCCGCTATCAGGAACGTAATAGTTTGGCAGCTGTTTTGCCACTTTGAGATACAAATTAACAATCAAAACAGATGTTTACACTCCCATTCCCTGACCCCCAGCTGACTGAGGTCACCTTAACTACAATGCCTGCACTGTATCTTTAGTGGATATGTCAGGAACAGGTCATTAAGCAGATCCCAGGAGGTGGGTTGCTCTGTTCTCAGGACCTCCTGGCCCAGCTTCTGTTTTTGAGGCCCTGCAGCGATCTTCTGTTGTTGGTTGTAAAGGTGTTGTACGCAGGAAGATGTTACTGTGGCACACAGAGCAAAATCTTCATGTTGGAGAGAGAAAGCCCTGCTCCAAACGAGGAACAAAACAAAGTGGACATGTGGCACGCTAAAGTCAACTTTCTCCAATTGTGAAATACAAGTGTCTGAACAGACAGTAACATCCATGATTGATCATCAGTGGCCTTGTGATGGGAACATGCTTTGCTGCTGTCATAACCTTCTCATCTGCTCCTTTTTGTTAAGGTCTGGTGTTGCAGAGCATCCTCTCATGGGCTTGGTGGTGGTCAAGGTGGTACAGTCTGAACTTAGCAGGACCTTGCTTTGGTTTCTTTCCCATGGGATGAAGCAAGGAAAGCAGGACCTGTTAGTGGGCACTAAGGGTTGCAAGTGAGAGCTGTGGCTGACCAGAGCAGGATGTGTGTTGTTCTTTAGTTTGCTGCGCTTCATCTCCGTGCCATGGGGCACATAACATCTCAATATGCATGACCATAGAATGTGTCTAAAGTCAGCAAGCTCTCATTCGATGTTGTTACTTGGGAATCACCACGTGTTCCTGCTAGCTGGGAGCCACCATTTGGCAGAGCTCTGGGATTTGTGTGCTGCAGAACTGAGTGCCTCTAATTGCACCCTGGCTCAGCCTGCCTGAAGCTCTTTTTGTACAGTGTAATTTACATTAGCCATCATTGTTCGTGGCCACATCAGGCACCATTGTTTGCATCCATATTAGGCTCCCAGCTTTCAAGGCCAGCAGAAACCATTGAGTTAGCCAGGCAGTCTCTGAAGTGTTCCTGCAGAATTTCTTCCAGACTAATTCAGGCCTCTCTTTTCATTTCCCAGAAAAATCGCTATGAGATATACGTTGGTCTCCTGAAAGAAGGAGTGAAAGAGCTACTGAGTGGAGTAGAGAATGATGCACCAGGACTGAAGAAATCCCACTCAAGTCCCTCATTGAATCAGGAGTCTCCAGTTAGTGCCAAGGTGAAACGCAATGTCTCGGAGAGGAAGGACTACAGGCCGGAAACACCCAGCATTAAGCAGAAGGTCACTTAGGGTGGAAATGACACCTAGGGGAACAGCCATGCAGCAAATACCGGTGATCAAATTTTTTTTGTTTAATAACCTGTCATTCACAAAAAAATAAGTGCATCTGCCTGAATGGAGTGTTAGTGACATTTTCTATTGTATATTTTGCTGTTTCTGTGCAAATTGTGGGAGATGTCTTTGCTCCTGCTTTGCTTTGCTTTGTTAATTTATCATTAAGCAACAGAAGCATCGGGACTTTTGTGTTGTTCTGTTTCTAAAGGAGCTGGGGGAGGGGTAGAGCGCTGTGACGTATATTCCGTCTCTTCCCCGTTTATCTCCTCCCATCGGCACGTGGCTTTCATCTCTCAAGTCACTTGTCACTTTATTTACATGGTGGGTGGGAAAAGTAACTGGACAAATGCTGCAGCGCTGTGTACGTGAGCTGTAGCTGTGAGCGGAGCTGTGCAAACAGGCGGCTCCAGAAGGCTAGCTAGAGCCTAGGGTACTGGGAACGCTGGTTTCCTGTCAGTGCAGAGCATGCTGGTACTAGTACTTAGCAACAGGTGCTACAATAAGTAGTCACTGTTGCTGATCTTTACTGCATTGACCCTGGACCACTGAACGTGAAAGAATGAAACTTAGAAACCTCTGGCAATGCTGGGATGACGGCATTGGCATAATTTGTTTGCTTCGTTCCAAGTAAAGCATATTCTGAGTTAGAAGGCTGGGGGGTATCCAAATCCATGCTGCCTCTGCAGTCTGGGAGATTAGGGATTACCCAGTCAGAAGCATTACCTGGGCTTTACATTTCTTTTCGGAGGAGGCTGCTGTAGCTGTCAGCCGTTAACATTGTATTTTAAAGACAAAGGGCCTCTGCGTAGTTTTTAACTATACGCTTTCACTTAGCTGCTATATAGAGCCTTATGATGCTCCCCTTCCCAGGACTTTCCTTGTTGGTGTGCACAGATAGGTGTTTGCAATTCCTTTGCTAGTGACAAAGCACTTTGCCCTTTCAGAAAGGGATTCTCCATTTTTCTACTTTTGCTCGCATAGAGGTGGTAGAGCCTGGTGCAGACCAGAGAAGGGGACAGACATGTCCTCTCTGCAGGCCGGGGTTTGATGCCTTGCTGGCTACTCCATGCTTGGAGGGCAGCATAATGCAGCATCAGCTTTTGCAGATACACCCTCCACCCACAGGAAACTATCCTGCGTTACAACTCCTGTGTACCTTGTACTGGTCTTTAAGAGGGGGGCACTGGACAGAGAGAGAGAGAGAGAGACCACTATGGGTCAAGCTTTCCATAACTGAAAGCCTCTTGTGTATGCCACAGACCCTTAAGGATGGCCAGCAGTCTTCAGGCACATGGAGTAGAAAGATAATGTAGAAATAGTTTTCCCGCTTCCCAGTCCTTCTCGCTTGTGCAGCATCATGGCTCTCCAGCGAGCACTGGCTCACCTGTTATTTTTAACACCCTGGGTTTTAATCTCAGGCTTGATACTGGCCCACTGGGTGATCTTGGACAGTTCTCTCCCATTTTACATTTCCCCTGCTCAGAGTAGTAGAAGCAAAGTGGCCTGTCCTGCAGAGCACTGTGGGAAGTAGTGTTGAGGGCCAGCTGAAAATTGTTCATTGCTGTTACTTTTGTGTGCCTGCCACAGGGAAACCTTTCTGATGGTTGTAATTCTTAGTGCACGAAGAAACACCAACAGCAATGCAAGGACTAAGTAATGAACTCGTGTCCAACCTAAGTAGTTGAAGGGCCACACATAAAAAAAATTACCACCTGAGTGGATTTGTGCTCTGCCAGACTTCCCAAAGGGTCCACGTCAATTAATGTAATTTATTGAGTTGTTAGTTCAATAAGCAGGCCAGGGAGTGATCAAGGAGATGAACCTTAATGACGCACCACATGACTGAGGACCACCATGCAACAACTTTCCTCGTGGTGTGCTCACTGTTGGCATTAACAAAGATTCTCAGTTGCTAGCAAGTACTGCAGCAAATTGATCTTTGCAGTTGCAGCCCAGCAGCAAACCAGATGATGCTGTTTCCGTATGTGATGATGGGATGCACACTCATCTGGCATCTGCCACTGAGAGTCGCTGCTCCATGGTAGAAGTCGGGAGGTTAGCCCCTAACCCTGTCAATGTTGCTCAAAACTACAGAGTCCTGAACAGAGACTGGCAGTGCTTCTCAGGCTCCTGGGGCTTTAGAAGTTCTGCGTACCTGCTGCAGTGGAACAAACATTCAATCCTCTTCCTGAAGAGGACAGAAACCTTCTGCGGCAGGAGCCAAAGTGATGCAGTGCAGCATGCTGTTAGAAGACTCAATGTAGAAAGATTCGTGATAGCTCTCATTGGGAGGGATTGTTTGAATTAATCAAATGTGGTAGATCAACAGGTCATGGAGGGGAAAAAAAGCCAGGAGATTCCTGTAGGTATTGATCAGAAGAGGGAGAGAAGAAATTAATTCGGGGAATGCCACCTGCCCATTTGAGAAGACATCTTGTCCTACCTTAGATAATGGCATTAAGAATAATGCAGCAGAAACGTGTGCAGACTTGCAAATGCTTGGCTATTTGGGCAGAGTTGTCTAGATGAGCTTTCTGAAGGTAGGCTGAAACTTGCCCAGCAAACCCCGTGTGATTTTGGAGTGCTGTGCTTTAAAAGGCAAAGAGGTGACATTTAACTTTTTTTCCCCTTTTTTAAATATTCTGGTTGCTGTAGACTGCAGTTAAATTGCTGAGCTCAAAAAGAAATTTTCCCCACAAGATGTATTTCCCAGCTTTAACACAAAAACTGGGTAATTCCTCTTCAGAGTCATTGCAGAAGAGATAATTTGAAGCAATAGGAAAAGTCAAAAAGTGAGCTGCAAAAATGCTGATTTCTTTTCATTTTTTATTCTTTTTCCATGTACACTTGTGAACAGATTAGAGTATATTTTTAATGTCTCATCTGGGCTTAGCAGATGCAGTTTCTCACTGCACTTTTAGTTTTTAAACGTTTTTTGATCTTGTAGCGTTTTTGGTGAGGCCACTGAGGCATGCAGATTAGTTTACTCAGAGTTTGTCAGGTTCCACTTAAATTTTAATTAATACCATTTTGCTCTGTTGCTTTAAAAATTCTAGGCATCCAAGGCACCCATATGAAAAAGTGCATTTTGTAGGCCAAGGCTGGTTTCTGGACTCCCTTGGGAATAGGATCATGTACCTAAGCAGTATTGCAATTTGTTTGTCCGTCCATTCCCACCGCCATTGGCATTGTAGAGGGTGGTTGGCAGGTTCTCAGGAGGTCTCAGCAATGCAGCTTCCTTTGTGCCAGTGGCATTGTAGAGGGTGGTTGGCAGGTTCTCGGGAGGTCTCAGCAATGCAACTTCCTTTGTGGCACCGCTGACATTCTGGACACTTGGCTTTGCATGATACCCAGTATGCTGCTTTTTTTCTCTGACTTGTTTGCCTTTAGCAGAGATCAGTGCTTGACCACAGTGACTCAGGAGCTCCTATTGTGACATCTAAGGATACTATTGTTCATTTTTAACCCCTCTCTGGAAGCCACCATGGAGTCAGTACCAGCAGAGCAGCCTGCAGCTTTCCAGAATTGCGCACTGTGAGCAGGAATTACTGGCAGACCACCACGATCATGTGCCGTGCAAGCCAGCCTTCACATCAGTGGTGCAGGGAGTTGCCATCCTTCCTGCTGTAGTTTGCAACCATGGTTTGAGCAAAGCTTCTGCCTTAGCATTGAAATGGGAGATGTGAGAAACAGAGCAGGATAGGACCAATGGCTTCTCACATCTGGCCTCTGAAGATGCAGACCAAGTTCTCAGAGGGACCTGTCACACTCTAAACCATTGCCGGTTCCTTGCTCTTCAAGAGCTGTACCTTTTTCTCTCCCCAGCTGAGGGTGTAGAAGCAGGAGAGGACCTCATTGAATCTGCACCTGATAGCAGAGAGGCAAGAAAGGACAAAATTGCCTTCTCTTCTCCTCACTGAGCAACCACAGCAGGTGAGATACTCTCCCAAAGCCAAAACTGTGATCTCCTCTGTGAGTCACTTGGATGCAGGGTTCTGGTTGAGTTGGTTTTCATTTGGCAGTGGCTGCGAAAGACTCTCTGGGCCAGCTGTGTGTTTGTGTGCATCTCACAGATAAATATCTCATGGACCAGTGAACATGACTATGGCTTTTAAATCCAGTATTTATGTTGTGTCTTTAATTGATGTGAAGAGATAAGTCAGCCAGCAGAGTGATTAATGCAGTGGAGCTGTGGAGGAAAGCTGTTTAGCTGCGATGCTGACTCAGTTTTCATCTGTAGCCAGCCACTTGTAAATGGTTACCAGAAGCTTTATAAGAGCTTGTCACAGCTTGTTCCTTTAGTGGTTTCACCCTAATCCTGCCTCTGCCCAGGATGTGGTCTGTCCACATTTGGGGCCTTCACTGGAGAGTGCATAGTCCTGCATTTAGGAGGAGTTTGGAATAAGATCTCCAGAGACCAGAATTGTTCAGTGACTTTTCACACCTTCAGTGCCTTCTGGTAACAAGGCTGATTGCTCTTCTCATGCAAAAGAGTGAACATTTTTTGCTTTTATCCAGTTTGGAAGTGGGCTTCCTGCTTGATTAGAGCAGCCCCTTCACTGGGGAGGTGATTGTGACAGTGGAGAAAGTCAAAGGTGGCAAGGTTATCGCTAGCTTCTGGAGGCATTGCGTGGCGGTATTCTTGAAAGTGGGGAAGGCTTTTCTCTGCAGATGGCACACCGGTTACCATGTCTGCATTCTCCATCCCTAAATTAATTTTGGCCTTGTTGCAGTTAGTCTGACAGCTCCTCCTCCTTTTCTGTCAAGCTGCTCCTGTCTGTCATCTTAGCACCTCAGCTGCTTCTGTATAACAGGTCTTCTTCCTTCCATGCTTGCAGAAGTCTAGATGTGACTGTCCCGTCTTGTCTTGAGAAAACCTGCTCTGAAGCAGTGCTGCGTTCAATGGATAACCCTGTGAAGATCTTTTTCATTCTCCTTGTTGGTATCCTGTGTTTCCAGCCACGATTATAGCTGGGAGGTGCAAGACAGAGTTTTAAATTGCTGTGATCCTCTAGCATTATACTGCAGAGATGCAAAATCCTCCCTCCCAGACTCAGACCAGGCACTTGTGACATTCCTAACCTCTTTTCCAGGAAGTGATGGAGGCAGAGGCTACCCATGATGTGGGGAAACCTTAAAATGCCGTTTTGTGAGGAGCTGGGTTGCTTTCCAAATCGGTCCATACGTTTTGCAGCCTTTTAGGGAGCTGCGTAAAAACAAAATTTAAAATTGCTGTTTTCAGCTATGGTCCTCCAAGCACAGAGAGATGATGTCCATGTTGTCAGAAACACTGGCTGCTTTTGCAGAGACAAGGGCAGTATACATACCTGTTCTCAAGCACTGTTCCAGCTTGTGTAAATATTCCAACTGCTTGTTTAATCTTTCCCCAGTATTACTCTCCCCAGGCTCTGGGACATCACATCTGCTCTGAGAGGGCAGTTATAAAGTCCACTTTTCTCTCCAGAGCACTCCAGAGCTCCCAGCATCTGATATCTAGGCTGCCAAGAGAGGTGAACCAAAGAGGCTGCCTCAGAAATTTCTTAAAAAGAGTGGATCTCCTGCTTTTTAGAGGATATTTCAGTACACATAGATGTAGTAGTATATGCCTGGCCTCTCCCCTCACCAAGAGATTGCCCAGCAGCATAGGTGTACTATAGCAAGCTGCTTCACTTGAAGCTTCACCATGTGAGACCTGAACATTTGATTCAGCAAGAAGAGGCTCTGTCAGCCTCCAGAGAAATGACGTCATCTAAGCTGAGCACAAATGCAGAGGACAGTGGTACCGTGGGAAGTCAGAAAGCAGTGCCGCCCTCTGTGGCAGGTCACCTGTCCGAAACTCTGTTCAAGCATTGCCTTCAGTGCTAGAGGTAATTAAAAATGCTGACTTCCTCTTCCACTTTCCCTTGCTGCTTGAAATGTTGTCTCTACCACCTCTTGCTTTGCTTTTCTCCTTAGTAACTGCAGCACCCTCATCTGGGGGAGCCCCTGTGCTGCTGTTGGGAGGCTGGTTTAAACAAGAACAAGGAGGGCAGGCTCCAGAGAAATGTGTCCGGATGCCATGCTCTTCTGTTTGCTCAGCACTGCTTGAGAGAAGGTACCTGGCTTGTCTGATTTGTTAGATGCATTCAGGCAGTGTTTTAATTATTTGTTAGAGTATTTCTGTTGGTGAAAACAAGCAACAGCTTTCCTATACACTGCAACATTGACTCAGCTTTGCTCCCATGGATCAGAAGGAGCAAATTTAGGCCAGCCCAAAGCGTTATGTGTCCTTCCCTTTGAACAATTAACTGCTCCATACAAATTATAAATGTGTAAACAGTGAAGGACTTTCCATGGCATCTGCTGTTCTATCTGTGCCAGGAGTCAGCTGGAGTACAGGCCACAGATCTGTTTGGACCAAGAAAAAGTGCATCGCTTAGTAATGCAAGGGTTGAAAGAGCTACAAACTACAAGGGTCAGGTTTTTCTGATGTAGACTATTGTAATTAGTAGCCACTCTAGCAGTGGTCCTGTATGTAACTCACCTAAATGAGACCAGCCCAAGGCAATTTGTCTAAGCAGACAAGGTTTCATCTTTGCTTTGGGCTAAGTGAATATCCCTGTGTAACCACAGAGCAGCTAGCCAAGCTGCTGTGGAGACATCTTTGACGCAAAATCCTCTGACTCCCCTGAGCCTCTTGCTAGAAGGGAGATCGATGATACCCAGTCTGTGTCACTGCGCAGGGCAAACTCTATTGGTGATGTCAGTCTTTAATCACTTACATGCTTAGGAAGACCTCATGCTCAGTGCTGTCAGATTCTGAAAGACTGTAGATGAGGACAGGGTTTGGTTGTGTGTGGCTTTTCTAATTTGCATATGTTCATGACAACTCTGTCCTCTCACTTAAGGTTGGGATTACAGCTTGGCTACAAGAACATAGCTTTTCAGCGGTTTGAAACCTTTAAAATCTCCTCTCTGCGTGAGGTACAATCTGAGGCTTACGTGGTGAATGTGTTAAGTGATGCCTGTAGATGTGTGTATGTATTTCATAGATATAGTATGGCTTCTGTGGCTCAACACTCCAAAGTCTGCTCTTCTTTTCCGAGGCTTATTTTGGTCAAAGCACTTCAGTAGCTGCAAATTTTATTAGGATGCTTGTTGTTCTAGTTATTCTCAAAATAGGTTAGACAGTCATCAGAGTTTTCACAGATTTAGGGTGTCCCTTGAGCTGCCCTGATCTCCATTTGTTGTCCACCAGGGGCTGCCTGTTGTTCTGCACATCAAAAGTGAAGACACATATTTGAGAATCTGAGCAAGGATTACTGGGTGGGATTTTCTGCTAGCTTAACAGTGGGCTAACTCTCTCCCTGTTGATGTCAGCCAGTACCTGTACTAGAGGAGCATCTGTGCTGACTTCTGAAAAATCACAGTCTGGGGATGCAATACACAGCAAACGTTGACCTCACGCTGTGAAAATTCAGTGCGGGGACATTATGCCCAAAAGTGGCCAGGCAGGATAGGTATCTGAGATGTCTCCTGTAGGTGTACCATGCAGCAGTAGTGAGGGTTTTTTTCTGCTGTAGAGATTTCCAGAAAAAGTGTTTGGCTCATCAGCAGGGAAAAGGGCAGCAGGGCTGAAATATCTCTCTTGAACATCTCATATACCTTCCAAAGGCTTCCCTTAGGACATTTAAACAACCTTTTAACAAGTCACTGGTTTAAGTTAGAAGGNCTGGCCTTGAACACATCCAGGGAGGGAGCATCCACAACCTCCCTGGGCAACCTGTTCCAGTGCCTCACCACCCTTACTGTAAAGAACTTCCTCCTAACATCTAGTCTAAATCTCCCCTCTGCCAGTTTAAGCCCATTGCCCCTTGTCCTGTCATTGCAGGACCTTGTAAATAATCCTTCCCCAGCCTTCCTGTAGGCCCCCTTCAGATACTGGAAGGCTACTATCAGGTCCCCTCGAAGCCTTCTCTTCTCCAGGCTGAAGAGCCCCAACTCCCTCAGCCTGTCCTCATAGGAGAGCTGCTCCAGCCCTCTGATCATCTTTGTGGCCCTCCTCTGGACCCGCTCCAACACTCATTGAGTGTTAGGGATACACGCATAAGGGAACTCATTGAGTTTTCCTATTGTGCTATAATCAGGGCAACATGAGCATTATCTGTGTTGTACTTGGAAAGGGAGAGCAAAGCCTCAGGGTGGGATTCTTACCTGGGTTCATGCAACTCTTCTCATGCAGTTACTGTGAAGCACTTGAGCAATCTCATTGAAGCCGTACTTACTTGACTGGACCATGGCTGTGTCTTGCAGGACTGAGACATGAGTGGACTGTAGCTCAGGATGAAATGAAGAGGGCCATGCCAGTCACCTTGCTCTGGGTGAGCTATAATCCTGTAATCCTTTCCCAGGTGCTGATCTTCTCCCTTGGGTTACCTGCCTCCCATAGTAATGCAGTGGGAAGATGACAGTGAGCACTTGCACTCGGAGTGACAAGTTAGGAAGTGTCATTTGCCCTCCCCCTGAGCTGTTGCAGTGGTGTTTTCTCTTAGGCCAAGAAAGGGGACTCTGTTTTCGGTTATCTTTGCATGGTATCCATAGGGTTAATAGTGGTAGTGCGAAGGGCATTTTGCACATGAATGTACACAGGCCCTGTGCATTCCTCGTGTGCAAACCTAACCTTACTGGGCCTGACGGCAGTCCTTGCAAGATCTTTCCTCTGGGTGGCCTCCCTTTTGCCAAGTGTAGGAACCTTCTGTCTGGTTACCTTGAATTTGGTTTACTCTGATCACTGAATCTCTCGGGTGTTTTTCATGCAACACACTAGATGTCATCTTGGTCTCACTGCTTTGTGGTGACGTCTTGGTTTGCTGTGAAGCAGCTTTGAGGTAATGACTAAATCTTTTCCAGCAGCATGAAACTTGCTGCTCTGACTCTTGGGATGGTCGTCATCTCAGGTCTGAGGCTGTCCTACCATTGGGACACCCCATTTTGTCCCTGGGAAGGTGCACAACCAGAAAAGCATACTTCTCAATGCTCAGAGTCAGAGCAGACTTAAATCAAGCCCTGGTTCACGGGAGATGTTTCCATGCGCTGCTGATGTCCCTAAGGACTCAAACACACTCTCTTACACGGAGATGCTTTCCCGAAGCAGAGTCGTCGCTCTTTTCTACAGATACCACAGGATGCCCTCCCTTATTCTGCTTCATGTAACTGGTACTAGAATGATAATTTCCTGATAAATGAAGGCACTTAATCAGTCTTCTTCCCCTTGGAAGAAGGACTTTTGGGGATATTGTTATATCATTTAAAATAATATTTTGGAATTTAAGTTTACATTGCTTTATTTTTCACTTGAGGTGACTGTATATAAATAATTTCCTCTATTTTATCATTGCTGATAAAGTAAGCCTACGGTATACAGACAAATAATTTGCCTTTGATGTATTGAAACTGTGAGATATAAAGTAGACTTCTCTCTTGTGTCCATGTTCCTGACTATAACTCTGTTCCTCTGTGTTTTTATAAGTTGGAATAAATGTTGCTTACGGGCAACACAGAGCCTGCAAGCTTCCCAACAATTTTTATGTAATTGAAATCAAGGAACCCTAGTGAAGGATCTCACATATGTATAATGATATATGTATATGTACAAACTTTAGAAAGAAATAAACCAAATGTATTTCATCTTCTGCAGTTGAATGTTGTTTACTGGAACCCTTACTGTTGCTTCCTCAAAGTAAGAACATGAAGGTAGCTTTTCCAGCTCATGCATCAGCCTCTGTTTGTCCTGCCCAGGGAAGCTGCTGCAGTGCTTTGTCCAATGCACACTTCTGATTTCTGACAGTCACCAGTTTCAAGTTTCACTCATTGTCTTACCTGAATACCTCTGCCAGAGCAGAGGCCAGTGCAGCCCCACACAATTATATAGGAAGTCCTTACTTAAAGAAGCACGAAAAGGTGTGTGGTTGAAGGTAACCAATGGAGCCAATGATACTGCACACATCCTAGTTCTGTGTGAGAGAAGGTGGAACACGTCTCTCCTTTTCTGCGCTTCTGCACCTCTCCAGTTTATTAAGGGGTGTGTAGCCTGAAGAGTTACCACAACCTTAGCTGTGAAGAGACACAAAGAAGAGAATTAACTGATCAGCGCTGGGTTTGCCAGTACATGGGTTGCAAGAGGGAGGCAGCAGCAAATAGCTGTTCAGAAATTATTTGGAGGTGACCTGAACAGTTTTACAAATTACTTTGGTTGAGGGTAGTCTCAGGGTTGGGAATTGGTGTAGGCCCCTTTGATATGGATTGAGGATGAAAGGGAGCCAGAAAAGTCAGATACTAAGGAAAATGGGGCAGTGCAGAAAGAGGTGGAAGTGGGTAAGAAATGATAGCAAAAAACCTTGTGCTTGTGGTTCTTGGGTTGGACATGGCTTAACATGGGAAGACAGGATACTGTGTGGAGAGTGAGTAGCAGGGCAAATGAAGAGGGCATGTCTGATACCACATAGGGCAGGGAGAAGCTTTATGACAGGCTTGGGAGCTTAGATTTGGAGGCAGTAGTTAGGAAGACACATTTTCTCCTAACAAGATCTCTGAATCTTTGACCATCTAGAGATGATTTTTTCCTCCTGGAGACTCAGCATGTTGCCTTTAGAAGAGTGGCAAGACCTCTGGCACCTGTGCTTTTTTTTTTCGACGCCATACCACGGTGTGTCAGATTTTTTCATTGCTGTTCCGTTCTGGTTACTTCACAGCAGTCGGTGCTTTTGGTTCCAATGCATGCTTTTGGCTTAGTACATCTTTCATGAAAAGACTAAACAAAGTGGTGGTGAGGGTGGGTGGGAGTATTTTGCAAAGATGTATTAAATGCCTCCTCTAAGCCCAAATAAATGTTTTAACCATGTCTGAATGTTAACGTCAGTACAGCTCAACACAGCTTTTCCTATTTTGTCTTCCTAGCTGACAGAGTTGACACCAGAAATTTTCTGATGATGTTCTGCCTGGAATCATTAGTCGAGTCACCTTGCTCATAATACATTACACCAGAAAAAAAGAAAAAATACAGAACATGTGCAAAGTGAAAGACAGATGTGTTTATATTCTCTTCATCGTCCATTTTCAGTTCAGGCTTTCAAATACACCATACATGGGAGCCTGAAAGGTCGAGCTTGTTTATGCGGATGAAACCTCCACAGTCCACAAAAGCTACACCTCTCTTTGGCTATTTTTAAGTAACTTAACATGAGAGAGTAGCTTAGCCCAAAAGCAGAGCACAACTTGGTCTGAAATCATTATGGATGTAGCTACATTAGAAGTGGGAATGAAGTTCTTGCTCAAGCATTGATGTACTGCAGCGGCCTCCTAAACATCAAGGAAAAGACCGCAATAAGCCGGTAGCTTTTCGGTTAGAACCTGAAGAGGAATGGTATGATGATGACCCAGGTTTGCATCTGTGAAACCGTCACACACTTGAACACACTCTTTCCATGTTTGCAGCTAATTTGGTGTTTCTCAAAACCAAAAAAAAAAAAAAATATGCCAGCCACCATGCTAGCCATTTCTCCTAGAAGAAGGTCCATCCTAGAAAGTACAAACTACTGTTTGACAGCATCCTAGGTTTGCTGTCATAGTCATGTTCCTTTTTAGGACATCCATCCTGTTCCCATTCCACAGCTAGTTTTTGTGTAGATCTGGTGCGTAGATAATGATGTAGCCTTTGTTTTGATGGTCTGCTCTTGGGACAAGAAGCTTAACCGAAATAAGGTGGAGGAATCAAGGCTGATTTGCCTCAGAGAATTTGTAAGGTAATGTGTTGCTTCTGTGACCTTGAAATTTGTGAGGAGGCATTTCCCCTCTGTATGTAGGCAGGGTGCATCTCAGCCTAAGGCTGAGGTTGCTTTAGAAACAGCTTTGGAAACACCAGGTTTTGGTATAGATGTTGCTGAATTGGGACAGCAAGGCAAAAGTAATGGGGAACATTTTGTGTCTTAGGGAGGAACTTGGGTAGAGAAAGACAGGTACAAGGGTGGCAAAAAGGTTGTCCATAAATAGAAACAGTGATGAATGTGGTAGAGCAGGTGAAGAACAAAGGATGGGAAGTCTTCTGACAGTAGGAGTGCAGATGTCTATAGACAACAGTTTGTTGACTTGCAAACCCATGACAGTGGCACTCCCCACTGGGCTTTCCATCAGGTCTGTGCCTGACAAGCAAATGTGTGAGGCTGGCCTCCAGAAGGACAGATTTCCACCCTTGTGATAGGTCATGCAGGGAGGCAAAGGTGGATTTGGAAGTGAACAGTAGATGTGTGTGATTCATAAAATGCAAAAATGTTAGATTAGCAGCTTTATAATGCTGTGTAATAGGGTGGAAAACAGTATAATTGCAGATTAGCAGTAGTGTGTTTACTTGATAATTAGGGTATTGATTACTTAATAGATTGACCAGTTTCTTAGTGGGGTGTTGTTTAATCACTAAAACTATAGCTTCCTAAATCAATTACATCTCGATCTTGCAATCTAAATGGAAGGAGTAATTTCCTGAAATAACAGGAGAAAGTCTCTGGGACAGTTCCTTCAAAGTATGAGCTTGCTTCAGGCACCGTAGGTTTAATGACATAGACAGCTGCAAGGATGTTTGTAGGAATGTTTGAAAATATTTGAATTATGTGAGAGCTCTGCCAGTGGCCACAGACCACAAGCTAAAAATGATGAGTCTTCAGAAAGCAAAAATAACAGTGAAAAGGACATACTGGAAAAGCAAGGTCTGTGAATTGAAAAAAAAATAAATCCCAGGGACAGACTGTAGTGTACAAGCATCATGTTTTCTCAGATTAAAAACTACTCGTCTGTGTGCATAAGGGCACTGGCAGGCTTTTATCTGTGCAGTCTTGAAATGTAGGTGAAATGTACTGTACAGATGGCTAGAAGATGACAGAAGAAAGCAGAACATAGCAGTAGGGCTCGACGGAAGAGTAACCGGGAACCATGTGAAAGCCAGAGGCAAGAAGAAGACTGAAGAAGACTGTAAGGAAGAAGCATGGAAGGCAACCAAACAGTACATAGATTATCATTTGGAAAAGGCAATCCATTAATGAGGAGGGACTAGCCACCTGTGAAGGTTGCCTAACTCCTACCTTTGCCAAGTGCACTTTTGGTGAAAAGTTCTCATTCAGTCGTTTGCAGAGGCATTTTGAACGCTGTCACTGCTGGCGTGGGGCCAGCATAGCATGCTGTGTGCTGGCCTTCAGGGAAAACAGATCAGGGCTAAGCAAGGTAAATACACCTGCCTGTTCTTTGTAGGTTGGAAGAGAGCAGCATCCTTGGGTCTGTGTGCTCTCTGCTGGATGGGGAGTAGCTTTGCTGGAAAAGACAGAAAAAAACCCTGAAAACCAAGCTAAAGCCCATTTTCCCCTCACCACTATACAGGGATTGTTCAACATAGGTAGATTTAAGTGGGTGGGTGAGTGGTTGTTTTCTACATCACACACGCACACACACACACACACCCCCTTCCCAAAAATGTCTTTGTTCAACCAGAAATCATCTTTCTGATGTACTTGGCCTTTTGATGCTGAAGCGAGAAGTGTGCAGTAGAGACGCTCTGCCGCTGCCTTGGGAAGGTGAATGTTTTTATTCAGCCTACCCAGGTGTCCAGTGTACAAAAGCACACTTTCTCTTTTCAACATACCAACCATCATTTGTTAAACAAGATGTGTGTCTTTTGACAGTCATTGTGGGCACACTCTTCAGCACAGGCATGTACCCTGTCATTTGAGAAGTGGATTTGATCACGGTGATGACAGGGATGCGCCTGTGAGGGTGGATGTGGAGAATATTCCCATCTAACCAGAAGTGCAAGCGCGATTCCCAGCTCTTGCTTCTCTTCCCATTCTATCTTATCTGGGGCTGAACTATGCTGGGCATCGTTGAAGTGCCACTACTTAGATGTGGGTGGGTGGGGCCAGGGCCACTACCAGCATAGTTACCAGAGTAATAAAAACATCTGTGGCTTCTCCAGAAAAGATGCTCACTATGGTAAGATCTTGCAGTGGGCTGTGCAGTGGGAATACTCTCCATGTCTAGGCTTCTCATCGTGCTGAGACAGTTTTGTGGGGGCCTTGCAGCCAGCCAGTGATAGCAGGCATGGTGTAAAACCCGAGTCCCTATTACCACAGCCGTTCCCACGCTGCGTTTCTCAGGCAACTGAGGTGTGGGCGACATTTAGAAATTGTAATTGTTTCAGGGAAAAGGAAAAAAAACCAAACCAAAACAAA
>VWZE01000360.1:130180-146733 GCA_013396675.1 Eubucco bourcierii | reverse complement strand
TGTGACACATTTTCTTTTAAGAGGTCACCACAAAAAGTTATTGACTGACAGGCCACATCGGTTCATCCCTGCAGATCTGACGTGCCCAAGCCTGGGGCCTGAGGGGAAGCATCTAAGAAAATATATGAGATACAATTACTGCAGTTAAATTTACAATGACAATGTTGAACTGAGAGTAGAAGTGGTGATTACTTGCTTAGGAATCATAGAGTGGTCTGGGTTGGAAGTGACCTCCAAAGGTCATCTAGGCTAGTCCAAACCCCTCTGCAATTGGCAGGGGCATCCTCAACTAGATCAGGTTGCACAGAGCCCTGTTGAATCTCACCTTGAGTATCTACAGGGATGGGGCCTCAACCACATCCCTGGGCAACCTGTTCCGGTGTTCCACCATCCTCATAGTAAAGAACCTGTTCCTAACATCCAATTTAAACCTGCTCTTCTCTAGTTTGAAGCCATTGCCCCTCATCCTGTCACTGCAGGCCTTTGTAAGCAGTCTCTCTCTATGCTTCTTGTAGCCCACTTCAGATACTGGAAGGCTACTATTGTGGTCTCACCCATCAAATACATATCTCTCCAATTTGGTGATAGGATGTTGTGGTGGACTGTATTGAAGGCCTTGCAGAAGTCCAGGTAGATCGCATCCATAGGTCATGCCTTATCTACTGACATAGTCACTGTCGTAGAAAGCTATTTGGTTGGTCAGGGAGGATTTGCCCCTAGCAAAGCCATGCTGGCTCTCTGGCTCACCTGTCCTCCACATGCTTTAGCATGGTATCTAGGAGCATCTGTTCCATGATCTTCTCAGGCATGGAAGTGAGACCGACAGGTTGGTCATTCCCAGGGTCCCTCTTTCTACCCTTTTTAACAATGGTTGTGATGCTTTCTTTTCTCCAGTTCCCAAGGACTGCACCTGACTGCCAGGAATATTCAAATGTCGTGGAGAGTGGCTTGGCATCAGCTAATTCCCTCAAGACTCTGGGATGCCTTTTATCAGGTCCCATGGACTTGTATATCTTCAGGTTCCTCAGATGATCACACACTTGGTCTTTGCTTACAGTGGGAGGGAATCTGTCTTGCTGTGGACCACCAACATGAGAGCCATGAGGAGAGGGGTTGCCAGTGAAGACTCAGGGGAAAAAGTTGTTGAGAATCTCAACCTTCTCCTCATATGTTGATACAAGTTCCCCACTGTTGCTTATCAAGGAGTTACACTTTCTTTAACTTCCTTTTCTGGTTTATGTACCAGTAGAAGCCTTTCTTGTTTTCCCTTACATCCCTTGCCCAGTTCAGTGTCAGCTGTGCCTTGGCTTACCTGGCCTCATCTCCACACAACTGGAAAGTGTCTCTGCACTCTTCCCAGGCTGCCTGTCCTTTCTTTCATTTCCTATGTAGTCCCAGTTTGCTCTTTAGTTTGATCATCAGGTCATGGCTCAGCCATGGTGGTCTCTTGACTTCCTTGCCTGATTTCTTACATGTGGGGATTGAACTCTCTTGTGCTCTGTAGAAAACATTCTTAAAGTTCTGCCAGCTCTGTTCCACTCCTTTGTCCCTGAGGGCCATTTCCCATGGGGTTCTAATTACTAGCACCCTGAAGAAGGATTGCTTGCTTCAAGTATCTTTGACTTAGATAGTGTTTGATCTGCGGTGTAATAAGTTGTCTATGGTCAATTTGCTGATGGTGAGAACCTGGTGGCTGAAAGAGAGTTACAGGTTAAATGTTTTGATTGTCCCCATTTCTCCTGCAGCAAGTGACCTTTCCTGAGGCAAAAGCATATTAAGAAATATTTCTGAACTTCTTAGCTTGCATTTAATTTCAGTAAATAATGAAGAGAATTTAAAATAGCTCAGGACTGGCAATATATTTTGTAATTTGTGTAATGCTGTCTTTTTCCTAACTGTACACTAGGGATGAATGGTAGTTTATGTCCTATTGCATAATTGACTAATTCATGCTGCTCTTTCCTGATTTTTCACAACAGTTTGGATACCTCTATAGCACAGTGTTGGTCTTCTGTCTGGCAATTTTTTTCCCTTCTTTTGCATTTGGCTGCTTGCAGTACAGGTTTATGGGAATACACCATCACCCCACCCCCTGCCTTATCTTGCTAACGGCCCCCAAGGAGACTTCCTCCTTTATCTGTATGTAATAATGTATGTGTTGGAGGTGCAAATTCTTTTGCCATTTTTAGTACTTCCCCTGCCTTCACCTGATGTACCAGGAATGTCTTTGGACTCCTTGACAGAGACACAGAAGAACAGCAGTGGATCTTACAGAACTGTGTATGTTTATAACTCTCATATCTGAAGACCCAACTTGGGAACACATAGAAACCCCCATACTTTACCTGCAGACAGTTCCCTCTGTAGTGGATTTTTTGTCTGGTTTTGATAATGTCTACTAATACCAAGTTCTTCCAGGATAGTTAATGGATTTGGGTGCCCAATTTAGAAATAAATGGAAAACATAAATAAATAAATGCTAAGTGTTCCCCTAAGAAACTTCAAAACCTCTTGGCTGCAGCATGAAATCTCTGACTTTATATATATATATATATTTTTTTTTTTTTTAAATATTTTTTTCCCCAGACAGCATGCAGTGGGAGCACTTTCTGAACTGGATCAGGCCATAAAAAAGACGTTTTTGTTTTCTTGTTTATCAAATCCTGCATGTCATCCAAGTAAAACAACTGGAACTTTCCTTCGGCTGAATTAGCTGAACAGCTCTAAGAGCTTGTGTTTGACTTTCTGGGGGATATATTGTATTCTTGAAGGATAAGGAATAAGTGAAAAATGTAGAAAGCAACTGCCAAAAGTTGGTTGTAAGAGCTTGAGTAGGTGGAGAGATAGCAACATCATCCTCTTTGTCCCACAGAGTTGTTCCAGTTGAATCCCTTGGGGCTTACAGGGCTGAACATGTGAGTGGGAAGCACTGCAATCCCAGTTGTTTGCCATGGCACTGTGAGGCTTGGAGGGGCTTTAAGTTGTGAGTGCTGCCCCTTTACTGGGGGAGAGGGGGCAAAGCATTCAAAATATGATATTTAGACTCTCTTTTTCAGCTTATTACTTGGCAGACCTCACTGTATGCTGGGTCTTCAATCAACCAGTCTTATGAAGGTGATGTGTTTCCAGTAAGGATGCATCTAAATGCTGCAGTGTGCTAACTCTACTGGATCACAGCATTTCTGTGTAAGGGTTTAATGCACCTTGTATGCCCTGCTGAAAATCCACAAGATGATTTCACAGAGAAGTTGATTTCCAGCATAACACTCTCTTTCTTTCATATTTTCATATGTGGAGAATAACACTTGATACAACCAAAATGCACAAACCCCAAGTAATGAATGAGAAGTCTCAGAAGGTGGTGGGAACATGCCATGGCTGTATTCAAGGAGTAGTTTTACAGTAGACTGTTGTCAGTTCCTGGCGTGCACATCGATGCTGAATCAAATACCTCTCCCCAAAGCTGCACCAGCCTCAGATTCACCACTGAGCAGGACTGCAGGTTGCAGATAAGCATCTGCTGTAGATGTTGAACTGCATTTAGCAATCGCTTGGCTGGGCTGGTTGCAAGACAAGCTCAGTTCATGCAATTTCAGCTGTGTACTCCCCCACCCCGGGCATTGTGTCAGACAGGAAAGGCCTCTAACTTTCAAAAGGTCATGGCTGGACTCCTCAGGGATTTAGATTGCCCTTCTCTATCCTTGGGGAAGAGGTTAGTTTTCCAGTGGCTGTGGGTGTAAAGAGAGAGGAATTATGGTGTAAGGTCTTGGAACAAAACATCAGGCTGAGTTTAAGAAAGTTTGAGGCTAGAGGGGAATAGGCTCGATTCTCTCTTGGGCTGCTAGGCAGTGATTTATTGAGATGGTTTACCCAAGTGCAAGGACTCTTAAGCTCAAATCTGATTTCAGTGAGTTGAAAGAGAAAGCCATATTCCCAAATGACAACCAGGCAGAAAAGTGCTCAACAAAAGAAAAAGCTTTAGAAAAGGGGTGTATTCATGCAAGACAGACCTGTATGAGGACAGCTGAAAGAAGAATATGCTTGTCACACGAGACCTCATCTGTGGAAAAGCACTAGCTGCATCTGCTTTGGCACTACATTTTACTGATTCGGTTGGTAGGTTGGATAGCAGTATGAAAATTTATAGCCACCAAAAAAACCCAAGACAAACCAACCAAAGAATAAAAGCAAACGAACCCCCAAAACAAACCCCCAAACAACACCACCACCACAAACCAAACAAAATCCCAAACAACAAACAAAAAAAGCAAGAAACAAACACCCCAACAACAAAACACACAAGCCCCACCCCAAACCAACCAACCATTAAAAAACAAAACAAAACAAAACAAAACAAAACAAAGATCAGAGAAATAAATTTAATAAGTGAATTTACAATTTATGCACTTTCATTATTAGGAGGATTTTTCATTTTAGCAGGAATAAAACCTTTTCATTAAAACACTGTCTCCTTGTTTGATCAGATATACTGAACCTTGTGAGCAGCAGCTTGTGCAGTCATTACAGAGGGAGTCAGTGAACTGGTCCTACTTGCATTCATATTGTGTAGATGGGAGGCCTCCTTTATGCTACCCTGGGGATGCAACAATTATTCAACAAAGAGAGTACCAAACTTCCTCACAAATCTGCTGTATTTTTGCAGAGTTGGAGTGGCTCTGGAGTTACTGGAACTTCAAAATCTCTCTTCCCAGTACCTCATGCAAGGCCTGATATATTCCTCTTGACACCTGAAGTTCTTGGGCTGGATGTTAGAAGAATAGCTGGACTAGAGTACACCATCTTTTGGCCAACCCAAAATTCTGCCTTAAGAAGAGGTGCTTAAGAGAAGGTTGATAGATAAACTGGTTCACATGAGTAATGCTAATGAGTTGGCTGACATAGAGAAATACGTACCTCCAAGCACCACATATCATATCCACCAGCTATAACACACTTGGCATGTTCCCCCCAGTGACCATGTCTTCACAAGGATTTGCCATTGTTAATTTCACAGGTGGTTCTGGTGTGTGAGAATCCTCTCTTCCTTCAAACTGTTTCTTTTCTCCAGTGCCTGGGGCAGACCAACCTATACAGCTTTTGGAAACTTAAGTTTGGAAATGCATGCCATGATCATCGGATGACAAGTGGTAAGGTGAATATACCAATGCTGTAAGTTTCTTGCTCTCTCTGCTAGCATTCAACCATGCTGAAAAGTTTGGGGAAGGAGATTTCTCATTGAGCATCACAGGACGCTGCAGCAGGAGTGACTAGGCACAGATATATGCACTGACATGTTGCACCAGCACCCCAGTAGGAAACTAGTATTGTCCCCTGCTCAAGTCAACCAATGCTCCACCATGTATCACAGTATCACAGTATCACCAAGGTTGGAAGAGATCTTGAAGATCATCAAGCCCAACCCATTACCACAGACCTCAAAACTAGACCATGGCACCAAGTGCCATGTCCAAACCTGGCTTGAACACCTCCTGACCCACTTCCTGAAATCAGCCTGATCCTAGTGGCTAGGCTGGAGAGTTTGAACTGGGTTTTCATTCCAGCTGTGACACTGTAGAGTGAGCATGAAGTGACATGGCTGAAATGGATGTGCAGGAGAGAACAGAGGTGGCCAGGCTGGGGGAGTGGTGAGCTGAGGCTGACGTTATTGATGGCATGGAGGGAGCTGGGTTTGCTCAGTAGCAGACCTGCGGAAGAGTGAAGGAGGAAAGAGTTGTGAAGGGTCACTATGAAATATGGGAGCTGAACAATTTCTTGGCTTTGATCTCCATTCATTCACAATCCAATTGGTGTGTGCAGTCTTCTGGCACTGGACCTCTTACAATGAATGGCTTTCAAAACGTGCTTCAACAGGACTGGAATCTACTGGCAGTTTGGGGTGGGAGGAAGAAGCTGGTTCTTTTGCAAAACCTTTCAAGATACACAGTGATTCTTCTCCTCTTTCACACATGTAAAACCTTCATTTATAGAATCAGAGAATCATAGAATCAGTCAGGGTTGGAAGAAACCACAAGGATCATCTAGTTCCAACCCCTTTGCCAGGAGCAGGGACAACCCTGCCCTAGACCAGGCTGGCTAGAGCCTCATCCAGCCTGGCCTTAAACACCTCCAGGGATGGGGCCTCAACCACCTCCCTGGACAACCCATTCCAAGGTCTCACCACTCTCATGGTGAAGAACTTCCTCCTCACATCCAGTCTGAATCTACTCACCTCCAGCCCTGCTCAGTTCCCCCTAGTCCTGTCACTACCTAATACCCTAAAAAGTCCCTCCACAGCTTTTTTTTAGCTCCCCTTCAGATATTGGCAGGGAAGTGTCATATTATATGGAAAAAGACCATGCAGTAAAAACTTTTTTTTGCTACAAGGAAACCTTAGACTTCACTGTCAGCTATTGTAAACTCACAAATAGCTGATTACAGCTGATGTACTGTATTTAGTATGTTATATGCTATTCAAGGGGAATTATTTCCACCCAACAGTAAACCTGACAACTATACAGATGCCAATTTCTAAAAAATAATTTATGCTTTTAATGCATTTTCAGATTCAGTTTCCAAATTTTTGAAAAATTTGTTTTTAAAATTTATGCTGCTTTTATAAAGCTCTGAAAATTACTCTGGGGATAGAAATGTTTCATTTTCAACATAACAATGTGATTTTAAATGTTTGTTGCTTTCTTGAGAAAAATGGAAATTGGAAAGGCAAGGGCATTGGATGCAGAAAGAGTGCAACAAAAAAACCTTACAGCTGAAATACCTGTCTGGGGCTATGCACAACCACTTGTTAAGTGATCAGTTACTATTCATTAAATTAAAAAATACATTCAAATCTGTTTTCAAGAGCTGAGAGGTCATTTAGGTTTTGATTTTTTAAAAGTAAATTTGAAAACAGTTTCCAAACCAGACAGTTTTAAAAAACAGTGCTTTGTTTTAAAAAGTGTCAAAATAAAAAGGTTGGTTGTCATTATTTTTTAGCTATTTAGTTAATTCAGCACAAAACCACAAAATTCTGTGATTGAGTGATAAAATAATTTCAGAGACAAAGAACTACTTACGTTGAATGTAGTTTGCTGAGCTCTACTGCCTCAAAAGAGAAGCCTGCAGCTGTTTCATCGTGAATTATCCATGGAGCACTGATTCCTTCCTTTACCATGTCTAATCAGCCCCAAATTTGCCTTAATCCATTAGCTTTGTTTGCTCTGTTGTCTGTCTCTGTTTTATCTTGGGAAGGAATGAAGGTGACAGCCCAGAACCAAACCAGGAAGCCATTGTCCTCTTCAATTGCCTACAGAGCAACTCACAAGGTGATTTCTTCCCTCTAATCAACAGTCCTGTAATGTTCCTAAAACATAAGAAAAGAATTTTCCTAGATCTCCTTTGTGAAAGGGAAACTCTTATTTTTTACCATGTCCATGGATGGATGGATGCTCATTTGAGGCTAATTCTTTCTTTTACAAAGTTTTTTGTGGGGTTTTTTGTTTGGTTGGTTGGGGTTATTTTGTTTGTTTTGGTTTTTTTTTTTTTTTCGTGTGTGTGTGCTTGTTGTTTGGTGAGGGTTTTTTTTGTTTTTTGGGTTTTTAAAAGATTTTCTTTTATTTTATTTCCAGGTTGTTCCAAAACAACAACAACAAAATATATCCCTCCTTGTCCAAGAGGACCAACTGCAGTATTGAAATATGAACTGAAGAAGAAGTCAGAGGGTGGCTTTCTCCTAATTTGCTGGAAACTATAAATAAATGGGAAAATAATTGTTTGGTAAATCTGACTGGACATTAACAACCAAGAGAAACTGGAGACAGCTTGTGAAGCGTTCACTAATCCTAAAGGGGGCTGAAGCTCTCAGGAATGGAAGCAAGTCTCATGGAAGCAGGACTCCCCTCCCTGTCCTGCAATTACTTACAACTCATAGTTTGCACGACAGGAAAGTAAATGTTTAGCCTTCATGGCCACTAATGAGTTTGAAGATGAGGTTGTTAAATCTCTAAAGACCAAGGTCTTGCAATGACAGAACAAGGGGCAATGGGTTTAAACTGGCAGAGGGGAGATTTAGACTGGATGGTAGGAGGAAGTTCTTTTCAGTGAGGGTGGTGAGGCACTGGAACAGGTTGCCCAGGGAGGTTGTGGATGCTCCCTCCCTGGAGGTGTTCAAGGCCAGATTGGATGAGGTCTTGAGTAACCTGTACTAGTGGGAGGTGTCCCTGCCTATGGCAGGGGGTTGGAACTAGATGATCCTTGAGGTCCCTTCCAACCTTATCATTCTATGATTCTATGATTCTATGATTCTATGACCAAAATGCAGATGAAAAATTGCCCCAGCATTTGTCTTCTGGAATGAATCAAATAAAGCCTAGCAGTTGTTTTTTTCAGCTAGACCAAGTAGTACTGTGTGCATTTTGTACAGCTTTTTCTCAGCCCTGACAGTTCAGCTCTGTATCTCAGCCACAAAACTGGTAGAAAAACAAAAGGTTAAAACTTGTTCAGGCTATTGGTTGCACCCCTGCTTCTCCATGCACTCTCCTACATGGAACAACAATCCTTTCCCAGCATCTCCTCGCATTTTCTGCAGTGGCAGAAGTGGTATTTCTAAGACCTGAATTCAAGATCACATTCACACCTAGGACAGGACTGCTAGCAAAAAGAGTTCTCCATATATTCCTCCAGAGTGTCTAAGCATCACACAACCAAACATCTCCAGAAGTAATTGCAGACATCCTCTGAAAAAATCCACCTCTGTTAGGAGCAGTCTGAGCAGAAGAAAGAAATTGCCTCTTGGATAGTAACTAGTGCTACATGTGCTAGATGGGAAAGTGTTGCCTGTTCATGGACCAGAGGCTAGCTGAGGCATCCAACAGGAGCTGAGTGCCAAGACTGAACACCAAGAAGACTCATGTCCTTTGGTGGTCTGTGGGAAATTCTTTGCAAAACAAAATTTTGTCAGGTTTACACCAAAACGGCCTCAGGAAGCCTCAATCTTTGCAGGAAAATGCAAAACAGCAGTGCAGAGTCAATAATTTGTTTTCCCTGGAGAGGAAAAGCCTAGGTCCAGCAACAAAGGCCTTGGTGAAGCATGAATGTACTATTGGAGAGATGGCACCCAGCCGGTGGTGTGCTCTCTTCTCTGGTAAAAGCTCAGCTCCTCCTGGGATGTAAGAATCCAATGGGCAGCTGGTGCGGGGTGCCACTACCATCAGTAAAACAGACAGGTTCCTGGGACCTTCCTGCTTGTTGAAGGGAGTTTTCATTACATGCACATCCTCAGTCAGCTGTGTGAGTTCACAGTGCTGTATGTACTAGGAGCTTATATGGCTGATTTTGTTTTTTCAAGATTTTCAGCTCAAAAAAACTTAAAAAAAAGTTTTAGGTAAAAATTAACTTTTTATGTTCCTACATGCAAGGGCCTGGAAGCCTTAATTGCTCCAGTATAAAATAATACCCAAGGATGTGAATGACTTTCAAAATTATAATCCTCAAAAATTGGGAAGAAGTTCACTCACCCACAAAGGAACCAATATTCCTTAAAACAGCTGCATTCCCAGAGTTGTCATGGCATCAGACTGATTTGAAGTAAAATTCACATGTCCCTAATTATTTTACAGGAATTCTGACAATTCCCTCAGGATAAGTAATTTGAAACAACCCGCTGAGCTATTTTGCCTGTTTCCTGGGGCAAATTTATGTCATAGTTTGGTTAGCTACAATGTTATCAGATGTCTCAGGAAAAAAACAGGCTATGCTAATACAACCCTTACCTAATTCTTCCCTGGAGTCTGATCCTCAGAGATTTGTAAGCCTTTTAGAGATCATTTGAATGGCCTCTGTATAATTTTAAACACAGGGACACTTACTGAAGCAGCTCCCATAATAAGTAAACTGGAAGGTTTATAAGAATAGTCATTTTCATTTGGCATCCTACCATCTACACTACTGCAGACTTGCTTATAAACACATACGACTACTTTTTCACCACTAGACATGAAAACAAAAATTACCCAATGAAATTTGAGGATACACTGAGAGATGTGAATGTGGAGGAGGCAAAGGCACTGAAGAGTCCTCTCTTCACTGGCGTCCAGAGAAAGAGAGGCAGGAAGTAGTTTTCCTGCTCTCCAGTGTTTTGCTTGAGCAGCAACAGAGTCTCACTTATGTCCACTACAGCCCCAGGTAAGCACTGAGCTACAGCAGGAGCAAGTCAGGAAGATGGTGGTGTTAGAAATCACCAAGCAGCCAAATTTCTACTTATGCTGTGTGTGCTCTGCTTGATGAAGAGAACCTTGATGTGGACTGGTTGCATTTTCTGCTTCCACAGCTGACCTTGACACACAGGGCTGGTGCACCTGTACTCCAAGAGGAGCTGGAACATGCCTTTTCTGTGGTGTGCCATGTGGCAATGCCGCCAGTGACAGGCAACTGTCATTTACATTAAAAGTGCCACACAGCATTTTGGGACTTCAAAACCAGAAAAAGCCTCCCCAGAGTTGTGGTTGCCATGAGCAGACAACGACGACAGCATGCTACAGTGGTCCCAAGGCCAAATTGCTACACTTCTGTGACAGGTGCCCTCTGAATGAAAGACTTCCATGGAAAATGTCATTTTCCAACTTGTAGAGTCCTGTCTATGAGATCTGAAGCCCTTCACAACCAAGAAATGAGGTCTGTAATTTTTAAGGGTCTTCCCACAGTTTGCATGGTGACTACAGTCAATCAATCAATGACGGGATCTTACTAGTGCCTCAGTTGCCTTCCCTCCTTCCTATCCCTCTTGTTTGTATCTCCTCTTTGTTATCAAATCTTGATTTTAGCAGGAGTACCTCTGGGACAGGGACCACTGCTGTACATACCCCTACAAAGTGTTCAGCATACTTGCTAAGTGGGTGGAAATAAATACTGCTTATTCATCATTTCCATGTGGCAAATAGAACAGACTAGACAAGAAAATTTTACTGTCCATATGCAAACTTGACCTATTTCCTATCCATAGTTTGAAGATAGATCATTAATGGAATTCAGGCTTTGCTTGAAATCTTTTAAATCTCCACAAGATCCAAGAATTACTGCACATAGAAGTGCAGGACCACCATGTAGTTTCTGTAGGCACTGCATGACTGTGCTTTGACTGCACGCAGGCTGAACAGTGCTTCAGGAGCACACTCCTCACTCCATGAGCACTTGAGTTGGATATCCACAGCAGGACTGTTGGGCCAGAAGGGAGTTTTTACTTACCAGTTGTGAAATCCCAGAGCAGCAATGCTAACTCAGACTAAACTTTAAATGAAAATTAAAATAAATCCCCTTTGGGATGAGATGGAAATGTCAGCCCAAGGAGGAATCTGTTCTCAGTAAGTTGCAAGCAACCAAAGGAGATAGAAGTTGGAATACAGCCTTGGCTGCACCACACACCATCTGTCAGCCTTGCAGAGTAAAATAAAGGAAAGCAGAAAGCGTGCAATTATCCTCTCCCTTGCTGGAGAGCCCAGAGGCCAGAAAAGTTCCTTCTCTTCCCTGATACAGTTCTCAAAGTGGAAACAACACATTGATTTTCCCACACTGGCAAAGCTGTGCATTGCTCTCTCATCCTACTTGCTGTCCCCTTGGCAAGCAGAGACCCTGGCTGTCATGCTGGGACCTGAGTGAGAAGGCTTCATTCCCATGGCTAGAGGTACAAGTTTAGCAAACTGAAGAGAGAGCAGGGGACACTGAATTCTCTCCCGTAGGCATCCTGCTGGCAAGATGGAAGAGCTAGCTCCTACTCCAGTGGGTGCTTGAGCACTACTGAGACTGAATGCATTTATTCAGGCAAGAGCTCTTCTCCTTCCTCTGCCTCCTATTGTTGCATGTTTTCATAATCTTGCAGAAGTTTCAAACAACGTCATCTTTAACCTACTGCAGGCAGGGCTTAGGAGACATGTGAAGGACAGCAAGAGGGAGCATAATTGATCAGTGCACCAGCCCCATAGCCAATGAGTGGGGAGATGGATGACACTCCCCCACTCACCACCCCAAAAAGAGTGCAGGAATGTCTCTCCCTTGGCATTGCATTTTGAAAGATGTGTCTGGCGAGACAGCTATCTAACTTTGGCAGGCACTACCAGCAGCATGGTAATTAATTAATTAAAGCACTGTTGAGAAAATCGTAGCACAGGCTTACAGCGCGGCCAGATCTGCAGCTCACTAGCAGAGTGGGGCATCCCGATCTAGTTCATGCCTCTTTATTTGAAGGAGCAGACAGCTTGCATTTTGCACTGAAAATAAGAAAACAAGATTAAAAGGAATGAATCCTTGTACTAATCAGTGAAAGAAGACCTTGTCTGCAAGATAAGACAACCTAGGAACAGAAGAGCAAATTATACCACAGCAACAGAAAGGATAAACAAGGCAAGATGGCTAAAGGCTACTTTACGCAAGGAGGACCCCCTCCTCCTGTTGCTTGTGTGGCACTGAAGACTGAAGGAGCCCTTCTGCAAAACAGGAAGGTGAGCAGGAGGAACAGTGCACAGTCTACTGCAGTGAGACCTGCAGCTATTGCAGAGTTTCCCATATTTCTGTGCCTTCAGCAGAGCTGATGTGGAAGACCAGGTAGCCACAACAGTGAAGTTCAATGAGTTGCATTCCTAAACAGACACACAGGTTGTTCCTTCTGTAACCTTTCCCTCTGCTGCACATTCATAGAAATTCAAGATAACTTTGACATGTAGACTTTCCTGCAGCTGTAGCTCTCACCTGTCTGCATGCCTGCCTGTCGCTGGGCTGTCTCTGCCCCTACTGACAGGCACCCACACCGCATGCTCACTGCCAGTGTGGAAAGGCAGGTAATACTGTGCCACAAAAACCCACCTGTACATCAGTGCTGGTGGGAAAGGCTCGCCAAAAGTCACCTTCAAGATCCTGGATGGCTAATGCCATGTTGCTCTTTACTCAGGGTATATCAAAGAGGCTCAGCCCAAGCATGTCAACCTGTTGCTGTAGCCCAATTACTCATTACGGACACAAGCAGGCAAGAGTAATTTTTTTATTGTCAATCTTGGGAGAAGAAGAGAAGATTTAAATATTTTTAAGAGGGAAAAAAAAAACCAAAACAAAAAAGGCTTCTTATTTACTTGCATTGCCTAGTCAAAGGAGACCAGAACATGGCATTTACTTTTTTCTAAGAAGATGCTTTTGTTGGAAGAATGTCTCATCCTGATTTGTTGGAAGACGTCTCATCCTGAAAGACCTCTCATCCTCAGCTATCAAATCTTTGTAGTAATAGAATTAAAACAGCCCAGGAATTTTTAATACCAGTGTTAATCTCTCTATAGACCTCTTTTTCTCCTCCTCCCCTCTTGCCCTGTATTTCAAGCTCTCTTTGTAGTATTGCTGTGGAAATAAAAATGTGGGGTTGATTTTCCTCCTGCTTGCTGTTGTGCGAGGTTAGTAACTTTGATTGAGGTTTTAGCACATCTGCACAACACAAACCAACACTGCTCATGTTGTGTTGGAGACACTTGTGGGCTTGTTTTGACTTTAACCTTCCACATGGTCTATGGGTGCAAGTACTCGCCTAGTTATGCAACCCCTGTCTCCATTCCTCCTGCTCCTTTTAAGAAATAATGCATTTTAGCTGTCACTCTATTACCTTCTACCCACTTTGGAATCCAAGAGTACTATAAATCAGGCTCTGTTTTACTGATGGAGCTTTGCTTTCCCCTATAGGATTTCATGTTTTACAGAGGAAGCAAAACTGAAATCCAGTTAATTACTGCACTGAAGCACTCTGAATAGATCCCATGAAGGCTCTCCTTCATACAGCCATGATTGTCTGCAAGGAAAAGATAGTTTTTAAATGCTGGAAAATACATCGTGTCGGGCTGGTGTAACTGCATATTGATTAGTGTTCAGGCACATATTCTGCCTTCACAAAGTCACATCTATTTCAGATTATTTTACAGCTAGGTTTACAACAGGCAGGCAATTTGTTCAGTCTTTTAGAAAGCAGAATTACTGCTCCTCCCCTACACACACACATACTTGTCTTTCATCACTTGAAAATTTTCTTTTAGTGTTTTGGTTTTAATTTCCCCTCTTTGTTTTAGGCAGAGACTTTGCATAACTCTGATTCTGTTTTAAAATTGAGGCATGGGCATGAGAAGGAACAAGCAAATAAGCAAACAAGTATTTTCAGGATAAGAAATTGGATTTTACTCTGAGTAAATCTACTGCCTGCCCTTGTTACTGGTAGGCTTCATTATCTGTATTGTGAATGAACCAAAAGTCTGATTATAATCTCTGGATTAGCAGAGATTAGTAGGGGCCAGCAGTCCATCTAGGGCTGACCTACCAAGCATTGTCACTTTTTTCTGCCTGCTTAATCTGACCCTATCAGCAGTTAAAACTACACAAGTTGTCTCCTCCTAGACGTACAATAATACAAGTTTTTGCTGCAGTAGCCACGGGTGTAGATGGGCAAAGCAGGAGACTTTGTGCGCTGTTTTGCTCTGATTAGACTGGTAGCATCACCTGTGGTTAAGGCAGCCTGACAGTCTCCACTGCAGCAGTTTACTTTAACTTGATTGTTCTTTTAGTTTGCCAAAGTTTGCCTGTAAGGACTAGAATTTTGCATTAAGTATGTCTGAACCTAGAGGGAGTCAGGCTGATGTCTAAGGGGGAAGCTACACTATAGAACTTCAACTGAATTAGTCATGAGAAAATGTACTGTTCAGTCTACACCTGGGGAGAAAAAGATGTAAGAAAATTACTGCTATTGTTTTGATGAGAGTGTCACAAACACTGGGCAGAGGATATGCTTGATACTTAGCAAGTTGCAGAGTAAATCATGGTTTTCCATGCTCACATCACCACTATCCTCTGGTGAGGAAGGCTGTAGCCCTTTACTCCCAGCCTCCTCACCTCCTATCCCCTGCCTCTGACTCCCACCATCTCCCACTATCTCATCCACTGCTTTAGCCCCCTCCCTGACCCTCCTGCCTTGGTTGTCTCAGGATGATCAGTTTGCACACTCATTAAACTCTTCCAATGTAATTTAGATATAAAAGGGACTGTTGACGGGGGAACCTGGGGAGATGTCTTCTCTCTACCACTACCTGAAGGAAGGTTGTAGTCAGGTGGGGGTCGGTTTCTTCTCCCAGGCAACCAGTGACAGAACAAGAGGACACAGTCTCAAACTGCACCAGGGCAGGTTTAGGCTGGCTGTTAGGAAGAAGTTCTTCACAGAAAGAGTGATTGGCATTGGAATGGGCTACCTGGGGAGGTGGTGGAGTCACTGCCTTTGGAGGTGTTTAAAAGGAAACTAGATGAGGCACTTAGTGTCATAGTTTAGGTAATTAGAATGTATTAGGTGATAGGTTGGACTCGATGATCTCAAAGTTCTTCTCCAACATGGTTAATTCTGTGATTCCGTGATTCACTTAGAGATGGCAATGGTGTTTTAACAAAATCTAGTGTTGAAAAGGTTAAACAGTTCGGCTTCACTTGAGCAAATCTCCTACTGAATAGCCTTGCTTATACGGACCAGGTATCTTCTAGTCCCCCAGGCTGCCTCGTCTGAGAAGGATCAGTTACCCTCAGGGAGTGCCATTTGCTTCACGTTGCAAAATCCACTCACTCCTTGTCAAAAGTTTCTTTATGAAGCTGGGCCCTTTGACAACACACTGCACAATGAATTGAAAACTGGTCTTGTTATTAATTTGTATTTCCCTATTACGTGTCCTTACATAACTGATCTTTCCCCCAGTGGCCACCGATGCAAAGGCTGCCTGCTGAGACTGGAGGGTGGAAAGAGTCGAAAAATTCAGAGGCAGCTTCGCGTTTCTCCAAACTACAGATGCAATCTCTAGAGGATTACTGTAATGTTCCAAACTTGTATCCCCTTGAGTGCTGGCAAAATAAGGCTTTGGCAAAGGTTTATCAGAAGGTCCCTTGCAGGAATTGAACTGACTATGCAGTTAGCAGTTGACTCCTAGTGCAAAACCATGGATGGGGAAGAAAGGCTTATGTAGAGACAGCGAGGAACCAGGTCGCCCAAGGCGGGGAGGACCAGGAGAGCGGAGGGGCCGCATCCTGTCTGTGCGAACAGAGACGCAGGGTACGCTGTGGTGAGGAGAGGGCAGAGATGGGGCTGATAGGGGTGGGCAGAGGGAACATGGGCTCTCGAGAGCTCATAGACGAGGATTCCTCCCTGACCGAGCTCCTAGGGGTCGCGTCGAGTCGAGCGTTCCAGAGCTGGAGCCCGGATCCAAACGCGCACCGCCCGGGCTGCACCACGCGCGCCCGGCGCTTCGCCGCAGCTGCTCTGGGGTGCTAGCCCCGCCCCGTCACGCCCCGCCCCGTGCCGTGCGCCCAATGGGCGCGGATCTCATTTGCATATTTGCATATTGGCGGGGACATAAGGGCCGAAGAGACAGAGGGGGCGCGGCAGGTTGGCCGGCTGGCCAGTTGTAGTTTTTGCTCTACAGTTGTGGTTTCCCTAAAAGAACCACCAAAACTTTAGGGTTTTGGTGGTGTGTGCTTGTTCGTTTTTCACCGAAAATTTCCTGCTGCGG
>VWZE01000360.1:113022-130165 GCA_013396675.1 Eubucco bourcierii | reverse complement strand
GGAGTTCGGAGCATGGCTGGGGCGGGAGATACAGGCAGGCTGTCGGTCGTGCCTGTTGCCTTGGCGAGAGTGTGGGGGGCGTTCACTGGGGAACTGTCGCCGGCATGGCGGCAACGGAGAGTTTGCTACTTTGCCTTTCCAAAGCTCTCACGGGGTGCTGGGAATGCTGCGGGACCCGAGTGGCGTGGGGTGGCCTGCAAAGCCGCTGGAAACCGATGCTGGGAGGACTATCATCTTAGGACAGACGCGGGGCCGGTTCCCCGCCAGGACCGCAGGCACAGCCTCCTGTGCTGATGGCAAGAGCGGGGCAGGTTTGGGATGTGTGTTTTTTTCACCCAGGAGCAAGTGGGCTTCCAAAAGTTCCTTGCTGGAGGTGGACTGACACAATAGCACCACAGCAGTGTCCCGAGACTTCTCGCAGGGCCAGGGCCGTTTATGGTGCATGGGACTCGACCATCCCGGTGAGAGCATGCACCCGAAACTCATACAGTCCCCGATGCGAGTTGTCTAACGCAATGCTGAGTTTCCTCAATGTCATGATAGTGCCTTTGGGTTGTAGTTAACGCTTTTAATGCAGCGGAACCCATTAAGGAGGCAAGTGAAGAGGGTTGTAACCGGATAGTGCATGTGTATACACGCAGTTTGTAGTAGTTAACGCAGTCGCATAGTGAGTTGATTTTAGATACCATTTGTCCATAGGCAATCTTCAGGCTGGATGGAGGAAGCGGAACATGTGTGACTGACTGCTTGATATTCGCTAATGCTCTCTCGGTTAATCGTAACATGATTGCAGGTTTAATGAGCAAGGAAACTTGTTTTAGGAGACTGCTGCTCCCCAAATGTGTGTTATCAGTGCGCTGTCAGAGTCTTAACGTTCTTGCAGCAATCACGCTAAAAGGTAGAGATGTAACATCTATCTCTAAAAGTCTACAGTCTTAGAAGTATGTGTGTCTGAGACACTTTGTGATACTATAACATAATGAGGAGACTGTTGCTCCCCCACCCCCTCATCCCCCCGCCGTGAATATTTTTGTTATTTCCTTTATATACAAGGAAAATGAGAGAAATTTTTCACAAGTAAGATGGCATGCTAGGGTGTAACCAAAGGAATTCTCGCTTTGAATCTCATCTTGTGCCATCAGAGGTAATCTAAAGCACTTTTTATTACCATATCCAAGTTTTATACAGTAAAATACCTTCCCAGAGCAAAATTCCACTCCCGTAGGAACTGATTTTTCTGTACACTTATTAATGATTATATTATTTCTTTTTAGGAACAGGTTGTAGGAGAACAAGTTGTGTGACCATCCTAAAACTGTCCAAACCTTCAGTGCAGCACTGTTTCTTGCACATGACAGTAAGAAGGGTGTTTGAAACCACAGAAAATATATGGTCTAACCCTTAAGGAATCCAGAGTATTTAATAAACTACATAGAAAAACATAATCTAGGATATGATAATATTGGTGTTCCAGAAAAAGATAGACGTGTTACCAGGAGTACATTTTGATCTCTGTTTTAACCAGTGTAAATCCAGACTCAGGGATTACAGCAGATTTATACTGTTGTATGATGTAAGCTGCAGTGTTTTTCTCTGACTGTTTCTGGGATGAACCCACCAAGCACCTGTGGCATGACCTTTCCAGAAATAATGCATTTCTGAGGAGGCACAGAGGTGAGGCTGTCAGGCGTCAAAGTGTGCTGGAAAGCAGAGTTAGCGCTAGCTCTCCTAAAAGTTAACCAGAACTCCTTCTGTGCAGAAAGTACTTGCATTGTAAGGCTTTCTCATGCATCTTTTCCTCCATATTAATGCAAGGTCTGAGGTTGATTGCATTTTATTGTCTTTGGATAATTACAGGTATCTCAGAGGGACTGAGATGCCAAGAGGGGATTGGGTTACAAGCTCCCATCTGAAGTTGAGTAAGGATCTATTTGACAGAGAGTGCCTTGGGTAGGAGGGAGCACCCATGTGCACAGTGTGAGAACAGCAGTTGGCCCTTATTTTGCCAGACGTAGAGCTTGGGCCCAATTGCTTTTCAAACGTGTTGCTCTTTCTGTTGTCTGTGCCTGGAAAGCGAAGTGGATCACACTCTCCGTGTTCTGCAGTTAAGAAAGGCGTAAATAAATTTGAAGTAGTAATTTTTTTACAGCAAAGTTAAACAATAACCTGACTCGTACGGTAAATTTCATGGGATTGCAACATACAGTAGTCTACTTTCAGTTACTAGTACAGATTAATTTAAAAGATAACAATTCCTGTAGTACAGCCCCTTTATTACAGCTAACCATGAGTGTGCTTTAGGAATTCTGTATGACTGACTGATTGGTGGGTGATCCTGATACTTATCGCCTTAAGGAAGAGCTAGTCCAGTTAACTTTGGATGATTATGTACATAGTAGATGCTATGTGCAAGTGTTTGCTGCTGTACACATCTGTGTGGGCTTGAGTTTACACAGTCTGGTAGAATAATTTCTAATGATCTTTACACCTAGCTAGTAGTACTTCCATTTCTGTGTATACAAAGATGGCAAATTGTTGTTTATCAAAGATTCCCTTTTAAAAACCATAGTCAAAGTGCACTGGATTTGGCAAATGCATTGTTAATGTGTTGTCTGATGTGGGCAGTTTAACTTTTGCTTGATGTTCCAGGTGTTGATTCCTCAGAACTCGCGTTCTCCACCTAACTGACCAATGATAAAGTTTTCTTCATCAAAATCAGTTGCCAAGTCAACTTAGGCTTGTCATGAAGGAAACTTGAAGATGGATTCTCCTGATTAATATGTAAACTTGGTGGCATTGTCTGAATGTTTAAAGTTAGTGGGTTGCTTTCAAAACTGTAACCAGTCGCTGACGGAATGGAGTTTCACAAATTCCGAGTCCAAATGTCACAAGGTTTAAAAAGGAAAATTAAACTGACCTTCCCCAGCATCTAATCTTTTTTTCACTTTCTTCTGAGTTCTACAGTATTCTCTACCTTGATGTACAGGGCAACTCTTTTGAAATATAAAAACTGAGATTATCTAAGTGGAGATGTAAGTAATCACGATAGTTTGCAGAGCATGCTGGAGCTTGGTAATGCGAGCTCTAGGCTGTTAGAAAACACAACTCTGATTTGAAACTGGTGGCTTAATTCTACTTCTTTTCCCAGTTTCCTAAATAATCCCATTGAAGCTCACTGTCTTTACTGTAAGCACATAGCAGTGGCCAGAAAACTTTATTTTGTAGCAGGGAAGCCTTGAAGCTTTTACAGTACAGAATACATGCCTTTATGCCTCTGCTGAAGTAATCCTGGGAAAGCATGTTGGATTTTTAAAACTATTTTTAATTTCTTGTAGCAAAAACATTCATTTAAGTCTGCACATTTTAAGACCTCCAGGTTTGCTTCTCTGCGAGGACTGTTTTGGAAATTTACTTGGTCTCTTGTCACTAAAACTTTCAGTATCTCAGCATGGATCCACAGAAATTCTTTTACATCTAATTTCTATTCTACATTATGTAACATCTGATGCAAATTCAGGTAAATTTCTATCTGTGTGCTTTAGACTCCCTGTTTCTGGGTTTTCTGTGTTTTTAGTTAACATGGGTTAAAACACGCCATTAACCCATGTAGTGAGTGTGTGCATGAAAAATATTTATTTGGTTTTGTATAAGACTGCAAGAATGTGACCAGATTTCTTGTTGGACAGTTAGGATATGATTCAAGGAGACCTTTGTTGGACAGTTAGGACATGATTCAAGGAGACCTTTTACTTGTAATCTTTTTGGTTGTGACAAAATTCTATGTATGACAGAGTTTGTTTCTTTAAAAAAAAAAAGTTTCTAAAGTTAATTGTTTCTAAAAAAAAAAATAGAAGAGGGAAATGCTAGTTTTCTGAAGTGATATGGTTAGTAGACTGTTTGCTGCAGTTTTAAAGTACGTACAGGGGTTGGTGTGCGGTACTACATACCTCTGTACAGTAATTCCAGTATTTGATCTTCATGAGGTAGGAGGTGAGGCAATACTGCAGCCTGCGTGAGCACAACATGAGGCTGACACAATCCATCCTGGATGTTCTGGGCCGTACAGAGTTTGCAAAGCCTAACTCAGGTGAATTTTGAGGGTAAATTCTTAATGGGAACACCATTAAGTCTGCAAACCTCACCACGTATGCTTCCCTTGTCTAAGGGGTAATTTGCCAGTGCCATTAGATGTGGCACTTTCTGTGAGAATAAAAAGATGTTAGCAGTTCTTTCTGATTCCTCATACCTGAATGAACAGAGTGGACTTCTACCATTTCTCTAGCCTAAATGAACAGAGCAGCCTTCTACCACTTCTCTAACCCATGGGCTGTGACTTTGCAGCTGCAGAAGTCCTAGTGGTGATTGCATCTCAGTGTTCCTATGCCCATAAGTGCCACCCACAGATTTTTAGCCTGAAACACAAATTCGTGAAGCACTTGGCACATCTTCAGTAGTAGGTGCCACTGTACTTTAAATCTTTCTGAATTTGGTGCACATTTCTAAGCACACCATCAAGTACAGTGCATGTGAAACTGCAAATTTACTTGTTTGCAAACTTATTTCCAGGAGATGGAGTATGAACTTTACATGCAAACTGTGTGTAATTGAACTTTACATGCAAATGTGTTTGTAATTGAAAACACACTACAAGACAAGATATCAGTTTAATTTAGGATTTGGTTAATTATTAGGTTTAATTCAGAAGAGAAATGGTATCTAGCTATGAAAGGAAGTACTGTTTACTAATGATGAAGTGGACTGCCCTTGGTCACCTTCCAGTGCTGGACAGGAATATACATAATTGAAAGTCCTTGTGTTGTATGCCTTCCAGGTGGAATCCTGATCTTTTCAGGAATTTACTGATTCACTGCTGAGTGAAAACTTATAGGTGATATTTAACCAATCTGTTTTTGGGACTTCCAGCATTAAAATAAATAGTGTAAAGATTTGTGTCAGAAAGGGCATTTTGTGCTGTTTCAGTTTGTGAGAAAATATAAGGGGCAGATTCTGAGAAAGATCAACATTTTGTTAGTTTTTTAAATTTTGCTTTCAGTAGGTCAAGGCTTATGTTCACCATTATGTGAATACTTTCACTTGTTTGGAGAACGGTGTTTTTCATAAACTTCATCCTTTCTTTAAGGGGAAGGGAGCTCTTGGTGTAATTATCTGGGATTAGCTAGCCAGTTTAGTGCAGTCAAGGCCAAAACCTACAACTGAGTACTGTCTGTTCAGAGAACAAGATCTTGTTACTTCTCTGCATGTGCTTTGCTTTCAGCAGGTGAGAAGTCCTGCTGAACTTGGGCAGCGTTAAGCCTTTGACAGGAGCCTTTCTGAGCCTTGTATGTAGGCATTTGTTGCCAACCTGTGTGCTGGTTTTAAACCTCGTGTGAGATCGGACCCTGATTTCTGTGGCCCACCAAGCACTTCAGGCACAGCTGCCTGAGGGCTGAGTGAGTATGGTAGCTTGAATGTGAATACCAGGAAAAAATGGGTAGACCATTATTTATTGCCTTTGAGTGATGCAGCACAACTTCATGGAGAAATAAAAACCCACCAGTTGTCGTAGCAAACCTCTTCAGCAGTGTGAGAAAGAAGAGGAATGGAAATCTGTTTCGCATGTCTATCAAGAGGTCTCATACTATCTTTTTGCATTCCCTGCGGTGGCTTGGACCCATTCATTAATGTGTGTTTAGGAGTTTGTGAAAGCTTGGTGGTCATGATGCCAGGAAGCACAGCATTGCACAGGGCAGAGCTGGCCTGAATTCAGGTGCACTTAGGAAACAGGCAATCAATATTTGCGAAATGCAACTTGCCAAAGTAGGGATGGGTTTTTGAAAAACATTGGAGTTCAAGGCTGCAGTTAATTACAAGGTCGGCTGGAGTTAAATACCTCTTCTTTTTATGTCTGATTCAAGTTTCTTCCCAAAGGAAATAGCAAAGTAATTTCTCTGCCTTGGCAAAAACAAAAGGAAAAGTTGTTTTCAAGCTGGAGGGAATTCCTCAAGAAATTATTTTTCTCAGGCCATCACATGCTTTGTTACCACCAGTACAAGATCTTCACTCTTCTCCTTCCACTCACAGGTTCAAAATAGAAAAAAGAGAAATATTTTTTTCCCCCCTTTTTTCTTCTGGTCTTGGTAATCAAATTATCTGAATTAGGCTTCTGCTTTAGTAGTTAGTTTTCGTAATGGGTGCCTGATCTTCTCACCTGCTGTTTTTCTCTTAGTAAAAAGCTAAAACTAGCATTTTGCAAAACAGTGCTGACTTTGCCTAACAAGTCTGTTTTAAAATAAGACCTGAAACGATTATTGAAGTAGAAGATGCACCACCCAAATATGTAATAGAATGGTGAGACCTTGCTGCTTTTCTGCATGTGCTGTCCATGAGTGTCCTGTGCAGTTTCCTGTTAACACAGTTTCCTGTGTTAATTCCCTGTTAATGCAATGGGGAAAATTATGACTCTTGAAAGGAATTCGTACTTTTCTGACAACTGTCCAGTTTCTCACTGTTTTAGTGGGACCTTGGCGGGGGTGGGGGGGCAATTTTCTTGACTATTTCTGACATCTCTCCAATGTCACACCTGTGACTTCTGAACTGTTTGTCCTAATACTCTTAAAACAGTGCTCCCTATTTTCTGTGTTCTTGCATAGCAGAAGCTGAGACCAATTTTCAGGGAATTGAGAGCAAGTTTTCCTTGCGGACACCTGCAGAGCCTGATGAGGATGTCTGCTATCTGGTTCCTGGACAGGTGAACAGTCTGGCACAGTGCAACTTCAACCATACCAGTAAAACCTTTGTGGTGATCCATGGATGGACGGTAAGAAGAAATCTCCCCTTTAGCCACACTCCTGATAAACTGTGCTACATATACTGGCTAAGGTGTCTGTATACCACAGATAAGATAACTCCTTCTTCAACTTAAAAAAAAAAACCCCAACAGGTGACAGGCATGTATGAAAGTTGGGTCCCAAAGCTGGTGGATGCTTTATACAAGAGGGAACCTGATTCAAACGTCATTGTGGTGGACTGGCTGGTTCGAGCTCAACAGCATTATCCAGTGTCTGCTGCTTACACTAAGCTGGTGGGAAAGGATGTTGCCATGTTTATTGACTGGATGGAGGTAAGACATGTACTCACGTTTCTATGTCTCACATGGTATGTAGTGTCCTGGGAAACAGAACAACAGCAATGCTGCCCTATTAATCTTTTCCTGTTGGGTAGATGAAGTTAAGCTATTACAGCCAGTACTCTTGCTGGGCTGGTGAAATCCCAGCTTAAACAAAAGATCTTTTACACAAGGCGGCCTTTTGTAGTGTATTTCAGAAACTTCATCTTGTGCTATGTGGAGCTCTCTAAGTCTAGAGGATTTCTGAAGGCTCTGTGAAAGTAGTTATAAAATACAATTTCCTATATATTATACAGCAGTCGGCCCTTGAGATACAAAAATCTACCCTGCTTTTGGGAATCAGAGGTCCAGAAACTGGTGGGGAGGGGCTGGTTGAAGAGCACTGATACACAACCGTGTGTTCTGTCACTCATTCGGTGTTCCTCTCTGCCCTAAATTTTTGTGAGTTAGTTAACTCAAGTGACCAAGTACGGCACAAATTATGTTAGTCTTATTGAATATTTCTTCTATTATTCATGACTCAAAGAGAAATCAGTGTATACAAAACACTTTCCCTTGCATCTTCTGATGTTTTGCCATTTGACCTCAAACTTTAAGCAAATCATTCTTCTGCAGGAAAAATTCAATTATCCTCTCAACAATGTCCACTTGCTGGGGTACAGTCTAGGTGCTCATGCTGCTGGTATTGCTGGGAGCCTGACCAAGAAGAAGGTGAACAGGATTACTGGTAAGTAAACCTGTGGTTGCAGAGTGGAGAGTCCTGTCTCATCCATGCTGAAATATGCTTCTCTGGAAAAATCACCAAAGATGCTTGACTGTACTTACTTGTGTTCACGCTTTATGGAATCTGCAAGTCTGATATTTCTGAAGCAGAAATGGACAACATTCAGGGAAGAACAGCAAAGGCAATGGGTGTGAAGCCTTGATCTGCGTCTGCACAGGAATTTGAGTAGACAGGGATTCGTTTGCCATGAAGAGAGACAAGTTGCGGGCATGTGATTGAAACTGACCAAACCTGTGGATTGAAGGTCACAGTACCTCTTGCAGCACTAGACCTTTGGATGGCTGTCTTCATCCAGACAACCATTCCTTGCAGCCAGTGGGAGCCATTCAGAAGAAAAAGAAAGTAGATTCTCCTGCAGAGAGTAGAGTACCTGCAGAGCTCTCTGCTGTGAGATGCTACAGATACAAGATATTTATACAGGCTCAAAGGAAGATTAGACACATGATCAGAAGACATCCACTGTGGGTTACTTTAAATCCTAAGAGACTGAACTAATATTCTACACTGAAAAAATAGGTATTTATGAAGGGCAGGGAAACATACACATGCTTGCCCTGTTTCTGTGCATGATTAGATGTCTGCTTTATGCTTGATTCCTTGAGGGTGGTAAGTGTTCTAGTCAAGGTAGAGTACACAGTCTCCCTGGGGCTCATTTGACAGCCCAGGACTTAAAGAGCAGAACCCCTAACAGTGATCTCTGACAAAGGAAATGCCAACATCAGCAAATGCAACTAAGAAGAATCACTCATCTGTGGTGTCTTCACTGCTGAGAGAGCTTGGGAGCAGCATTCAAATGAATTCCTCTCTTCCTCCTGACACCTCAGCCTGGCTGTCATTCCAGATTCACAGGTGTGCCAGAGGTGGGCTAGGCAGCAGTCACATCAGGAATGTCTGACTTCTGAGAGGTGTCAGATTAAAATCAGGAGACCAAGGGACTTGCTCCTCTACTCTTCCTTTCTCTCAGCTGCTGCACTGCTGTCACTGAGACTGCCAAATCACTCCCAATACCAATAGCTTACTGCTATGCCATGACAGTTGGGCTCAGCATCCAGAATTAACCTTTTCCTAGGAAAGGGGCATCACCTTTGAGCGCAGACTGATGGAATGTGGCTCCTGAAGTCTTCACAACAGAGAGGAAGGCAGCTCAGACAGGGTGCAGCTAACCAGAGGTTGGCAGCCCAGATGCCTGCCCCAAGCTGAGGGCTTTTCCTGCAGAAAAGGCAACTCCCTTCAGCTATGCCTTCAGTCATCTCTCAGGTAGTTACATGGATAGTACCTACTTGCTGTCAGAATAGTTCTGGGAGTCTTTTCTGTCAGTGTTGCTGCAGCTTGACATTTGACCATAATAGTCCCCTTCCCCCTTAAGCATATAGACAGTTAAGCTCTCATTTGTTTCCCACTTGTTTCCCTATCAGGAAGTTATCAGCAAGACATTTTCAACATTTCAGACACTTCAGATCGAACTTTTTTAGTTCTTGACAAGAAAGGAGGATAATGAGAAAACATTTGCTCATTTGTCAGCTGGAAATGCTACAGCTTTGATGTTATCTGGGCTTCTTTACATATGTTTATGTACACTCTATTTTTTTATTTTTTTTTTTAAAAGCAGCGACAGTATTTCAGGGTAGTTTGGTTCTCCTGTACACATGAACACTGTTTAAATGATCCCACTCTTATGTCTATAGAGACACCAAAAACTTCCTGTGTTACTCCATCCCATTGTGATAGCCGAGTGACATTTGTTAACGACTCAGTGTCTTTTGGCAGACGATCTCAATTTTCCTGTGTTGTTTGCTCCATAAAGGACTGGATCCAGCTGGTCCTACCTTTGAGTATGCTGATGCCCTCACCCGTCTCTCCCCTGATGATGCTGACTTTGTGGATGTCCTGCACACCTACACTCGAGGCTCTCCAGACCGTAGCATTGGGATCCAGAAACCTGTTGGACACATCGATATTTATCCTAATGGTGGAGGCTTCCAGCCGGGTTGCAACTTGGGAGAAGCACTCCGTCTGATTGCTGAAAAAGGCTTTGCAGGTGAGGCTGTTCTGAAACAGTGTAACATCCAGAGCAACATCTTCAATAGCTTGCAGGTTTCCTGCAGTCCAAGATCTGCCAGGCATAGGAACTTGTTCTTTTAAGTGTTTTTAAAAGCCAGGTTGTAACACTCGCCTCTGGTGTAGTAGATTATGCCTGTTGACAGCACCGCTTAGGGATTTATGTCATCACTTGTGTGTGTGTCTACCTATTACCCATTCTTGTTCTTTGAAGATATGGATCAGCTAGTGAAATGCTCCCATGAGCGATCCATCCACCTCTTCATTGACTCCCTGCTCTATGAAGAAAAGCCCAGCATGGCCTATCGCTGCAACACGAAGGAGGCCTTTGAGAAGGGTCTCTGTCTGAGCTGCCGGAAGAACCGCTGCAATAATTTGGGTTACAAGGTCAACAGAGTGAGAACGAAGCGGAACACTAAAATGTACTTGAAGACTCGTGCTCAGATGCCCTATAAAGGTAGGTCCTGCTTGTTTGCTGTTGAGAATGATTCGTACTTCTGTTCAGCTGTGTGTGTGCTGCAGATGACAACGGTGCTGCTTTGGTGCCCGTGGTGAGCATGGGTGAGGCTTGCTTACAAGTTGCTGATAAACACAAAGCACAGCCTCAAAACCAGTGTCATCTTATTCAGGTTGTGGAGGTGGGGGTTGGAAGGCAAATAAGATATTTTTTAGCACTTTCTAAGTAGGAAAAACAGGGAGATTTACTCTGTGGCCCAGTCACTTGGAACAACTAAGTCTTCCAAATTTTTGTCAATACTTTTTCATCCAAATTTTTCCTGCTGCTGGGAAAACAGTCAGCAGAGCTCAGCCTTGTGAGAAACTCCTTTAAAGATACACAACCATCAGAATTGTACCTTCTTTAGTGCCTTTGCCAGAAGAGCATGAGCCCTTGTTGAAATATTACAGTATTACAGTGATCCCATTTGCCATAGCAGTAGGCCTGAGAATGACACTGCCAGGAAGAACTGGAAGTCTTTCATCTGGGAAAATAACTTCAGACTTGGATTATAAAGTGTTTTTATTTCATTCCCTATCTTTGACTGTACCATATGATATGCTCACTGTGTGCAATCAGAGGGCACATTCCTGTGCTGTTAGAACAGCTGCAAGGCTAGTGTTTTGTTGGTACTTGCTGCTTGATCTGCAGTGTCAGTGGGCTGGTTTACACACACACCCACACCCCCTAAGGCTCCTGCATAGGGAGTGCACAGCTTAATTGTTTCAAATCAGGGACAGCAAGACTTACACATTGATAACAGATTTGAATGTGATACTCTAGACTCTGCAGTTGTAGTGGCACTCAGCTCTAAATAGAGAGTTTAGTTAAAAACTGCAGAGGTGTATTTTAATTGTAATTCCCTTGAATCCTAACCTCCTAGGAAAAAATGGTTTCCTGGATACCTGCAGGAAACTAAGTCCTCAGCTTTAGTGCTGCTGGCAGCCTAGAATTTGCACAGTTTTGGTTTGTTGCTTTGGATTTGTGGTGGGTTTTTTTGTTTTTGGTTTTTTTGGGTGGTTTTGTTATTAGCAGTTTCTTTAGAGGCTGAGTGTTTTTCCTAATGGCCTTTTTGTTTGTGCTTGCCCAGTCTTTCACTACCAGGTCAAGATCCATTTCTTTGGAAAGACTAATATGACCAAGACAAATCAGCCATTCCTGATCTCTCTCTATGGAACTCTAGATCAGAGTGAAAATATTGCATTCACACTGTGAGTAGCTACAGAAACAACTGCAATGTACTGTCGAGTCTGCCCAAATCTGTTAAAGACCCAACTGAAAAATAGTTCTAGCTGCAACTACAGAATTATTAGAGTCCAAGAATCTCTTCTTGATCAAGATGCATTCACTGCTGCAGCTATAGTCTAAGCTCTAGAGGAGCTCTTTTGACAAGAGATATGAAATATGGAAATGTGGCTCAACCTTGTAAGAATTTTTCTGCTGTGGCAGGTTTCCTGTTTTCTTCTCTTTTTAGTGTCTTTATGCCATGTTTCAACTGCTTTAAATGTCTTTAAAAACAGACTGCAAGCTGGACTTTGTGTGGTGTGCCTGAGGGCCACAGTGCAGAAGCTGAGAGAAACATGGGATTTACTTCTACAGCTCTGCAAATAATCACAAGTGTTTGCTTACATCCCTGCACATGGGCTGACGTGGGATGGGGCCAGAAAGCACTAAGTCTCCTTTCTACTCCAAGGAACCTGAACTGTTCCTGGTTGGTGGTTGTCTGGCTTCTCTGAAAGCCACTAGCATGGGAGAAGACGCCCCTTGTCTGGCAGTCTCTCAGAATTTTTTCTAGCCTTGCTGAAGAAAGCTTTTGCTGGTGGCTCTGCAAAAGCCTAAGGCATTTTTTCCTTATTTCCTCCATCAGAAATCTGAATAAGGTTGCTTCCTTTTTCCCTTTTGTCTCTTTACATAACGTTCTGATGCTGATTCCTCTTAATTTTGTGTCCAACAGTTACCATTTTCACTTTCCCTTATTCTCCTTACCACAGGCCAGAAGTCTCCTCAAACAAGACCTACTCCTTCCTGATTTACACAGAAGTTGACATTGGTGACCTGCTTATGCTGAAGCTGCAGTGGGAGAAAGACACTTTCTTCAGCTGGTCAGACTGGTGGACTCCTTTTACATTTGACATCCAGAGAATCAGAATGAAGTCAGGAGAAACTCAGAAAAAGTAATGAGCTTTGATTATTATTAGATATAGTAGTTCTAATTGATGGGGTTTCCTGATTCCTGGTATCTTGCAGGGCAAGACAAAACCTGAAAAGCAATTACAAACGAATTTACCACTGACAGTCAGGGTGCCAGGGGCACCAATGTGGCATTTTTCAATCAGGTTGAGTTGTTAGCATCCACTGGACTGTGTAATGCGTAGTTTTGCTGCCACATGATTTGCATTCCTCTGTCTTGTGTGCCTTAAGTTGGCTGTAATATGCAGGGAAGGATCCCCAAGAATCAGCACATCTGATTGTATTTGAAGGTCCTTCCTTCTCCTGCTGGACACTTGCATAGACTTTCTTGCAGAGAGTGTGTTTAGGAGGAGATCATTAGAAAACTTTCCCTCAGGTGCATTTGTACAAGAAATCATTGCTTTGTTAAGCTGGATTTTCTTAGGAGTTGGATATCTGAGTGGTGGAAACACATCACCATTGCAGAGTACTGCTAGTGCATGAATGTTAACTCTGAACAACTACTTTGACTTGAATCTTTTGAAACGATTCACTAGACATGAGATCTGTTAGCAGAAAATGGACCCAGAACAGAATGCATGTCCTATGTTCAGTATTCTGAATAATATTTTACTCCTTTAAATAAACAAGGCAGTCACTTGATCAGAGAACAGTTATCAGAGCTGAACAAATAGAGAGTGGGGAAGTACTGATAAATAGAAAAGCAACTGTTCAGGTTTGCCAGAATTGGCGATCTGCTTTGTTTGGAAACATTTGCAGGAGTAAGGCTTTCTTCCAAGATCCTTGACCTGACAAAAGTTACACAAGGACAGATATACAAGATCCAAGAGACTCTGAGATTGTCATCATCTTCTGGATGAAAGGGCAGAAGCTCTTTATACAGTAGGCCAGCAAAAGTTACGNCACCCTCCCCCACCTCCCCCCCCACTACATTTTTAAAAGAGAACTCTGTGAAACAATGGTTTTCTCACAGGCTTGTAAATGCCTCACATGACAAAGTACAAACTACTTCCAGGTGCCAGTCCTGTTCTTATGGTGAACAAGATGTCTGGCTCAGTCAATGCCATTGTTCAACATTTACTCCACAGGATGGTGTTCTGTTCACGAGACGGCACCTCGCGTCTTGGTAAGGGCGAAGAGGCGACGGTATTTGTGAAATGCTTGGAGCAGCCTAACAAGAAGAGAGGACGGTATGAATGATCACTACTGGCTTTGGGCTAGGGGAAGCTTGAGTGGTAGTAAGAGTCTCTAATAAAACTTCCCAGTTTAGCCGACTTGTGCTCTAGCCTTCGCAAGGCTTCAGAAGTGTCACAATTCAGACTAACCTGCGATTGAGATTATTGCAGCTTTGGCAATTAAAACCCTAGTTTGGATCGTTGCTAACCATCTCCTTCTGTGGCTGTTAACGTATCTGAAAACCAAGTACAAGTCACTGCCTCATGTTCACATAGTGGCCAAGTGTAAATGACTGTTGGGCTTCACAGGCAAGGTGCTAACATGAAGAAGATATGTCTCTGTCTAAAGGTGCCGTGCATCTACCCTTGACTGAAGAACATCCAAATGTCCATACTGAGTCAGTCCAGAGCTTTCCCTCCATACTGACCAGTAGGATATTTGGAGGCTGAGCAGGCATATGGCACACTGCTTTCTGCTAGCTACAGACTTCCTGAGACTGGCATCTCTGGTTTAGCTCAGAGGTTGAGTCTTCGTGTTTAATAGCCTTTGGTGCACTTCAATTCTTTGATCAATTTTTCTGACGCAGAGTACACTTTTGAATGTGAGTCCAAGTTGAACTGGACTTTCATCCACTAAAACTGGAGCTCAAGAGGTGGTTGTATATATTTGTGCAGTTGCTGTGTGTGTAAGGTCTCATGGATAGGTGTTCAAGGCACGTTTGGACGTGGCACTTGGTGCCATGGTTTAGTCTTGAGGTCCGTGGTAACGGGTTGGACTTGATGATCTTTGAGGTCTCTTCCAACCCTGGTGATACTGTGATATGCTTCTAGACTGAGATCTACGTCTGCACTGAAAGGCATGTGCTGACCTTCACTCCAGGGCAATGACCTGGGGAAACCCAGAGAACTCTGTGTGTGTATCTGACACAAAATCAAGTGGCAGCCAGGAAAAACCCAAGCACATAATCTCTTTACCTGTTAAACAATATAGATCTATATACTTAGTCCAAAATGACAAAAATAAGAAGGAACAAGTATCTTACTACATCTTCCTCTTCACCTTAGCTGTCTTTTTTTGTTTCCTTACAGTGCCAACAAAACCTCTAAAGAAAATTCTGCTGATCAATCTGCTTAAGTAATGGAATTGAAGAAGATTTTTTTTTTTTTTCCTCTCCATCCTGGGGAGGAGGAGAGTCTGTTCATCCCTGTGGACTGGATGTTCAGAACCAAATATATAGAAAAATTTATCTATCTGCTGCTGGGTTTTTGCCTGCTATTCCTAGCTATTTTAGAAGACTTTTTGTAAGGAAGTTTCAGTATACAAAGTTACTAACCATAAAGATACATTATCCAAATAGTTAAAACAAAAAATCGCAAAAAAACCAACTTGCCAAAGGCTTGAGTGCCGGGAAGGAATAAGTAATTTTGCTTAATCATGGTGCCTTATGACAAGGTTTCTTGACATCAAATCGTCTATAGCAGTTTTGTAGTATTTATTGAAAAGTGAAGCCCTGTATGCAGCATTCCTTTCTTTTCAGCAGTCTTTTGAAACTTTTTACTGCCTTGAATGACTGAATATTTAGACAGTGGCTACAGCTCATTGTCTTCAAGTGTGCATTTAGCAAATGAGTAGGTTTCTCATGTGGGGGGAAAAAAAAATACAACTTTGTGTTTATTACTAAAAGCTGCCAGGGACTTACTTAATACGGGGATGTGTTTTTTCCAGTTTGTGGTCATGTGTTTTACTGGGGGTAGATGCCAGTGCTACTTAGCAATAGGTATGATCTGTTAAGCTATATGCTTCTATGCAGCTTACCCTAGAATAAATAACAGTTGTAGGGGAAGGCAGCAGTGCCAGTGTCCTGTGCAGGCATTCAGCTTTTCATCTGTCCTTTTCTTCCCTCAGATTGAAGTCACCTAGTCTTTAACACAATTAATAAGGAACAATGAAGGAATTGAGCTACCAGAAACAGCAGGAAACTTCTGTGTTTTTCCCCACTGGCAGTTGCTCTGCTCTGACGCTAAATATCAGTCATACAGCTCAGTGCCTGCAGTATGCAGTCTTCAGCACATATGAATCCAATTGATGGGTGGCAAACATGCTTATGTTTCCCTGTACTGGAACTATGACAGCCAGCGACCCACCTCAGTTTGTTGCTTGGCTGTGATACAGTGTCAGATCCTAGGAGATGCTTGGGGTTTTCTGACATAAAGTAGAATTTAGCAAGGAGCAGGAGCTGTGACAGCTGCTTCTTTTAAGAAACCTGATTGTGTGATGCGCAGGAGTGAACACCGAGAAAACACTGGAATTGTACACGCTGCAAGTTGTAGGCATTCTTCTTCCCCTTTAGGCAACACAATTTTTCTAGTGTTCTGAAAGGTTCAGTAGTCCTCTTTTAGCTTTCTAAAAGATAATGTACTGGGGAGGCAGAGGGGTTTTTAATGTAGACACTTGGAGAGATGTGATGTGAGCTATTGATGCTGGGTTTTGTAGTCTTTCCTGCATGTGCAAGACAGTGTGGAGGTAGCGGGGTTTTTTTTTTCCCAACATCATCCCACCTTGAAACTGAAGCCAACATGTATGTATTTCTGTTTGTTTTTACTTTCCAGCTGTGGCTGCTAGTATATTGGGGATAAAAGTCTTCAGTGCAATATATTGGAATACTAATAACTGAAATTGCTCACATTTGATTTCCTAACCCTTGCACTACAACAGAGATGTGATGAGTCAGAGGGTGGGGTTGAGTATTGAGCCACTGCATTTGAGACCTCTAAAAATAAATAATGATTTATTCCTTGTAGACTTCACATTCGTTGCAATTTTCTCTTAACATTTAAGCTCTTTGAGAGGAAAGGTATTTGAACAGGTGTACTCTTACTGCAGGATCAAATACAAACACATACAGAACTCAGATTCACAACAGTGGAGGTTCTTGTACATGAGGGCACATGATTAGCTTTTGGGATGTTATTTATTAGCTGTAAATAAGATATTTATGTGTGTAAAGGTAGTTTGTATATATTGCTAAAGTTGCTGACAATCTCTACATTAATACAGTTGTGTAGTATTAATCCTGTATATAACTTTCAGGTTTTTATCAACAAACCACTTACATTGCATTGTTTCCTATGTGGTTAGTACTTTTTTTTTTTTTTAAAAAAAGAAGAAAGCGCCTCAGTTTTGTACAGAATGGAAACCCATGGTTTTAATAAAATTCTCAAATGGATGAGTCACTAGTTTCCTTTTGCTGAGACAATCTGCTGTATTATCTTTTATATGAAGACCACAGCCTTCTACTTGGATTCTGTGGTTT